>WIQG01000163.1:0-360413 GCA_014925785.1 Mycena galopus ATCC 62051
ACGGCTTATCACCGCGTCAAAGCGCCCCCGCCACTCGAGGTAGAGACGCACTTGCACGGCCATGTGCGTGTCCTCCTCAATCTGCTCCTCTGACTTTCCGGCCAGCTCCCTCAGGTTCCTCTCCATCCTCCTCAAGAACCTGTTCTTGTCGCGAATCCAGGTGACCACTCGGCGAATCTCGATATTGAGATGCTTGCTCTCCTCCCGCGCGCGCAAAGTCTTGAAATACCTGTCCATTGCCAGGCAGTACGCGGGGCGGGACCAGGGCTTTGACTGCACCTCCGCGCGCGTGTCTCGCAGGATGTTGAAGTCTGTGAGGAATGCATACTCCACCACCTGCTCCCAGCTCACAGAAGGCATTGGTGGCTCCAGACCGGCTGCCGCGTCGTTATAACGCTCGATGGCATTCTTCACAGCCTTGGAGCGCGCTTGCAGAGCCTTCGCAATGTGTTTCCGCATTTTATACCCTACCATACTCGTCAGATCATTCCCACCCGCCCATTATCTGCACGTACCGGTCTGGGATTGATTCATCTTGGTCAACTTGAACAGGCGCTCAACGATCAGGAGCTTGAGCGCATCCAGCGCGAGTTGATACTTGCGCTTCTTGATCTCCGCTACCGTTGCGGTCCACTTCGGCGACGCGGTCGTCCATGATCTCCAGCGTTTCCTCCAGGTCTAGCACACGCTCGAGATTGTTCTCCATCTTCTCCTGCGCGCGCCGCCTCGCCAACTCCGCCTTTGAAACCCCCGGCGCGTAAGTTCCACCATCTCCCCTCGCGCGTCTCGCTTCCGCCGCGACTACCTTGAGTTTAGCCCTAAGTCACGGTTAGCACACGCACACACACACCGCACCTCGGACGCTGTCACGTACTGGCTAGCGCTCAGGTTCACCAGCCTTTGCACATACTCCATCTCCAGCGTCTCGTTGTTTGTCTTCGGCGCATTCTTGAGACCCTCCAGGTACGTTTTCTCCTCCGCCAGCCACTTGTGGAACCGGTCCACGCTGTCCACCCCTCCTGGCGCCTCCACGTGCGCAGCGACGCCTCCGTCTTGAGGATCTCCAATGCCTGGTGATAGTTCGAGCACAGGAATTTCCCTGTAGCTGTCAGCCACATTTATGTTGCCCACCACCCAATCCACTTACCCAAATTTGCGTACGTTTTGAAGCTGTCAAAGTGCTTTGCGTACGTTGTGATCTCTTGCTGGCGGTGGAACCTGCTTGCGTAGCGACACAATTTTGCGAGCCCATTCGAGCGAGAGAAGAAGTGTTCGCATCCCTCCAAGTCCTCCAGTCCCATCCCCTCCACATACGTCGCCAGGAAACGAAGCTGGCACAGCCGGTTGTGCGCGTGCCCGTGGAAGGAGCCGACGAGGCACTTGAGCTTCTTCTCTTTCGCCTCGGCGCCCATTTCGCTGCCTGCGATTGTCGACTCGAAATGGCAGCCCACGTCATACCCCGCGCCAAGCTTCATCCCGAACGCGTCCAAGAGCTCGTGCACGACCGCCAGCGGATATTTCGCCCTATAATCAGTCCGTTAGCGGCCACACACCCGCAACACTGTTTCCAGACTCACAACTCCCCGCTCCTGATCATGTCAGCGATGACCAGCACAAAGCCATGCCGACACAGCGCCAAGAAGATCCCCATTTCGTCGAAGATGCCCCACATCTTCGACGTAACGTCGTTGATCATGTTCTTCCACCTTTCGGCGCAGGGATTATCGCTGTCCTGTTAGCAGACCGTCAGTAACCCCATACCGCCTCGCAGAAAACACGCTACCTTCTCGCCCGCCTGCATTGGCAGACTATCGCCCAGCCTTGTCTTCGCCCATTTGTCCACCTTCTCCCATGAGATGTAATACCCATCCCCTGCTTCCCGGTTGTCCGCGCGCTTGCTCGACTTAGCCAGAGTTGGCTCCTCAGCCTCGTGCTGCGCCATGCTCGCCTTCTCGTGCCTCAACACCCGCTTCAGGGAATCGTTCCCATCCATCATCGTCAGCATCTCGAAAATCAGCTTGTCTTCCCCCTCGAGCTTATATGTGCAAGCGGGACAGGTGTGCTTCAAACGCCAGCTGGAATCCCGACCTAGCGCTTTCATGACCCGCTCGTCCGTTTGCTGGCGGATGTCGAGATACATGTTGTACGCGATAGAGAACTGTTGGCAGAGGTAGGGACGATACGCCACCTGCCGACCCCTTAGCACTCGGAACATATATTCATAAAAACGAACGTACCCCATGTATGTCGCACAGCGACTTTACAAAAGATTGAATAGCCAGGTGAGGACAACGTGCATGAGTGATGCGGTACGCTTCCAGCACCCGTATCTTGATGGCCACGGTTGGGGACCAGGGCGCGCAGGGCATGAGGCCTTCCAGGACCAGTGCCGCCCCGACTCCCTTACTGCGCAGATCCAGCCTCACACAAACGTCGCTGGTATCTGCCACCCCATGATGCTCAGTTTTGCATTCGACCAACTAAAGAGCAAGCTTACCGAACATGTCCACGACCTGGATCTCATATATCTCATCCTCCGTGGTCGCAGTCCCCTGGTCGCACGGCCTTGCCGGCATTTCCGGCTCCGCGCACATGCGCATGTACGCCGCCACCATGGCCGGCATCTGGCTGAGGAAGGCTCGGTTACGAACGTCGGTACGGTTGCGGCGCGTCCTCCAATCCTCCACCTTTCTAGGACAACGTCAGTCTCCAAAGCATAACCAGGGAATCAAACCTACCGAGCTTTCTTCTCCTCGGCATCATCCCCGCAATCTGCCTCCAGGTCCTCCTCTAACGTCGAAAACTCCCCGCCCCCGTGACTGAGCTCGATCCGCTCGGAACCGTCCAAGACGTCCTCCATATTGACCATATTGACCTGCAGCGGCAAGTCACCCGCATGGAAATCCTCGTTGTCTGCGAGCGATTGCAGACGGTCCAGACCCTCCTGATCTTCTGCCTCCATGTCTGTCAAGGTATCAGTTACACCCATCTCATACTTCCATAGTTTCCCAACTGACGTACGATTCAAACGAGCACGCAAAGCCTGCTCCCCCACTCGCCGATATTCATCGACTGCACACCGGGAGAGGGTCACTTTCTTGACTGCTGCGCGGCCCAGGACGTGGGGCACCTTGCGTTCGCTCCCGAGCATACGTACTCGACCAGAGCTTGCGCTGCCCTTGCGCATTCCAGCGTCGATTTTGCGATTCATCTGTCTTGGCTGTGAACGGCCCAGATCGTAAGCTGTGCAGAGTGATCGTGACCGCGTTGCCCGTGCCACTCACGTGCCCAGATGTGTTCGCGTGCAACTCACGTGTGTATCAACAACTTCACGCTCCAGTCCTGCCACCATTCTCGCGATGTCCTGTAAGTCCCTAATTTGTCTTCCGCTCTCCTCCCTCGCCTGCAGAGATCCGCCCCTGGAACTCGAATGGTCCCCCTCTCTTTTCTTCCCTCCGTCATTTTGGGGCATCGCTGACCTGCCACCCAGACACCGGTCTTCCTCGCCGCACCCTTCGGTTGGGCAAGGAATTTTTGGCCTTTGACCTCGCCCTGGCGCGCGCTTTCACCCCACCCGTCGACTTCGACTTTGGCGCTGCTCTCCAGGAACGGCTTGCCGAGCAAGCCCTCACCGGCCTCTTCGATGGCCTAGACGACGACGATGACCTGGGCGACCACGAGCAGTACTCAGATGATGACGAGCCTCTCCAGGAACACTTCCCCAGCCCATCACCGTCACCGCCGTCAGCGGCCCCACCGGCGCTCTCCTCACTCTCCGCCACTGCATGCAACAAAGCTAAGTCTCGAGCGCGCCCCGAAAAAAAGCGCCAGGAGGCGCGTGCGTCTTCCACCAACCCCCTGCTCAAACAAGTCAATCGCAAACGGCTCCAAGAAGCCAAGGCATCAACGATCCATGTCCACATCGACGCCGCCGCACTCCCGCATGCCAAGACCGCCTGGGTGAGTACTCGCGTAGCCGACCAGGCAGCACTCGAGTTCATTCAGCCTGCACTGCCGGATGAGTTTGGCACGGGGCTCGGTGGTATCTTGTACACTCAGGAAGAGGTGGACAAGCTCACGGGCGCACGTGGCCTCACATATTGCGGGTGGCTTGGCCAGTACGTGTCCCCACCCTCCGTCTGCGCCATTAGCTGACGAGCACCCCCAGCCTCACCATTCCCATTGTTGACCGCAAGCGTCGCATTGTAGGCGTGCTCGGTGGTGGGCCACGCGACCGGGAGGGGTGGAAAACTGCCACCGACGGCGCCTTCGCGCTCCTCCAGGAACGGGTCCAGTGTGTCCGCCCCTCCATCACCACCGTGCACAAGAATCGTTTCCGGCCCTCGCGCGTGGATGGTCACACGGCGGCGGGCAAACGGTAAATATTTATTTATTGCTCCCCTTCCTCTTGCTAATGCTCAGCAACAGGAACCGGGCGAGCTGTGCAACAACGTCCGCAACATGCAGCTCACCGACGAGCTGCTTGCACACGAGTACTTCTGGCATCTCGCGCATTTTGCAAACAGTGAGATTATCCCCTTTGCACGCCGGGCATTTACTGATTAACAATTAGTCCTCTTCGCTGTGTGGGCCCCGGTTTTATTCGCATTCTATACCGCCCAAATGGCGCTCCTCTGAGCCTGGAAACCCAGCTTGCGGCCGAACTTCGCGGGCAGCATCTTCGCCGCATGCACTTTCAATTTTGGGCCGCGTGCGATCTGCGCACCCCATTTGGATTTCGCGAATCTCGCGTGGGGTTGGTGCGCCATCACCGCCTTAGGGAATTTCGACCCCGACTTTGGCGGCCACTTAATTCTCTGGGACTTGGGGCTCGTTATCCGTTTCGCGTCGGGCTCGACTATCCTCATCCCCTCCGCCCTCATCCGTCATTCCAACATCCCCATTCGACCGCACGAGGAGCGCAGCTCATTTGTCCAGTACACCGCCGGCGGCCTTTTCCGCTGGGTCCGCAACGGCTTCCAAACGCATGAAGCATGGCTCTCGTCAGCGTCGCCTGTGGAGAAGGCGGAACACGAGGCTGAGGACAAGGTCCGCTGGGAGCACGGCGTGGGCATGCTCAGCGTAATAGATGAGCTAAAGTAGAGGAAAACCGTAGATGAAACCATAGATGAGCGTACATTCTGAATAACAAAAATGATTTTCTGCTTCACCAAACAGTGTGCCCCAAGATGCAGATGACCGTACTTACATTCTGAATAACAAAAATGATGTTCTGCTTCACCAAACATCAGCCGATATTGCCAGAGTCACAAACATGTCCGAAACCCGTGCACCCAGTTGGAGAATATAAATTCCCCCTGATGAGCATTCGTCTGGAGTCTTTGATACAACCCGCAGACACATGCGTCGGTCCACCTCTTGTTTTTTTCAGAGAGATTCGGCGCTCTGGGGCCGCGGCATTCGATTTGCGATAATGCCGAAATCACGAACACGTCTGGATGGGGGCAATGGCAACACCATATTAAAAGGTTCAGGGATCCATTGGCGGAGGTATTTTTTGAGGGACGTCGGGCACCGTACACACACCCCATTTTTTTTTTTTTTTGGGACATCCAAATGGCATGAAGTCTTCGAATGAAAAATGTGGGATTGGAGCACAGTCAAACAATCCATATATGGCTCCGCCACTTTCTTCTGTGTTTCTACCACCACATCCACGCGCGCGAAACAAAACTTTCTCAAACCCAAGTCAACGATCCTACCTCCTTACCCACACCCAATGGGCTCGGAACGCACGAAGTGCCACCGCCACGCTGGGGTGCAGCGCAAATACCGCGAGAAGTCAGCTATTGCGTCACTTATTCCGTCCACCACTTACGTCTCTTGTGAAGGAATCTCGAGGCAACTCGTGCACAAGCTCACGACAGAATGCAAAGGTGAGTAAGGGTGCTGGCTAGCCACATGCACCTGATACAGCGGCACCCTTCGACATAGAATGCGCGCTCGTCGAAGTCCTGAAGAAATCGCAAAGGTGGCACAACAACACTGAGAAGGAGATGCCAATTATTGCGAGTAGTGAGTGGGGAGCCTCGTTTGGGATGAGCTCTTACTGACCGGCCCGCAAGTCGTCGCCGCCGGTGGGTGTTTCTTTGGGAAATTCCTCCGAGAGTGCTGACGGCTGCCCCAGGAAATTTGTTGAAGAATACGGAGAATCCAAATTCTTGGAGGTGTACTTTCCCCTGTACGCTCAACTTGGCCAGAAGCACCTCCCAGGGCTCAAATTCACATGAGGCGCGTGTTCGCGACAGGCGGAGTGTTTTCTTCGATTAATGACTACATTTGGCCGAGAGCGTTTGAATGAATGATTACATTTGGCTGATATGTATTCTAATTGCACTGTGAGACCAACCTACCTAATGTGATTTAGGCGTGGACGACGTGGGACAGGGTGCCCTCACCGATTTCTGTCAGTTCATGGTGGCGATGCACCATCCATCACTTCGATCACGCCATATGATAAGGCCTTTTCTTTCTCTCTCGCATTTCTTTCTTGCTAAATTCTGGTGTGCCGACTGCCCGTGGTTCACAACCCCAGCAACTACATGAGCGACGCGGATCATGATTCCAATACCTGGAAGTTTTGGTTTGTGGTTTTTGGGAAGGGACTCTACACGAAAAAGTGCGTTTTTTTGGGTGGGCCCCGAAGAAAACTGGCCTGAGTGCTTGGCAGGACGGACACGGATGCGGCGGCTGCAAAAGATGATGGCGTTCACATTTTCAACACCCGCGCGCAAGCCGCTCGCGTGTGGGCTAGGCATTGCCGCAGGCGCCACTCAGCGGGCTGCCACGAAACCAAGGACCCCACGACCCACCCCAGCGACGCCGACAGCGCCACCGACGACGACACAGAAGAGCCCCGCGCTCGGGCGTGTGTTCTGGATCGGGTGGCTCGTCAACACGCCACCGGGAAGCGCTCAAGGACCGCCGTCGAGGGCGTGAAGCACACAGTCAAGAAGGAGCACGAGGTCAAGCTGGGACCGCCCAAGGGCGAGCGCATGACCTCCACCGCGCGCGCTGCCTCGCGCGCCGCGTCGGTTCCGGCGACGCGTGTGGCGCACGCAGGTGCCCTCAAGGCCGACTCGGCATCCCCAGAGAAGAAGATTTCTCTTTACGCAAACATCGAGGATAGCGAAGACAACCTTTTCAAGAGCGACTCGAGCGCGGAGGTCCCACTTGCTGCATCCCTCGCCGCGTCGCGCGCCTACTCTCGAGCCACTTCTGCTCTGTCCTCCTAGATGAGCACGAGGACGTCCCGATGCCTGCCGCCCCGACAATATCACCCACCGTTAGCTCGGTGTCTTCGCTTTCCACCATGTCGACCGCCCCGTCCGCCTTCTCCTCGATCTCGGGTGCACTGCGTCCCTGCGGCACGGCGCCAGCTGCGCGCGCCACTGAGGGTACCCGTGCCGCTGCAAGTCGCGCCCCCGCTATGCCGCCGCTGAAGCCGATGGTCTTCAACAGGAGGACGCGTGTTCTATACGACGATCTGTGAGTTTGTGCATGGAATCGCGTTGCGCGCCTACTGACTAATCGGTTGGGTTTGTAGGGAGGCCGCGATCGAGGAGAAGCAGCCCGGCAAAGCGATGGAGCTCGTGGAGGCGGCGGAGATGTTGCCGTGGATCAGCGCCTTGGGACGGTCCGCAAAGAGGCTTTACAACTGGAGGACTCACGTTGTGTACGACGATCTGTGAGTTGGTGCTTGAGATCGTGTTGCATCGGAATAAACTAATCGGTTTGGTTTGTGTAGGAAAGCCGCGGTCGAGGAGAGGAAGCCCGGCGACTCGATGCAGGTGGTGGAACCCGGGGAGGGGGTTGAGTGGATCAGCGCGTTGGCCAGGTGAGCTTCGTACGCGGTGGATTTCTGGGCAGTGGATTGTTGGGGGCCGGGGCGGATTTTTAGTTGTACATGGATGTATCTCTGTGACAAATGAAGGGGCTGGAATTGGCGCTCTGCGAGGGGCTTATAAGAGCTAAGAAAATTGTTGAATTGACTTGTATAAAAATCGACGACTTGTACGAAAAAAATGAGAAAAAGAAATTGTGCCCAGGGGGCTCGAACAAAAGAGTAGCAAATGATGCAGAGGTCCCATTATCAAACCCAATGCCAAGACTCCGAATCCGAGACCAGAACCTCTGTACCATTTGGTACTGAGGTTCTGGTCTCATATTGATGTCTATGCCCTCACCGGGCGTCAATCTGGATTTAATTTCCGCAATCACCGTGATTTTATTGTCCTATTCATAGTGTACCGTAAGTGGCGTGGGTTGTGGGTCCACGCCTTCCACGCTCTGTCTGCCACTATGCGGTGGCAGACATTTCTCTTTCTCGGGCTTCCTGCGCTGCTCTGCTCAGCTGGACGATGTACTCCGTGCGCCTCCCTATTCGAACAGTATCTCCGGATCGCCGGCACGTGCTCTGGAGCACTAACAGGCCACAACGGGGCATTTTTTGTTTATCACGAAACGCACCTTCTGAAAGCGCTGGCAACCCTCTCGCACGGTCTTGGGCCTGTGATTCCCAGTCAGCGCCATCATCTGCGCCGCCCATCTCGTTACCTGGACAAGTTTTGACTGAAGCAGCCGCAGCCGATGTGGCGATGGAAGCGGAAGGCAGCGATGACGACGGGTCCCCGTCGAACGACGACGACGTGGATGTGGACATGGGTGAGCGGGAAGACGAACTCGAACTCGGTGACGACAATGGCTCCCAGGGGAACGACGACGACGGCTGGGCCACAGAGTCCGACTCGGAGCGGAAACAGCGCAAGAAACAGTGGCACGTCATGGACTTCAACGTCGAGGACTCGGACTGGGAAGACATGCAAAACGGGACTCTGCATGGGCTGGGAACCACTACGCACCGCAGCCGCAACCCCCAACTCCCCGCCAATCCCCTGCGCAAGCGGCGTTGCGTGGTGGCTGGTCCCAACGCGCGCGCGAGTGCTGCGCTGCGGAGAAAGGCAGGTATGAACCATCAAGACACGCTCGCCGCAGACCTCGACGCCTGGGAGGTGGAGCGGGAGGAGCGGGTCCACGAGCTCGCCAAGAAGCACGGGATGAAGGTTGCAGAGGTGCGGCGCCGCATGCTCGCGCTGTCCACCTACGGGGCGCGGCGCAAACCCAGTGCATATAGCGCGAAAATCTCTGGACCGCCTGATGATAGAGGCGCGCCCGATCGTTTCGGGGTGGTAATTGGAGAACTGACACAGACCGCAGATAACGAACTTGGCCGAACGCGTGGGGATGATAGGCTTCGCGATGTTCTCGCGGGGCCACGTCCACGACAAGACGCTGCCAGTGACAATCCAGTCCTGGGGCGCGATGGAATTTTTCCGGGAGGTTCTGAAGAGGGATCCGGCCGGCGTCTCGCACTTGTTCGAGCTGTGGGCCGTGAGCCACAAGCGAGGTACGTGGGCGTAGGCAATAGGATGCTACGGTTTCTTGCTGACCGTGAGTATGATCAGGGAAAGCAAAGAAAAACAAGTTGCTGGCGATGCAGCAAGAATGTACAAGTATCATCACAATGGCCCTGCGTAAGTTGGAGTGTTCTTTAGCCATCAGCACACGCTGACGAAGATGAGGTAGAAACAATCCTCGGCGTCACCAAATGCGCGATGAACTACGAAAGCTATATAGCGAAGCTCGTGCAGGGGAAAGGGGTTGGGTTGGTGAATTGGCCCGAGGGCGTAGACTTCAAGCGCATGTCGCTGCAGTCAGCTATCGGGCCTCTGGAGAAATTGCTTGACTCCCTCAAGTGCGGGACAACGCGGTGGAAGAATTTGACGGCCGCGGAAAAGCTGTAGCTGACAGCGCAGTACCAGGACATGGTGGAGCAGGGGGAGGTAAAGGTGAAGGAGAAGTCGAAGAAGGCGAGGAACGAGAACCCGAGGAAGGCGAAGAAGGTGCCGATCGTGGAGGATGAGGAGGATGTCGAGGAAGATGGGGACGACGAGGAGAGCGACGAAGACGAGCCCCCTGCGCGCAAGGCCAAGAACCCCGCCACGAACGCCAAACGCTCGACGAAGCCCCCTGCGCCCGACGAGGGGAGCGACGACGACGAGCCCCCGGCCCGCAAGGACACAAAAACCAAACGCACCCTGAAGCCGCCTGCTGCCCCCGATGGGAGCGACGACAATTAGGACGAGCCGCCCAAGAAGCCCCCGCCCGCTAAATCCAAGCCCGTCACGCGCAAGCCGTTGACCCGCGAGGAGGGGAGTGATGACCCCGACGACGAGCCACGCGCGCCCAAGGCGGCCGCCAAGGGCAAGGGCACCCACACTAAATCGAAGCCCACCGCGTCAAAGACCAAGTCCAACTCGAAAGCCAAGGCTGTGCGGAAAGCCAAGGGCGTGCCAAAGCGGACGGCGAGCGCGAAGGGGCAGACCGTGCAGTACAAGTTGCGAGCACTCGTGCGGAGGGGCCGGGAGCGCAACGACGATGCCGAAGCGCGGCGAAGGGCATCGAGGGCGGAGGGCGAGGGTGAGGAGGACGAGGGCGAGGAGCACCGCGGAGAGAAGCGCAAGAGGCGGAGGGATGGCAAGGGGGATGGAGAGAGGAAGAAGAGGAAGATGAGAGGGGGAGCTGAAGAGGACGTCGAGGACGCCGCGCCGCCCGAAGCCGAAGCCGCTTTACCTGCGGAAGAACAGGATGGCGCTTGCTCCCCCTGCCAACGGCGAGGGCGGAAGCCGGCGGAGCGCCTCACCTGACGGACACGATGAAGTGATCCCCGCCCCACCGGTCCCAAGCACGAGCTCAGCGCCGTCCATCGCCGCGAGCACGACTTCGAGCGGAAGCGGGCGACTGAATACAGTGCGGGGGGGTCGTAAAGGTGGAGGGCCGCTGGGGGCAAGGTGTGGTAGCACGCGGTGGCAGCACGTGGTCGCCTTTCATGTCTGCAGCAGAAATATTTTTTCCCCAATTTTTCTGTATTTTTTACGAGGGGGTACTACCAAAATACAATGATTTCCTTTTTGGGTAATACGGACTCCCCGACGCGTCGGGCGTCGGATGTCAGGCTGCCGACTTATGTAAGGAAATAGTCGCAAAATGTCTCAAGTCCACACCAGCATATCTGCAGCATGTATGGCAGCATGCTGGCAGCATTTTCTGCAGCATATTGGCAGCATGTTTTGCAGCATGGGAGGATTTAAGGTATCTCCCTCCAATTAGTGGGGACAGTCACCTCAATATCCCCCCTCTAACTAGAGCTGGGATTTGGGATCTATAGGTGGGTTGCCGGAGCGAAGCGGCGGCGCGTCTTGTTTACTGTGCTGTACCATTTCAACCAAGTCTTCATCAATTTCGGAATTTTGCGTGTCCGAGATAGCCAATAAATCTTCTTTTGAATTAAGGTGATTTTGCACACATCAAAAAAAGTTGGGTGTGATGCGTGACTGAACACTTGGCCGAAATAGTACAGTATTCAACTACCATTCCGCTTTGGGACACAATGGCCATCAATCAGCAAGGGATACTATCATTTGTTTCAAAGCGTGGTTTCCATACCATCACTCCGCTGTCACAAGACACTGCACTGCCTTCAGGGTCTAGTCAGTGTATTGCTTGATCACCCGTGTAATCCGACCTACCTGCAACAATCTACATCTCCATAGCATTTGGGCACGCATTTCGAGACGTACAGCAAGATGCCCACAGGCCGGAAAAGGGAATCTGGTTCACGGTTATCACCCTCTTTATAAAATTAAGCTGTCTGTCTGTCCGTCCGAAGCCTTTTCAATCTCCGCTGGTCATTTGACCTTTGCTTCAATCCGACATTTCCCCTTTTAACGTCTTTCTCATGGATTTTTGAACTCCGCCGCCGAGCTGACCTTTGCTTCGGTCCGAGCATTCTGTCTGAAGCCTTTTCAAGGCCCGCAATCTCCGCCCTTCCAGCATTCATTTGCCGAACACTGCCATAAAGTGATGTTTCTTCCTTTTGCAAACTCCGATAAGTTAAAGACAACTCAACTCAAATGAAGTCAACTGAAATAAATTCTGCTTTCCATTTAGAAAGAACCCTCACAGTTTACAGAAAGAGGTGGCCAATCCAGCTGTTGATATCAGATTTGACTTGAGACTGCCAATGCTGTGTTTGGCACCGCTGCGCAATCACCCACCATCACTTCTCTTTCAAATGCTGTACGCTGTGGTCATGGGTCAGCCTTCTTTTCTTCCATCAATAAATTCAATATTTAATCCTGGAAGGTGAAAATCAATAGAAGAGGATGCGAGGCCGCGGAGTGGCCGAGCAGCCGCTTGGTTTGGAGCCCACAGCTCCAGGCTGCTAGGCATGGTGACATTCAAGTCAAGTGAAGTTCGACTGTGGCCTTGCGTTGCGACCCAGTGATTCCCCGTCTCCATCGCTGATCAGGGATATCTAGAGGAATAAAGATAGTGTGTATCTTTTGATTGAAGACATCCTGCTGTTGCGGGTGCTGCTACGCAACGGAAAGATGATGATTGCACCAATCCTCCTACTGTACCAACTCTTTAATACCCCGACCACGTCAACCGGCCCCAATGGAACATTAGAGCGTTTGCGATGCAACCATTGGAGCCATCCAATGGCTGATTTGCGTTGCGTAACCCGATGGCTCCACCGCGCTAAATTTAATCCCAATGGCTCTGCCAGCCATCCGCGGGTATTTTTGGCGGGCGGAGCCACCAAATGACGCAATGCGAATCAGCCATTGGGTGGCTCCAATGGCTGCATCGCAAACGCTCTATTCAGCCATTTTCCCATCCTATCGCTCTAGCCGAAATTCCGTATACACAACCACGTCGTCGAGTACACAATGGGGGCCTGGGGCTCTGACGGGCAAATCCATCCTAGCGATGGGAAAGGCCATTGTGCGGGGTGCGGAGAACCTCATCATTATGCGCCGCCTGGCAGCTATCCAAGCAGTGCCCTGCAAGGAAAATAACGGCGATCTCAGCATTGAGTCGATGTTCGCTGATCTGTTGGAACTCTCGAAGTTCGTGTAATCCGGTAAACGAGAGTCGAAATTCTGACCTGGCTTCGCAGACCATCCCTATATCCAGATGATATCCGGAGCAAAGCGATACAAATAATTGTGGCCCAGATTGCAACAGAAGAGACGCCCCATCTACGGATGAGTATCTCCCAATGGGAGGTAGACTCTGAAGAGTTGGGTTCATTGGTAGCGGAGATTACAGGGGTCGCTTTATTTTCAAATCGCGGGTAAGCACGCAACAATCACTCCATTACACCAAAAGTACGATCTGTGAGTTCCAGGTGTTGTGCAACTGAACTCGTGCAAGTCTACACGGCGACGCTGGCGAAGAACCTGCACCCCTGGTCAGCGTTCCTCAGCTTCATCGCACAACTCGCCCAATTGAGCAAAAACACCTTTCCAATTGCCATCCATGCTCAGCTCCTCGAGATACTCATATGGGTATCCGGACGTCAGAGCCGGGTGTTAACACAAGACACTAGAATCGAAGCCTATTGCAATGTCCCCTTCGCCATCCTTTCAACCTGCCCCACCAAAGAGCAGGATGATCTATTGACAGAACAAATATCGAAATACTGCTCTGACCCAGACGAGAGACCAACCTCGTTGGCTCAGTTGATCCAGTACCTTACTCTCCAAGAGCAATGGCTTGCGGTTGAACGACGTTTGTTAGAGAAACACGTGCATGCGATGTTGAATGCACGTACAATGAAAAGAGTTGTACAGGACATAAAAGTCCAAAAGTGCCAAATTGTGCGAACATTTCATACTTTTTATCCATTACTTGTACGAATATGAATAGGATCACTCTGTAAATTAGTAGGAGGAAAAATCGGACGATCTGATAGGCTAGTTACCTCGGAACCGGACTCTTTATTTTATTATTCCTGTTTTAGTAGTTTAGATCAGTGTAAAGTGTATAAATTAGCCAGAGATACAGGGTTAAAGCAGCGGATTCTACCCCTCCTTGCTAGTCGTTGGACGTCGATTTGGAGACTAGATCTTAGCTGTGGTTGACACCTGATATCTAGGATATCTTGTGTAGAACACCAATAAACACGGAAGGACGTTGTTGTATAAACTTGTGTGAACAGAACGCGTGGACACGGAAATGTGTGGTTACGAGAGTTTTTAGTCCAAGCAAATACGTTGCGCATCTTAGAGGTGTTTTCTCAGTTCTGGATAGTCTTGAACTATCAGCTACAAATCACACACACCCCTTGAAGAATAACCAACCGGCTCGTTCCAGTAAACTTGGTCGCATAGCACCTAGTCGACTTGAAAGCACTCACCAAAAGCTACAACTTTAACAAGAAACTACACTTTAGTCAACCTAATACTTGGTTGCTACCCCGGACACAAAAGTCATTGGAAGTGGATATTTGGTGTTTTGAGAAGTTGCACCACATAGAAGCGCCCTGCTCATCACCGGTGATAAGCCGTGAATTCGCCAACACCTGAAAATTAATGTTTTCTGGATTTCCATTGCGGATACACACACATCTGGGTCCACCTATGGATCCCACAAAAACCCCTCTAGTTAGTAGGGAGTAACCCCGGGGTTACTCCTTACTAGTTAGAAGGCATTTTAGCTGTTTTGCCTATGATGCAAGAAAAGCTGTGATAAAGGCTGCAAGAAAGTCACAATATCTCTAAGGTCTGGGAGCACATGAGAGCTAAGACATGCTAGCTGCAACAAAGTCACAATAAAGGCACAATAAAGCTTCAATATCTATGATCTAATGTAGACACATCACATCAGATGTGAGCTGCAATAAAGTTGCAATAAAGCTGCGATAAAGTCACAATAAATGTGACTGTTCACATGGAGTTCGTAGAGGGCAGTAGCTGTAATAAAGTCACAATAAATGTAACTCTTCACATTGAGTTCGTAGAGGGCAGTAGCTGCAATAAAGTCACAATAAATGTGATTCTGCACATAGAGTTCGTAGAGGGAAGTAGCTGCAATAAAGTCACAATGAAGATACTATGAAGTCACAAATGTACCTAGAGTTCGGGAACTACATATGCTGCAATAAAGCTGCAATAAAAGTGGTTTTCTCACAACAAAGCTATAGTTGCCCCCTGTTGCTGTCACTGTTAAGCACCTATCATATGGAGCAAATCACAAGGGTATAGGCTGCAATCTTTTGTTAAATTGATGTGATGCACAGGTACCTCAGGCTGGGATAAAAATGTATTTCCCTGCCTGAAGGTGTGTATTATCTTTGATCTATAGCTGTTATCTATTGTCTTGCCTGTACCATGGCCTGATTAAGCATACCAGCCTCGGATTCTCATCATCCTGATCCAATGATTCACATCACTTTAAATGAATATTTTAATCGAATAAAATATTCATTTATTGCCGGGTTTGGCCGAGTATTTTGCGTTTTGCGCAGGAACCAGGGCACTGATTGCAAAACGGATTGGACAGCTGGATTGGGTATTTTTGGCTCTACAACTTTGGTTTCAAGTCTATTTTTGGATTTTTTGGCGTCTCAGAGCCTTTGAGCTGGTGATTTTCCTTTTTGGGCCACTACGCTTTTGGCCCAAAAGGGAAATTCCTCGTTTTTGCCCTCATTTGGGCGCATCCCTACCCCAGAATGTGATGCAAGTCCCATCCACACTTATAGGGCATGCCAACTTCAAAGTTGAATCAAGAAGAACAGTCAATTTGCGCCCAAATGAGGGCAAAAACGAGGAATTTCCTTTTTGGGTCAAAAGCGTAGTGGCCCAAAAAGGAAAATCACCAGCTCAAAGGCTCTGAGACGCCAAAAAATCCAAAAAATATACTTGAAACCAAAGTTGTAGAGCCAAAAATATCCAATCCAGCTGTCCAATCCGTTTTGCAATCAGTGCCCTGGTTCCTGCGCAAAACGCAAAATACTCGGCCAAACCCAGCAATAAATGAATATTTTAATCGAATAAAATATTCATTTAAAGTGATGTGAATCATTGGATCAAGATGATAATCCGAGAGGCTGGTATGCTTAATCAGGCCATGGCACAGGCAAAATAATAGATAACAGCTATAGATAATACACACCTTTGGGGCAAGGGAATACATTTTTAACCCAGCAGGTACCTGCGCCACATGATTATAACAAAAGACTGGTTGAAGCCTATATATACCCTTGTGATTTGCTCCATAGGATAGGTGCTTAGCAGTGACAGCAACAGAGGGTGACTATGGCTTTGTCTTGAGAAAACCACTTTTATTGCAGCTTTATTGCAGCATATGTAGTTCCCGAACTCTAGGTACATTTGTGACTTTATAGTGTCTTTATTGTGACTTTATTGCAGCTACTGACCTCTACAAACTCTATGTGAACAGTCACATTTATTGTGACTTTATTGCAGCTACTACCCTTTATGAACTCTATGTGAACAGTCACATTTATTGTGACTTTATTGCAGCTACTGCCCTCTACAAACTCCATGTGAACATCACATTTATTGTGACTTTATCGCAGCTTTATTGCAACTTTATTGCAGCTCACATCTGATGTGATGTGTCTACATTAGATCATAGATATTGAAGCTTTATTGTGCCTTTATTGTGACTTTGTTGCAGCTAGCATGTCTTAGCTCTCATGTGCTCCCAGACCTTAGAGATATTGTGACTTTCTTGCAGCCTTTATCACAGCTTTTCTTGCATCATAGGCAAAACAGCTAAAATGCCTTCTAACTAGTAAGGAGTAACCCCGGGGTTACTCCCTACTAACTAGAGGGGGTTTTGTGGGATCCATAGGTGTCTGGGTCTATGACAAGTCCCAAGTCAGTGGACCTGGAACTGCATGCTAGAAACCAAATCCGGAACTGGTTGCGGATGAGTATCCAGAAAACACATATACTAGGTGCCTCCGAATAATTTCCCGCTGGTTCTGGATCCTACTGTCGTACTATGGGCAGGAGGTTGCAGATAGTCCAAACAAACATTGGGGAATAAAATATCCATTCTGCCTATTTGTGGAACTCAAAGCAAGTGCATCTTGAATGAGTTTCAACATTGTTTGTCCATGCTTGTACCAATAAGGCGACGTGTTTGATCACGTGATGACCCAGAACCTTTCAGACCGGAACGGGCCAGATCTGGATGTGGTGTCATACACCCATCAAATATCGATCGGCTTAATATGGCAACCGAGTTTGAACCCAATTTAGGAAGAAGGTCCTTACTTGAGCTATGAAGGGGACCAGGGTGTCTAATTGTAGGCAAAAGACCCCAGGTTCCGGATTTCCAAGAATCCTTCAAGGGACACAAGTAGTGCACCCAAGAGATCCAGAATACTAGGACCACTTGGGTGCCAAGTCAGGGCCCTGATCACGTCAGAAATAAATCAGCCAAATAGGGAGCCTGCTCAACCAGGTTCCACCTCGACGGGTAAATGGCCTAGGGTAGCTCTTGGGCTATACACAAGTTCAGGGTGTCTATAAAGAGGCATTTTGAAGGGCTATTCAATCCAACCACAATGTCTTGAGGGAATAATCCGGAACTAACATTTTCAGGATCTAAAATAATCAGTCAGCAAGCTTGGCGATCGTTATTCCATATTCTCGAGTCACGGACATAGTTACACCGATGATTAATGTATTATGTTTGTAAGTTATTTTTAGATGTATATAAGGTGGGCAGCTTGTAGGGAGAAGGCACGGACTCCTACCGGAAACGTAAAGCGGAGAGACTAGCGGTCTGCTCCAGCGAGTACAGAAGGGCGGAACCACAGGCTTGATTCATCGAGGCTGTCCTTGGGGACGTGCTTGTATTTTCGAGTTATTATCAATCTATCAGCTTTTTCGGGATATTCCCTTGCGTGTTCTGCTTGTACGTGTGTGTGTGTTCTACGTGATCCTGCGTGTACGTGTACATGTCCTGCGTGTTCTGCGTGTTGCTTGTGTGTGTCCTACGTGTTTTGTGTGTCCTACATGTGTTCCAGATTTGTTGCGTGTTGCGTGTCAAATTGGTTCACTGCTCCTGTCTTACAAGGTTAGAGTGGGTGACCCAGAGTTGCAAAACTATAAATTGAATCATTGTCTGCGGACGATCCTGGATTTGCTTCCTGTGATCCGCAAATATTAAACAATTGTCCCCGTGTATCTTCTATCGGTACACAAAGACCCGTCCTCAGTTGTACTCTCTGGGATTGCATCCAGAATCACTAGTGGAGTTTGGTTGGTTGTTGTTTTAGGGATTTGTGCTGGTTTCAGGATTTGTGAATCCTGAACTAGAGCGCACTTCTTCATTGCATTCAGCCCGTCAGATTTGCATTTTAGTGGATTTCACCCATAGACCGCCGGCACACATTTCACTGGCTCCCAAGGCCGACTCGGACTCGGACAACTCAATGCCCAATGCTCCCGTCCGCCGTGTGATCGCCAGCGACAGCGAGATGGATGACGGCCCCGTGCCCGCTCCCACTGCGCATCGCAGCCGTCGCTCATCCATGGCTTCGAGGGTCGCTTCGGGTCGCTCTTCTTCGAAGGGATCCGCTTATTCGTCAGGTCGTGAGTTGATGGTTCCGGATAGCGAGCCCGAGGATGTCGAGCCTGAGGAAGCTGCGCCGCGTCCAAAGAAAAAAGTGAGTGTGTCCTTACATTAATGGCCAGTGATTGATGGTTTCTTATGCCAGAAGTTCAGGAAGGTTTCCGCTGCTCGCCAAAGACAGGCCGACGCGGAGGTGCGCCTCTTTTCTAACCATAACTACAACTCACCTTCTTCTACAGAAACCGGACATCAAGCCGTCAGTTTCGGATCTCAACAAAGGCGCTACTTCTGTCGGTCCCGGGGTTCTCCCTGAGTCTGCATGGCACATTTCAGCCAGACTTGTTCTCCCTGCGCCAAACAAAGACATAAGTCTTACATCTCAGCACCGCGACCTTCAGAACGTTCTTCGCGACAGCATCAAGATATTCATGTTCTTTGAAGATGCTGGGCACGGCGCACCTTAACAAAGCACGTACACAAGGCTGTTGAAGTCCATTTTCTGCCCGTGGCGCAGCAAGGTGAAAGTCTGAGACTGGCTGCATCAGGAAAAGCGCTGAAAAGCGTTGCTGAGCCCTAGTTGACCCTATTTGTCCATATTGTGCATAGCACCTATAGCATTCCCTAGTGCTCGGACAGCACTGCCTAGTGTACCCTGTGTGCTAGGCAGAACTATGGGGCACTGGGCATTCTCGGGTCATCCGGCATCAGCCGCGTAAGTATATGTCTTGACTGGGACTCGGAGGCCGCCAGCATCCCACTCAGAGTGTTTGAGTCACTACTACTGCCAGCACATCCTTAAATCAGCTCGCCCCTTCTTCAAATCATGAAGAAGACACATATTATAAAGACCATACAATGTAGACTACCGCTGGAAGAATAAACTTGAAGGATGTTTCAGGCACGTGATGTCGGAACTGCGGTCCGTATCGAGAGGCGATTTTAGGGTGTACAGCCACTTCAAGTGAGATTAACATAATAAGTTGGATTTATCTTACAATGGACATCGAAACATACTTCACAGAAATAAATGTGTTCTGAGCAATTCTTTGGTAAAAGACACTTAGTAGTACTAAATACCTTTGCTTTCCCTGCCAAAAACAACTGAAGCAACAAGTACGTAAGAGAAAGGTCCGATCAAAGTCGGACCTCGCACGTGCACAAGCAATGGTTCGTTGCTTCTTTCTTTCCACCATCCATCTCTCGCATGACCCTCATCTCCTTCCTCTGCCATTCGTCCAAACGACCTCTGGTACAGTTCACCCCACCGTGGCCGCCGTATATGTCACACCAACTCGGTCATTGACTTGAGTGGCATTTGGTGGGACGCACTCCCTTTTCTGACCCCACACTTCGCTAATGAGAAGACCACATCTGAGAACAGGACACCGAACTCACGCGTGCATGACGAAGCATCGTCGGGGAGCGAGGAAAGGACATGCCATCCACGAGAAGCCGCGCAGCCTCAATGCATCTGACGTATCGAGGGGGACCTTGCCTCAAAATCGGAGAGCAGGGGGGTTCACAGTCTGATGAGACAAATCTCGTGAGTGGGCTTTGTTGTGTTCACAAATGCAAGATTTTAAGAAATGGAAGGACAGGACTGCCATCCAAAGACGGCCAGCGGGAACTAGGGTGGAATTTCGAGACACGCACAAGGCAGGGTGTGGGCAGGGTGAGCCATTTGTGAGCCATTTTCTTGTCCAGAACTTTGACTGACCTCCTCGCCTTTACTAATTAACCAGCGGACAACACCTCAGTCAAGGGATGTCAAGGCCCCAGCATCGCACACAAGAACAGACCGGTATGTGTGCGCACTTGTTCTATTGCATATCATGCTAAATGTCTCCATCATAATCATAGGCAGCCCAGTTCCCTTCTACGAGGGAATGTCCATATCGCTTCGGCCGACTCGGACCTTCAGTAAGTCGTTAGTACTGGATTTCGGTCGAGACACTGATGGATTCAGTCCCAGGTAACTAGGACGACTGTGTTGGTACACGGAACAGTGAGTGTTTGTGTCTACTGGCACTTGTTCACATGTAGTGTACATATTTTTGTTTCTTAGTTAAAACCAATATATTGATTTCATTGTTATTATTGGATGGTTGAGCGCTAGCAAGCAACAGAGCTGTCACTCGCTTAGTGCTCCCTAGTCCTCGCCTAGTGCTCGCCTAGCACTTCCTAGTGTTGCATAGTGTTGGCGTGGTGCTAGGGAGCCTTCCAGAGCAATGTGTAGTGGGGATGTGCCTATGGCTGCTATGCGGCTATGCAGTGCTCTGTAGCGCTGTCTAGCAGTGCCTAGCAGGGATCCATTTTCCTGATGTGGCTGCTACGCTCTCCTCAACCTGGCTGGCGTGTTTGGTGTGCGCTCGATCCCTCGATCTGTGAACCCTTATGAAGTATCTTGAAGTCGTTCATCACACTCCCAGACGATCAATTTCTCAAGGGCGCAACTCTGGTGGGAGTCTGATTAAAACTTAACCTTTGCTGGGCTGCTCCATTACTGGCTTTCATAGACGCGCTATATTCAAACTGACACTAAATAACTGCATTTCCAGTTGTCGGACTATATGTACATGGTAAGTGTTACGATCGCAGCTAGTTGCGCAAAGAGTACAAGATCATGCATTTGGAAGAGACCTGTCGCGCAACAGCGCAGTGTTATGGGCGATATACCTACAGGTCAAGAGGGAAGAAACCGGGAATACTAAAGATATGTTTGGCCATCCAATAAGGTGTCTAGTACCGACTTGATCGTTGGCCGTGAGCTCGGCTCGTGCCCCCAACACTTCTGGGCAAGATCCCAGACAAAGTCTGGTATTGGCTTTTCCGAATCTCTCGGAGGACGGGAGCCTGCCAGGATCGCAGAACTCACAACAATATCATTCGATATATGTGCAAAAGGCGGTTTTCCTGCATATATCTACATGCGATGTCAAGATTTTCCGCGATAGCTCAGTAAAGCAAGGCTGACCTCGTATATAGTACACCCTAAAGAATATATATCCCTTGTGGTAGAAGGCTTTGGCCTGTGTTCTGGGTCAAGAAGTTCTGGTGCAAGCCACCGAACAGCCCCCTGGATCGAAGTTGTGGAGCTGATTGTCCAAGAGACGTGCATTTCGGCCAAGACAGCAATGCCGAAATCCGCTAAACAACAAACTCCATCGTCTTTTACTAGGATATTCGCCTTGGAGAAAGGTCTAAGTCAGAAGATCACCACGATTCATGGGAACTAAAGGCTCACTGATCGGATGTCGCCATGAACGACAGAAGGAGTCCTTTCGTGTAAATACTTCAGTCCCTCGCTAACTTCAACTAGCTTTGTGGTGGTGAGCACTGGAGATATTTTACTAGAAACAGTTGACGCTCACCAAGCAAATGAGGTCATGGTTAGGATTTATTTCTAGGAATCTCGAAATGTTCCCTTGGGCCAACCAGGGGGATATCAAGGTAAAGCTGGGGAAGAACTCGTCCATATTTATGCCCAGTAGCAGTAAAATATTCGGATGCCGGAGCTGTCTCCAGATCAGGACTTCTTTGGTAAATGACTAGAACGCAGCTTTGCTAAGCGTCAAGTCAAATCGATTTAAAGGTTGTACCCGCCTTGAATAGCTTCTGTCGATCCAGATCCGATAGAAAGACACGCAGGACTTTCAGACAGACGGTTTTGTTCTCCACCTTGCCTTTCCAGATATCCTAACAAGGGGATACCATTGGATGGCATGCACATCAGAACGCATTCACGACGAACCGCATACCCTCCTCCAGCAACTGCATTCCTACCCTCACGCTTCAGTGCACGGATGAAGATACTCGGCGGCAGGATTTCCTTAGACCGTGCGATTTTTTGAATTCCAGCTAAGCATCGTCTTCGAAGCTTCTTGTTCCTCTCCGAATCGAAGTTGAGAAACGTGATGATACCATCCAAGACCTTTTGGGTGACGATCAATAAGCACGCGCATCTCCACTCGTTGAACATACATACCATCTGCATAACTTCAGAAATGCATACCAACCATGGGCTATCCAGCCGCAGAAGACTATCCCAAGGATTTTCGGACATAAGAAGCCCCACCAATTCGTCGACTTTGTGAAACGGGGGCCCATTCTGTAACGAGAATACGTATATGCTCTGATAATCGGGAGACATCACGGCAACGATGTCAGCGAACCCGGCATGCGACGTAACTACAAGATGAACGGATTTTTGGAACAGCAGACAATATGCCTCTAAGGTGGTCTCATCAAGATCCTGGAGTGGCTGTAAATCTTCAAGAATTGAAACTGCTGCGTCGCTGAATCTTCATTCAATGTCTACGCCCATTTGGAGCTGACCAAAGCACACATACAATGAGGAGGATGTAAGTCTGTGAATCAAGTTCAAGTGGCGATGCTGACGGCGGAATAGCAATGGAAGTCAAAAGGTGGTCAGCAGCAAGTCAGGGTAAAAAAAGGCGATCACATGCCAACTGTTGGGGCAACTTCTGGAGTGGGTGAGCAGTAAGTCGAAACGAAAGGAGCGGTGACATACAAACCCTAGGGGCAAAGTCTAACTCGGTCAGCGAGAAGTGGTGGCAAGTGAAGGCAACAGGAGGTAACATACAGCCTGTGAGGTGAAGTAGTACTGAGATCAGCAATAAATGACAGCAAAGGAAGGCGATCACATATACCAACTATGAGACCAAAAGCAAAATGAGGTCAGCAGCAGGTTATAGTGAAAGGAGATGAAAGGTGATCACATACCAACTATGGAGCCAAAGTTGAAAGGAGGGTCAGCAGCACGCCACGGGGAAGGGAAGCAATCACATACTTCCTGTCGGCAGGTCAAGGTTTCAAGGAGGTCAGTAGTAGGTAACAGCGAAACAAAGCAATCACGTACTGCCTGTGGGCAGGTCAAGGTCGAAAGGAGATCAGTAGTAGGTAACGGTGCAAGAAAGCGATCACATACTTCCTGTAAGCAGTTTCAGAGTTGAAAGGAGATCAGGAGTAGGTAGTGATCACATACTTCCTGTGGGCAGGAAAGAAAGTCAGCGGCAAGTTGTTGCAAAAGAAGGTGATCGCATACAAACTCCGGGGGAAATGTCTAAGTGGATTAGTGAGAAGTTTAGACAAATGAAGGCAACAGGAGATGACATACAGCCTGTGGGTGGGAAAGAAGATTAGAGGTATATCATGGCGAGAAAAGGTGATTCCATACCCGCTAAAAGCGGGAAAAGGTGAAGGCGGTTAGTAAGTCATAGCAAAGAAAGGAAAAAAAAGCAACCACATACTTCCTGTGAGGGGGAAAGGATGTCAGGAGCAAGTCAACGCAAAACAAGGAGATCACATACCTGCTATGGGGAGGGAAAAGCAAAAGGAGATTATCGGCAAGTCCTGACAAAAGAAAGTGATTACATACTGGCTGTGGGCAGGGAAAGGCCAAAGGAGATTAGTGGCAAGTCATGCTGAAATAAGGCAATCATATACCTGGGTAACGGTGAAAGGGGATTTAGCAGCATGTGATGGTGAAACAGGGCGATTACATACCTCCTGTGGGAGGAAAGGAGGTCAATGGCAGGTCATGGTGAAAGAAAGCAAAAGAAAGTGATCACATACCCACTGTGGGGGGGAAAGGTGAAAGGAGATTAGCAGCAAATCATGACAAACAAGATTAACACATACTCGCTATGGGCAGGAAAAGGCAAAAGGTGATTGGTAAGTCATGGCAAAGAAAGGCAATCACATACTTCCTGTGGGATGAGAAAGGAGGTCAGCAGCAAGTCTTGGCCAAACTAGTGGTCACATACCCGCTGTAGTTGGGAAAATGAAAACACAATTAGTAGTAAGTTATGGCGAAAAAAGATGATCACATACCTGCTGTGGGCAGGGAAAGGCCAAAGGAGATTAGCAGCAAGCCATGGTGAGAAGGCAATCACATACTATCTGTGGGATGGAAAGAAGGTCAGTAAGTCATGGCATATTGAAGAAGGTGACCACATACAGGGAGTCCAGCAGCAAGTAATTGTGAAGCAGGGGGATGATGTCTCTGTGGGCAGGGCAAATACAAAAGGAGATCAGTCACAATTCATGGTGAAATAAGGCAATCACATACTAGCTGTAGGGGAGTGAGAAGTTCAACAGCAAGTCATGGCAAATAAAGCATTTACATACTGGCTGTAGGAGGGAAAGAAGATCAGCAGCAAGTCATGGCTAAACTAGTGGTCACATACCTGCTGTAGGTGGGGAAAAGCGAAATACAATTAGTAGTAAGTTATGGTGAAAAAAGACGATCACATACCTGCTGTGGGCAGGGAAAGGCAAAAGGAGATCAGCAGCAAGTCATGGTGAAAAGGTGATCATATACTATCTGTGGGAGAAAAGAAGGTCAGTGGCAAGACATGGTGAAAGAAGGTGTTCACATACTGGCTGTGGGAAGGAAACAAGGTCAGCAGCAAATCATGGCGAAACGAAGCAATCACATACTATCTGTATGAAGGAGAAAGGGTCAGCAGCAAGTCTTGGTAAAATAAGGCATTCACATACTGGCTGGTGAGGGAAAGAAGGTCAGCAGCAGGTCATGGCAAAAGAGGGTGATCACATACTCTCTGTGGGCAGGACAGAGTTGAAAGGAGATTAGAAGCAAGTTATAACCAAACACAGCAGTCACATACTCCCTGTGAGAGGAGAAGGGCATCAACGGTAAGTCATGGAAACAAGACGATCACATACTTTCTGTGGGAGGAAAAATGGTCAGTGGCAAGTCATGGAGCAACAGGTGGTCACGTACTGGCTGTAGGAGGAAGAGAGATCAGCAGTAAGTCATGGCGAAACAGACCAAAGACATACTATCTGTGGGAGGGAAAGAGAGTGAATGGCACAGGTCATGGCAAAACAAGGCATTCACATACTGGCTGTGGGAGGGAAAGAACCTCAACAGCAAGTCATGGCAAAAAGGCAGTCACACACTATCTGTGGTAGGGAAAGAAGTTCACTGGCAAATCATGGTGAAAATAAGGCATTCACATACGGGCTGTGGGAGGGAAAAAAAGTCAGCAGCAAGTCATGGCGGTGCAAGGCGATCACATACAGCACTGGATGATTTTGAATCAGGGCGATCAGATCTCTGTCGGCAGGGCCAAGGTGAAAAGAGATCAGCTGCAAGTCATGGTGAGACAAGGTGTTCACATACCGGCTGTGGGAGGGAAGAAAGTCGGCGGAAAGTCATGGCAAAACAGGGTGATCACGTACAGTGGCAGGTGACTGCTTCTCAGGGGGATCCTCTCTCTGTTGGCAGGGAAAAGATGAAAGGAGATCAGCGATGATTCCTTGTGAACCAAGGTTATCACATACTGGCTGTGGGAGGGGAAAAAAGTCCGTAGCAAGTCATGATGACACAGGGTAATGGCGTACAGCGACAGGTGATGACAAAACAGGGGAATCATGTCTTTGCTGCCAGGGCAAAGCCGAAGGGAGATCAACAGCAAGTCAGGACAAAAACAAGTCAATCACATACTGGCTGCTGGCGGAAACAAAAGGTCAGAGGTAAGTCATAGCAAAAGAAGCAAACACATACGAACTGTGGACAGGGCAAAGTTGAAAGGAGGTCAGTTCCAAGGTATGAAAGCGGTCACATACCAACTGTGGGAGGAAAAGAAAGTCAGTGGCATGTCATGGCGAAAGGGCGATTACATACTCTCTGTGGGCAGCACAGAGGCAAAAGGAGATCGGTAGAACATCATGGCCAAACAGGGCGATGACATACTCTCTGTGGGCGGAAAAGAAGGTTACAGGCAAGTCATGGCAAAAGAAAGCAATCACATACAAACTGTGAGTGGGCAAAATTGAAAAGCGATCAGTGAAAAGTCAGAGCCATAGAGCGCAATTACTAATACATACAACCTGTAGGCGGTCAAAGCAGAAAGGACGTCAGCGCAAAGTCAGGGCCAAATAGAGCGGTTACACACGTCCTGTAGGCGGGTAGTCGAAAAGACCTCAGTACCTACCAGGCCATGGCCGAAGGGGTTGCTAACCATCAGTACAACCTTTGAAAGGAGGCGGACAAAGTTCTAAACCAAATTGCCAATTGACTCGCATTCCTTTATTTCCTTTCCAACACGGTAACACGTTGGTAACACACGACAAAGAATGTTCTAAAACGTGTCTGATAATAGTATGACAGAAGACAACGGTAGCTGTACGGATCTTCTGATCTCCCTCTTTATAAAATCGCGGGTGTCTGTCTGAAGCCCTTCTGAAGTCCAATTCAGGCTTATCAGACCCGATTCTGGGGATCATTCACGTCATCCTCGGGTCATGCGGTTGATAAAAAACTGCACCATCAAGTACTTCGGATTCGCCTGGGAATAATCTTCAATTCGCGCACTGACCATTTAGAAGCACATGAGATTGGATCCCATCCCCAAATAATCCGCCCCAAATATGCTGGTTGGCCAGCAACATTAAAGCGGCAAGCCGCCCACCAGGGCAGTGTCTATTGTCACCCTCTTTATAAAATTATCGCCTTCTGTCTGTCCGAAGCCTTTTCAGTCTCCGATCTAACCCATCCGCCGTGGCCAACTTCGATATTGATCTTACCTTCTGACCTTCTTCGTCGATTTGGCCAACAGCTTTTGACATCAATCTCACCCTCTTCGTTGACTTCGCCAACAGCTCTTGATATTAATCTTTACCTTCTTTGTCGATCTCAAGTTATCCACTGGCAACCTTCTGGTGCTCGTCAGTGTGGGTTCGCAGTACACGAGGCGTTACGACTGAAATACGTCCGCACTACTATTTCCAGGCTGGTGCATCCACTCTGCCTGTTCAGTGTTTACCGTCACTGTTCGTCGGTGACCGTTCTCAGCGACCACTGCTAGCTGTTTTACAGCCAATAGCCTCGCCTGATTCCTCCCTGTGGTTCACAGAATGGCTGATTCCACACCAGAATCCAACCATGCAGAAACTGATGTAGAGCGTCGCTATTGCCTCCGACGCGAGGCTCAGAGATGCCGCCGCAGCCCTGAGGACAACTCTGATTGCAGGGACACACAAAGGCGAAACATGAATGGGACTTCTTCATCGATGACCGAAAAACATCCTCCCTCTCCAGAAAATTGAACAACACTTTCCGCCTTACGGCTCTCGGGGTCGATGATGGCGACTTTATGAAGTTTCTCAATGGAATAGCAATCAAACCGTTAGTTTGGCGTGTGATGGAGTAGATATTATCCACTTTATAAAATTATGCCTGTCCGTCTGTCTCAAGCTTTTTACAGTTCGACGCTTTCTTTGTTCACGGCTCGCTGATTCCTCGATGCCGCTGCGATCTGCGGGCTCGGCTCTTAGGGCCGATCTCTTCGGGCCTGAATCGGAACGCTTGCCGCCGCTCCCCGTAATCACCCTCCATCGAGTCCGCATAAAGTAACTTATTCGCTCACTTGGTAAGTTCACTTACCACCCAATTTTAAGTGGTCGCACTTTACTGATCTTTTCCCACACTTGGCTCACTTCGTTTATGCGCACTTAGCTGTGCCTGACTTAGAGTGATATTCAAATACAGGTTCTAACATCTGTAACTTGCTTGAGGCTTGTCAACACTGACCTTTTGTATATATTGTGTCTCAAACATGGTTGTGAATTCATGAATGACACTATTATGAGCTCAAAATTGACCAATGTTGGAAAGATTAGGGAGTGACTTTGAGTGGAGGAAGTGAGCTATGAAAACACTCAATTTTAACATTCTCATCCGCAGATTTAATAGCCAGAAGCGGCTTCAAGGCCCAGAATTTGGTTGTGAACCGTACAACAGGCCATGACTCTGTACTAATATTAACTTTTCAATGCTGCTCCAAAAGGCAGTCCATCGAATGCGCGTCAGCTACGGAAGCTATAAGTCTACTTATGTGTGGGCTTGACTTGGATGAAGTTTCTGTAGAAAATCCAGTGAGGGGACGGAGTACGGCCTGCACAAGGACCACAGCAATGCTACAATGGCAAGTGCCCGAGGAACGGAACACCAGGGTGTATTGGTGGTAAGGACGGGTAGGGTACAAATGCGCAAAGTACATACATGATAGTGCCATATATATATATTGTATATACCGTAACTACTTGCTGCTAATGTAATCCAACAGGTATCTGGCAGGTGGCTCTAAGCTGGTCGCTGATCAGCGCCACATTCTAACAGTTTCCTGATTGGAACTTGAAAGCAACCTCGAGAAACTTGAAGGAACTTAAAGAAACTTAAGCTCACTTGGTGCGCCAAGTGCCATCACGGAAAGTCACTTATGCCATCAGATGGAACTGATACCATCACTCTTAAGTGAACTTCAAGTTACCGGACGATACATGAGTACGAGCTGAAAACAGGAGAGTTTCAGAGTAATTACTAGTCAAATATGACCTAGAGCTAGATTTTGACAAGCAATTAAGGCTCCCTCCGACGCCTAGTGCTTCGGTGTAACTCCGTATCTTTGCCTGAGTCCTCACCGCCTAGTACACTCACGTCTCGTTTTCGTTTGAACTTCCCTGAGGGTATTACTACCTTGTCTGACTCCAAGACGTGCCCCATCGATTCCGGACTCCCTGCTTTTCGCAGGTCAGTATTCATGCTGTCAGGACTGGATGAAGGGATTGATGGTGGAGAAGTAGGATCATTGACGGGTGGACGGACATGAGGAGTCGAAATGTTAGAAGAAGCTGTCATGATCCAGACGTACTCGCTTCGATCGGAGTTGTATGCACTGGCAAGAACGAAATTCCGGGGGATTCGAGCTTCTGCTGCCTTGGACAAGATGGTGTGAATTTTGCAGAATCTGCGAGGTACATATTCTGCGGTGCCGTGGGGAGAAGAATTGCCAAAGAGAGTTGAGCATCGTGGAGGAGAGCTGTTCGCATCGTGAAAAAAGCAAGCAGTGATCAATGCGATCCCGCCAGGATCGGATGTGCATCAACGAGCCGACACCGGCGGTCTTAGCAAGTTCAAGGCAGGTTTGGAGGAGATGCTTGGGACGGTTTTGTGCACTGGTGAAGAATAAAAGAAACCAAACCTCAATTCATATTTTGTGTCTCAATTGCCTCAGATAACTGTTGTCATAGGTTGGAAATAGGCTCACAACACGGAACATGCCAAGAATACCCCTGTACTGCCAATATACACCAAAACTTTAAGGCACTTGGTGTGATTGAAAGGTACTTAAAGATACTTAAAGTCACTTTACACCGAACTTAACTTGCGAAATTCACTTGGCCTGCCATAAGTGCGCATAAGTGAACTTTGGCAGGCTAAGTGAGTTTACATAAGTTACTTAGTAAGGCATCACCCTCCATCACTTCTCTGCCTGATATACTCACAAGTGTCCGCAGATTCCTCGGGGAATGGCCGCGATTCTGAATATATTAACTCAATTCAGCTCAGCTCAATTAAGTGCACAGTAAATGTCGATTCAACTCCACTCAACTAAAGTGCTCAATGAAAACATTTCAAAACAAACTAGACAATTGAAGATCAGATTGACGAAAGAGGATGGGAGGCCGCGAAGCGGCCGACCAGCCCCTTGTATAGGGATCCCTTCTAAATGGTCAGTGCGCGAATTGAAGAATGACATGCCAAAAAAAGAAAGAGCGCAAAATACGAACTCCCTCGGGCGGGGTACAGTCTCAGGGTGTGCTTCGCGCGGATGCGGAGAAAGCTAGTTCGGCACTGAGGATGAGACCGACGTATGGCACGGCAGTGAGAAGGCAGATCCTCGCCCACAAGCACCAGATACACCGCATGGCTGAGCGTCGCCACCAGCGCACGCACCACCACCAGCGCGTCCATCACCCACGTCCACGCCACCGCCACACCCTCCGCGTTCTCCTATCCGTTCCGTACTCCTCGCCATCCTCCTCCCCGTCTTCACCAGACTCAACAAAACCCCAAAAAAATCCTCCGCCTCTCCCAACTCCCCAAACCAACACACGAAACCTTCCCACCCACAAACAAAAAACAAAACAAAAAAGGAAAGTTGAAAGGGGTACAAGCAACACAAAATGATGCGGCCAATCTTGCTTCATCTCCACTACATCAACGTCGCCACATCATCTGGTCTGTCTTGCGCCCAAGACCCGCGATAGGCGTCGGGATCGGGCGCTCGATACATAAAATTCGATACACGCAGCACCCATACGCGTACTCATCCTATACCCACACTCGACACGCAGACGGAGACCGAAACCCAGATGAATCACGACGGGACGCGGAGTGCGTGCACACGCGATACCTGCCGTCTCAATTATTACTCATATCTTAAGCAGATGAACTGATTTTATGTGCATTTGTTTGCATTCTTCTTCTTCTCCCACACCCCGCCATTTCCCGAGGTATTTGTTTTCGACGGAGCGCTCGAGAGCGCTTGAAATCTGATTATTACCACTGGGCGCTCGCAAATTCCCGAGCTTCTCAGATTAGTATCATTTTTGTCTTTTATTTTCCTAACAGTTTTCGGGTGTACTAGCGACCACAGTAACGCGGTCTCTATGAAGAACACATCTGAGTAATCTTAAGCCGATGCCCTGGTTTTATGTTTACAGTTTTCTTCTTCTCCCACTCTCTGCCCGGCAGATCCCGTATGTTCATCCCATTTCCGGTCCCCTAATTAGTTTGTGTCCAGGGATTTCAACGCTCCACGATGTTATTTTCAACCTATCCGATCAACCGTTCAATTTCCGCAAGAAAGGAAACACCTCTTGCAATCTCTCTTTCTTGAACGCCCTCATCATGCACCTTTCTTCCCGCTCACTTCCCCATTCCATTATGTCGGGCGCCACTGCACATTTATTTTCCACACCTCACAGTGACTTTTGGGGCCTATCACTTACGACACGCCATTCCTTTTTTAGACCCGAAGGCGCCCCATGCCGTGCATCAAGCGCTCAAGGCACTCGATTTGAACTTTTTTTCTCAACCACGTTCCGTGCTCCAAGACATTGGCTCAGACGTTATGTCAATATTCTCCTTCTGGGATCCGGAAATTCCAAACCGACCCAGCTGATCACGTTTTAGCATGGGAAGAACTCCGGCATACTCCGCTCCACAGTCGTGCGCTCAAGACCCGCTCATCACGAACATTGGTGGGATCTTCCTTCGCTCTTTCTGTCGCACCATCTTCCTGCCCGTTCGCTGCGTTTCTCTCTCTTCCTACGCCGCCTGAAGCTGGTCCTTCCCTCGGTCAAGATTCAAGACCCAGCAAGTATCGCAAATTGGGACTGCTACCTCTTCAGGTCTTTAATCCTACCGCTTCGGATGCACAAAATTACGATCCGTTTCTTCTCAAAACGAGCAACACAAGGCTTCAAACCGTCTATTGGTTAATCACGACGATGCCGAGAACTGTCCTGTCCGCTGCTGTGGTCTTTTGTGTTCTCTCGTCAACATGTCAACAGCTTGCCGCTAAGCGATGAACATTGGCCGTCCTCCTTTTCGTCTGCTGCACGTTGGTCTCTAAACTCTGGGAAACCTCCGTGTCTTGAGCACCATCCTGAACAATGGAACGACGCCCCAATTACTGGATCAGCCCATATATTGCATCCGGCTTCAAGAAGTGTTCAATACCAGTGTCTCTTTTCTGCACAAGTTCATGCGGAATATCATGCTACAAGTAATGCTTCTTTTAGTACGCTTTATTTACGCATTGGGCCTGAAGCGGTGCGTCTCTCTACTGCATAATTTTCACGACGCTCAACACTGTCATGAGGCTATCAACCTGAAGATGGGGGGTCGACAACCCTTATTCTGTGCTCTTTCTAGCCATTGATCCTTTCCATATCTACTTTGCCGCAGGTAATACCATAATTCTCTATCCAAATGTGCGGCCTCATTCTATGACCAGCATACTGTACACCCACGCCAAGGTGCACATGAGCTTTTATACTAATTAGCCCTTCAACCGCACCCGCAACCATGGCACTCCATGTGTAGGGATTCCGACTCAGGCATGTGCCGACTTGGGTATTTCTCGGCAGTCCACTGTGAGGTAGCCCCAACTGACTTGATCTCGCGCAGTCCTCAAGATTTCCAAACGTCTCTTCACTGATGCGCTTGACATTCGCGAGTCTGAGCTGTCACGGGTTCGTTACTTCGCAAATTATCGGTGGCCATCAACACGCTCTGGCTGGGATTTTATTCACTTTGTGAGGTTCTGTGCTTGCCATTTATTGTATTCGTCTCCACCACTGATGTCCATGTCTACTGCTCTAAATAGGCACGCCTCTGATTCCGACTTTTCACCGAGCACCTTTTACTGAGTGCGCGTATCGCAAAATCCATATCTCAGGCCCAGTTTTAGTCAGGTGCTTCAGTAGTGACAACATGTATTCATTGAATGGGTCCACAATCGAAGCAGCTATTTCGCCTAGCTTTTCCGACCGGACATTACCCGCAACATTCGGGAAGCCCTAGCATGTTCAATTAAATTCACGTCGGATGAGTGTACTCCGCAGTAGGTCCTGAATGAAGGACAGTTTCTCAGAATCTTAGAATGCCCGCGCCGGAGCGAAGCGACGGCATATCTTGTCTATGTATATCCATGTGCCCGGATGAGCCATGGAACCTCACCCGGGGGGAAACTTATATCGCATGTAGACGCTGGGGATGCCCCGCATGTAGAATTAGGATATAGTGGGACGGTACTGGACGCGCGGGGGCAAGGCACCGATAGTGACCGTGTCGCATACACATATACGTAGCCAGCCAAGACGGAGAACAGCGCATGGGGGTACAAACACGAATATGAATATAAACACGTGAAGGCGCGCAAACGAACATGAACGCGAGTGCGATATGGAGTCGCACCGCAGATAGCGTATTATGGGGGTAGATATAGCGTTCCCCTCCCCTCGCGAGACGTCCGTGGAGGACGGTAGGATGGGATGGGATAGGATGGTATCGACACGCCACCCTCCCGCGATACGTCACCGCGCCCACGCCCAGTCCGTGTCGAACACAGACCCGCATACATAGCCGCGAGAGAGAGAGGGAGAGAGCCACGCCACGCCTTCAAACAAGCGGAGGACAGTCCCACCCCGCCCAGCGTAGAGGACGTCCCAGAGCGCAGAGCGTCTCGCCCCGCCTAAGTTTGTGCCACGCGACGCGCAGGCATTCCCGTATGCGCGTGCGCATTCCCGGTATGCAGCGCACGCGTTCACCGTATACAGAAACGAAACGAAACTGACTAGACCTCGATCTCGAACGAACGAACGAGAGAGGGGCGCACGTACCTCATAATATCCGCACTCGCAAAAGGTTGCTGAGGGGCCTGCCCGTTAACTGGCCGGTGAATATGACGGGGACGCCGAGCGCTAGGCAGAGGGCTTGCAGAGAGGCGCAGAAGGGGCCGTCGCCGACGAATACGAGGTGCGTACGAGACGCGTCTGTGCCCGCAGAGGGTAAGATGGAAAGGAGCGGCATAGGCGTGGACGAGGAGACCCAAGAGCGCGGGGCCGGCGTAGGATGCCATCCCGGTTTCGGAGCCCAGAAGCATGGCACGGATTCCTGGACTGACAGTGATAGAATAATGGAGAGGAAGGCAGCAACGAGTCTCCTTCACTCGAATCCATCGTAGAGAGAGCGAGCGAGCCTTCTTTGGACTCGAGCGGAGGAGAAGAACGCCTCGATCATGTGATCCGATGATCCTAGTCGGTTGCCTCGGTCCGTGTCCCGGTGACTCAATCCCGCCGCCTCTGCCAAGAAATAAAACTCGACCTTATGAGGCGTAGAGCGTGTGCTGTTCGCCCGCCGTGGCTATATCCCGCTACCACTTGAGGAAGAAACAGCAAGACAGCACGTGTGCGTTGGATGAGGTCTGCATTCATGTTTTTCGAAGCCCGTATCCCAAACGTGGGCCGCGAGATAAAAGAAGCCACCGCCGCTGGCATCAGGGAACGTCGTTCGAACTTCGGTCCGCGTGTGGGTGGGCGGACTCGGCTCACAAAGGTAAGTCATCGAATTTCTAGTGGGGAAGAGTATAGAACAAGCAATCGGATTCATGCGACGTGGAGCCTTCCCTATGGTGAAGGCGATCTCTCGCTAGCTATATAGGGACCCAACACTGGAAGAGTTTAGTGGAGGCTGATGGGGACGGTCTCAAAATGAAACGTGCTGCGCGCCGGCGGCTATCGACAATTGACACAGACTAGCTGCCAACAACAAACCAAAAAAAAAGTTCTCATTGGATACGCAGAATGCACCGGTGGGGGATCGAACCCCAATTCGCCGTGCAGCAAGGCCCCCGTTTCAATTATTTCGGCGGCGTGTGCAAACCGTACACAGCTGGTGCTTACGCCATCGGACTTCCACCTGGATTAGTGCACGTCTTTCCACCTTTGACCCAGTATCAAGTATGCAAAAAATTGTCTTCATGCGTGTCCACCTGTCGGGAAGCAACCTGTGCTTCGATCAATCAAAGTGAAACCCTCCAGCTTTAAATTCTGTCCATTGTTCTGAACCATCGAGTTCCCAACGACACCTCCCTGCCCGCGTTATTGGTTCGCCTTTCTTAGCATCGAGTCGAGACGGAAAAAAAAGAGACTGGAAGGACATGCAACGGCGGGGAATCGAAACCCCGGCCCGCCGTATAAGACGAAGTCAACTTTGTAAAACCCCGACAAGTACAAGTATGGACCACTGGTACCTACATAGTGCTGAGCTTTCCAAAGTCCCATCCGTCCAGTCGCAGTCGATGCTGCTACACATCGTGAAGCGCTTGTTTCTCCCAGTGCGCATCATTTGAAAAATGCAAATAAAAAACAAGGGCCGCAGTTATCACGATCTCGATTCGACCAGTATACAACCGTGGTACATACACTCGAGCCTGAACTAGTGCAAATCTTTCCAGCTACCTGGACCTGCACCGTTGATCATTATGAGCAGCACGAAACACGCATGTCTTGCACCTTGATTCTAGACCTATTGCAGCGAGTCTCCTTTTTTTTGAACCACAGTCAAACCAAAGTTAACCCCCTACGCTCGACTCCCGAATCAAAGGGAAAATGTTGTTGGGAACAAAAGCACCAACGGCGAATCGCACGCTCCCCGCCTTTCCAATCCCCCGTTTGCGTCGGAGCCAAGAGATCGGCGGGTGGAAACCATACGCAATGGGTGCTGGTGCCCTCAGCTCTTACTCTGCCCAGGATCCACTCAGGATTGTCATTTTTCTGTATGCAGTACAATATTCCGAATTCTACCCAGTGCACGGCATTAATTATTCACGAAGCCCGGGGCTTGTCCTGTGATTTCATGACCGTGCGTTTTTCTTTAGGGTGAGAATTGATAATGAGACCGAGTCAAGATGGATGAAATGTGCGGCGTACCGGAGTTCGAACGAGAGAAAAAAATATCCACCTGACCTGCTATGCACTGGCGGGGAATCGAACACCAGCTCGCCGCAGAATTGAGTCACCCTCATGCCAGGTAGGTAGGATTACACGGCCGGTCCAACTCATGATGCCAGAATCCCGATGTATGCATCCATGCACAACCAGTGCTTATACCTATATACTCTCACCTGGATTACTGCCAATCCTTCCAGCGTTTGATCCTCAGCACAGTATGCAGCGTTGATCATCATGCATACGAGCCGCTCCTTCTTCCACCATTGGCTCCCAATATGTTTCAGAGCACAGAATCTCATCTCATCTCATGTCAAAGCGCATCGTCCTCGTGCACACAACGAGGTAGAGAAACAGTAGCAGAAAGTAATCACACACCATTGACCGGGTGGAAAGCAACATATATTCAACAAATATTCATGGAGCCCTCGAGCTCGCCCCATTCAAAATATTAATAGGTTAGGGTCATGATTTGTGCTGTCGCTTTTTGGAAACACACTGCGGGACTTGGTCGAACTAGTAGTTGCGTTTTTTCACTTTTCGCGCCAGAGTCAGTGAAAATAAGGTGACCGGTGTTCAGCTCCCGAATCCCCACCAGAGAAAGGAAATATCCAAACACAACACGCACTGGCAGGGAATCGAACCTCGCCTCCCATAGGAAGCAAATCGAAATATTACAATCCCGACGAGTGCGGGCTCACCAATAAAAGCCACTCTTCCTCCTAGCACTGCCACGCTTTGCTAGGCATCAACTCCAATAGAAGTGCAAGCTGCTGTTACCAATCCCCGACTTCTACTAGTACCTCATGCCTCCCGCCGTGTGCCGCCATCAGCACGTCACATGATTGGTTGAATTTCTTGTTCACCTTTGAGTTTGACCTCAGACTTCCAATGTTTACAACCAGCATGCATTCTATCCTCTCCAGCGATAATAGCACTATTCTTCATATCTTTCCTTGTTCTTTGGTTTCATCTGCATATGGACTAAGTCTTCTCGGTTCCTGCGCCACACTTCCTCCTCATAAAACGGGTACCGCAATAGACATAGCTGTCCAAGATCTTGATCCCGTTTTTTGTGTCAGTAATATCCCCGCCTGAGTCACCATACCCGGATCTCATGCCCCAGTAACTGCACCTCTTTGCCAAATTCGCACAGTATGGACATATAGTAGGTGGAAGCAAAGCTATGAGCACTGGTTTGTAATTAGCTCTGCTATTATTCGATCCAATATTTATTATCTACAGTTCCGTAGTTGCTCTACGAGTATTCATTTCCTCCTAACATCACGATGAAAGTATTCGTTCCCTTTAGTACCAGGAAAAGAATTAAGATTCCAGCCACAGGCATACGCTCTCAATCCCCACTGCTTGCATCAGCACCCTCCACATCTCTTGGGAAATTCCTCACTGATCCTGAGCTTGCGCCTGAGGCCATCCCGGCCTCGGGCTCAGCCGCAAGTGCAGGATCAGTAAGTAGCGGCGTGGACTCGTGCCTCCCCTCCGTATTCTCCTCATGCCTCAGGGTCTTCAAAATTGGGTATAGGGTTCTGAGTGCAGCGATAACAAGAACACCGACAAATGCCGAAATCTGGTCCATATCAAGCAACGACATCCCAGTAAGCGGGAAGTATCCGAGCCACGGGAGGAACGCCTGGATGTAGACGACCCAGAAAACGCACACCCACAGCAGCACCCCTAGGATCGTCCCCATGGCGATGACCAATCCTGTGCAGACCATGGGGAACCCCACGAACAGCGCGACGGGTGCGACTGCGCCCGCTACGGTGGCAGATAATGCTACCATCGACTTGCGGCCGTTCCAGAGATTCGCCACGAAGGAGATGAGTGAGATTATGGCCGAGATTATTCCCGTGATTATCCAGTACTCCCGAACGGTGTGAAGTTGGGACAGGGTAATGGTGACTTCTCCCAGAAACCCGGGCATGTCGACAGCAGTGAAGGAGAATTCGTCCTTCATGGGCTTGTGTCCGTCATGAAGGCGGCACCAGATTACGGGGGTCGTCTTGAAAATGGCCTCATGTGCGTTGAACGCATAAAATGAGGCGACGACCGCGAAGAGCACGGCTGAAGCGGCGATACATAATGAACCGATGCCGCCGGAGTTTAAGGAGGTGAGGGCAATGGTGAGACTGAAAAGCGAAGAACCAGTGCCGACCACTACAACTCGTTCTGCGCAAAGCAATGCGGGGAGAAGTGAGGACGTGTGCGCAGCTTCCCCGAGCTGTGATACTGCCTTTGCCTTGGACACGAGATCCACAGCAGCTGCAATCCTATAACCCCAAGCCCCAATGAGGTCATAATCCCACTCGTGCTTGAGCTCCCCGTGGGCCATCATCGCCCACAGCGCATGTGCGTGGGTCATCCCAAGGCCGACAAGCCATGCCAGCCAGGCGCCGGGCCCGTAAAACCCAGAAATCGGGGTCTCGCTGGTAATCCTAGTAAGCAGCTCCTTCTGTATCGCGATCGTCTGCTGGAAGTAGTCTGGGAAGAATACGCTGAAGGTGAGAAATATGAGGAGAAGACATGACCAGCAGGATGCTGAGCGAGCATTGCAACCTCGGGAATAGCGTCGCCGTGCCATGGAATGAGTGGCGAGGGGGAAGCAAGACAGCGTCTGGGGAGCAGGACACGACGTATATTCACCATATTTCAGTGACCGCCCATAAGGCCTTGGGTGGAGGTCTCAGGATCTCCAAGGCCTTGGTCAAGGGTAAGGCCTTGGCCAAGGGCGCCTCCAAGGCCTTGGCTGATTTTTCTCACGCATCCAGGCGGTATCAAAAACGATAAATTTAAGCCTTAAATCCACTGATATTCTTCATCCGAAGCAATCTCAATGGTGCCATCATCGGGACGCGCATCCTCCTCTTTGTCTGCCAGTGCATGCATCAAGATCTCTTCTTCTTCCATGAACCCGTGCAGATGGCTTGCGTGTGCGCGGTTTCTCTGCCCCGCCAATGGGCAGTGAAGAAGAGAACACTGGATGCCGTCGTCGACAGAGAAGAAAAGATAGGAAAAAGAAAATGACATAATGGCATACACGTGATGCTCTAAGGCTTGGCCAAGGCGGAACTTGCGGCCGAAAATCGCCAAGGGCTTGGCCAAGGCCTTGTTAAGGCCTTGGTGTTTTAAGGCCTTGGGCCTTGGGCGATCACTGCCATATTTGCTGTACAGGGTTGCTTATGAGTGCTCGTAAGCACTTAGCAACCTTATCCGCTACAGCGTGCATTCATATTTGCCTCTAGCCAAATCGGGGTCGTATGCTGTGCGAGGCAGTCATTCACACCTCCCGGATCCTACGGCACAAATTGGTTGGGCGACGTTCATGCGACGTCACACCGCCTTTGCTGTCAGGGGAGATTAATTGACTGCAAGATATGCCTCTCCGCTTCCCTCCGGAGATGCAGTCACAGTCCAGCCGAAAAACACGAGTGAACTCTCCCGCGCAACGGGAAAAAGATAGGGGAAGAAGTCAATCAGCGGAAGGATGGATGACAGAGGAATGCCAAAAAAAAATGATTGTCTTGTGTTTGGTTTGATCTGACGTACGTGTGTTAACTTCAGCCCACTTGTCCGCCACCCTAACCCGAAGTGGCTTCGGCCACAACCCAGGGGCGGAAGTTTAACCGCAACATGCAAAATTATAGGATTTGAAGTGGAGGAAACCTTGCCGCAACGTGCAACACAACAAAAAAGAAACAAAACACCCAACCTCATTCGATGCACCAAGCTAGGTAGCCTCGTTGAAAATTGCAGTTTGAGACCAAATCCGCTCAGCAGGCATTCTATTCTTGACTGCGAAGAAGATTGAAAATCAAGGAAGACACAAGGAAGAGATTCGAAGGAAGTTCATGTAAGAGGAGATGGGTCGGTATCTGTGTTGAATGACTTCAACAAATCAATTGTTGAAGTGTCTGTCTGTGAGAGAGTATTCAAAGACCGTGGCGAGAAAAGGACTGGTGAAGTTGAATGTTAATGCGGAGGGAATATTGGCGACTCGTGAGAACTCAGCAGTGGTCGTCGAGGAACGGGTACGATATGTTCGAGTGAATCAGCGGCAAATGTAAATGTTCCCACATATTGTTCCAACGCAGGCTCTAATAACAGCGCCAGGATCGTGAGCGAAGCCGTTGTAAAATGGACAGCAGTTTGCGCCCGGCAGTTGATCAGATTACCCAGAACGAGCCGGGCAGAATGGATTTAGAATGAGACTTTCAGGCGTGGACCCAGAGGGATAGCAGCTCAGACTCAGGTCCATCAGTGAGATGGAGAGATACTCAGCGGCGGGTGCGCACATAGAACAAGATGGGTAGGCAAGCCAGGACGGGTGCGATCAAGGAAAGCCATTGGGATCAAACGACGCGCAGAAGGCTGCGGGCAGGGGTGTCCAGCGAGGTGAGCAAGCTCAATCGGCTGTGTATTATAGCTTTGTGACCAGTCTGATAATCTGCAGAACCCCAGAATGGATTAGATTTAACAGCTTTCACCATTGCGGCGCAATTGGGAGACTGAATTTTGGGCAACTTGTGCCGTCGATTAGGATGTTCATTCTTGGGGAGCGCCATCCGTATCAAGTTGTCCGTTTCCAGTAGAGTAGAGTTTGACGGACTTGCAGAGGCATCCGTCCCAATCGTGAGTATCAGCCAAAATAAACCAAAAGGTCAACCACAGATGCCAGGCTTCGGTCTGAATTGGGGACAATACACACGCAGTTTTATGTGGATTAGATCCATTCATTCGACGCCTAAGTACATGCCTCCACACAAGCATACCTAAAGGAAGCGACAGGAAAGACACCCAAACAAAGAAAAGCAAACCACCAAGCCACCAACCAGCAACGACAAAAGAATAGAATGAAAGGGAATGGAAATGAAAGAGTAAAAGCGCAGGAAATTCGATCCACCAAGGAGAGGGAGTGGAAGCTCGAGTCCTGATACCCAAGAAGCCGATGCTGCAAACGGTGCAGCGAGTCTCGTCGCGTCGAGAGCCAAGAGGAGAACAACGCCACAACAAAGCCAAGGGACTAAATAGCCCGGAACCGAACAGCGAGAACACGGGAACCTGCTCAGAGGATGGTAATGCGCGGAGACAGAGTGTCACCACCGACATCCACCATTTGCGGCGAGCAGCAATCTGCGTAAAAAGCCGATCCGATACTCATAGCATAGCCGTGAGACTAAAGATGAAAGATTGGATGCGCTCAAATGCGGGCGGCCCACCGCCATTGTTTCCGATGGCGCGAGGCGGGTAAGAGAAGAGCGCAAACAGTGCCGAGAGGCCGCGACGGATATAGCAGTCGCCAATACCGCAACGACCGGCGTCGCACGCTCGCACGGATATCTGAACGGCGGTGAAATGAATTCGCAAATGCAGGCGCCGCGCATAGCGCGTAACAGCGACCCATACAATCGTGTCCGGTATGACGCACCCAGCCGCTACGTATATATGCGGTGCATCGAGCGCAGCGCGTGACAGTCCCCGCCAAGGAGTAGGGAAGGACATCTGGGAGGATCAGCCTGAGTGGAAGAACACATGCATTTGCAGCTCGTCCGGTCGTCTCGCAGGGCCGTCGTGCGCACCCCATCGCACGCAGGCCCCGCTCCGAATACCGCGTGCACTCTCTCGTGAAATTTCGCTCGGCAATGAAAATAGGTAGCGCAGAGGCAGCGGCATCGACTCGAGGTGTAACGGTGCACACAAAACTCACAGTACGTGGAACCAGTCGAGTGTAGAGTGGATATAGAATAGCACAAAACCACGCACCTTATGACATCGCCACTCGTACATAAGCGCCTCGGTTAGCCTCCTGTCCGTGAGCTGGCGGGTGAATATGGCGGGGACGCCGAGCTCGACGCAGAGCGCTTGCAGAGAGGCGCGGAAGGGGCCGTCGCCGACGAATATGAGGTACGTGCGGGATGCGTCCGCGTCCGCTGAGGGTAAGGTGGAGAGGAGGGCGAAGTAAGCGTGCACGAGGAGCCTCGGATTCTTCTCAAGCGAGAGGCAGCCGATGTAGAGGATGACGACGTCCGAAGGGCGCGCGCCAACAACGCACGGAGGGTTTGCGAGTGGCAAGAGCTGCATCCGTACATTATCCAGAGCGAAAGAATAGAGGGCGAAAAAAGCACGCATATGAAACACCGCGTCGTCCACGCCCAGGCCCACGACGTGGAGATTGCCAAAACCCTTCAAGTTCTCCGCTAGCAGACTCGCCGTATCCGGCTCGGGACGAGCGTGTATGCAAAATAATGCAGATACGCATGCACGGTCCACGTGCGGAAGTGGTAGTACGGGTACTCGAACAGCGTCGCGTACGTCGGAGGTTGGTGTGGTGGCTGGTGACAATCGGCGTGTTCGGAAACAAGAGGCTGAGGGCAGCGAGGCCCTGGACGCCGAGCCAGATGTGGTCAACGAGGTGTATTACGTGCGGGGCAAATTCGCGGAGGGCAGCGAGGAAGGCGGGCGAGATGAAGTTTACCTTGAGGCCTGGGTAGACGCGCAGGGGGACACAATGCAAATACCCATGCACGGCCCATGTCCTGAAATGATAATACGGGTACCCGAACACGGTCGCGTACGTCGGGAGGTTGGTGTGATGACTGGTGACAATCGGCGTGTTCGGGAATAAGAGGGTGAGGGCAGCGAGGCCTTGGACGCCGAGCCAGATGGGGTCAACGAGGTGTATTACGTGCGGGCGAATTTGCGGAGGGCGGCGAGGAAGGCGGGCGAGATGAAGTTTACCTTGAGGCCGGGGTAGATGCGCAGGGGGACACCGAAGGTGCCGAAGAGGGAGGCGCCGGCGTATGAGGTCATGCCTGTTTCGGGGCCAAGGAGCATGGCGCGGATGCTGGTGGAGTGGAGGTGTTGGAGGATGTGCACGAGCATGATCTTCGAGCCGTTGATCTTCGGGAAGTTCTCTGTGCGCGTAAGTATAAGCACTGATATAACATTGGTGAGGAAACACACCTGCAACAATGGCGACTCGCAGCGCATCTGTGTGCAGCGGCAGCAGCGAGTCTCCTTCCATCATGGAGAGAACGAGAACGAGCCTTCTCGACTCGAGCGGAAGATGCACGCCTAAAGAAGTCGCCTCGCTCGTGCGTGGGCGTGTGATCCGATGATCCCAATCGGGCGACGCGGTCCGTGCGCCGGTGACTAATTTTCACTCGCTTGTCCTCCGGTGCTATCTTCTGAGTCGGGGAAGCGTGGCTTGAATGAATGAACCGCTTCCATCTTCCCAAGACCGCCATATCGAGCTCCCGCTGGAGGAAGACGGCGCACGCGACAGGCGCGATCAAAACAACCTGCTTTCGGATGCGGGCATGCAGGAACTCCATTTTTCGAAGCCCCTATCCCGAACGTGGGCAGTCACCGCCGCCATCGGGGAACATCCTGCGGCTCCGAACGCTAACCAAAAAAATCGTCTGCCTCACATGAACGCCATGCACCGGTGGGAATAGAACCCCGGGCCCTTCGCCTTTCACGTCCTGCTTTAACCATTGGTCGTGGGTGTAAATCATACGCATCCGGTGCTTGCTCATACCTTCATACTCCGACTTTGATTAGCGCTAGTTTTTCTAGCCTTTCGTACTTACTTACTTGAGTTATTATTGTCCTGAACAGCCGCGGCCCAGGTCGTCGTCCTCTAGGTCCGGTTTCAATTTTATTCACTATATGTACTTAGCCTCAACGGCTGATTCAAGATATAAATAAGCTCCCCCGCATAAAAAGACAAAGGAAGAGAAAAGCAAAAAAAGGAAGAGTAGTACTGAGTTGCTTATCACAATCTCGACAGGTGTAAGCCATCGGTGACATACGCCTGAACTAGTGCAAATCTTCTTGTTATTCTTCTTGTTATTTGGACCTGCACCATTGATCACTCCAACCACCAATCCCTTGAACCTTGATTCTAGACCTAGTGCAGCTATTCTCGGACCTCAACCAGCGTCAAACTAAAGTCAAAACTTAACAGTCTACGACTCCCGAATCAAAACGAGAAAGGACTCTGTGAGCCAATGCACCGGCGGGGAATCGAACCCCAGCTTGCCGTAACATCATGGTCACGCTTATTTTCCTACAATCCCAGCGAGTGCAACCATACACGACCGGTGCTTACAGCGTGAGGTGCTCGTGCTTCCACCATTGACTCCCACTAATTTTCAGTGCACGGGCCACCGAATTTTGGGCGTCGCGTTCTCATATGTATAAAAAAAGCACAACATCCCCTGAAGGCACGGGTGGGAATCAAATTCAAACTCCAGCTGTCCGTAAGATCGGAGATTTCACAATCACAGGTCAGATTTTATTCATTCGTGATAATCTGACAGATGCTTCCACGCACGACCGGTACTGATACATACAAGCCTGGATTTGTACTACCCTCTCCAGCTTTCTTTTAATCCTTCCAGTATGCAGTTGATTCTGATAGCCCCCGCTCTCCCAATATGTTTCGTTCGGTGCACCGAGTTTCACCGGGAGCCTCGTCTTGTCTCAAAGCGTGGGCCACCGAGTGTGGGCGCCAAGCTCCAATAAACATAAACCAAAAAGAAGCGAACGAGGGACCCCTAGAACGCCCCGGCCAGGAGTCGGACCCCTTGTTGCTCAGGCAGGAAACGGAAACATCAATACTGTGCCAGGCTCAGTGGCATGTGTTGGTAAAAACACCACAACATGCCTCATTAGCAATAGTTGGACTCGGGAGGTTCAACATTCTATAATCCAGGTGGAATCCAGGTGGAATCCGAGGGTATGAGCACCGGTCTGTATTGTTTACACACGCCGCTCAAATGCGAATTCTTACTTAGACCGACTTGAATTTCAGGGGCAATTTGGGATTCGACTCCCCACTGGTGCATATCCAAACTTATCTTTTGGAGTGGCTCAGACCGACGCCATTGCAGGGTCTCCATGTTGCTTGAAAGAATTCGACTCGGAGAGACAATCACAATTATTGACGAAGAAATGTTCCATTCTTCCTCCATCCTTGCCCGGCGAATTTCCTCGAGTTCTTTACTTACACTCCGGAAAGCTGGAAAGGTCGATAAACATATACCGAGCTCGGAATAGCAGTCTAAACACTGATTGTGCTTGAATGATTGTGAAGTAACCATAGGTGGTCAGGAAGTCTTACAGTGAAGCTGTCTGATCAAAGATTCCAACAGCTTAGATGTAATTATTAAAGTTGAACAGCAAGAGTTTGACAGCATCCCTGAACCATATAGGTCACTTGTAAAGAGACCCCAACGTCAGCAGGAGAATCTGATCAGAGATAGGATGAAGAAGGGACTCATCCAGGAGCGTTGCCTCAAATAAAGCCCCAGGACCTTTGCTTAACCAGCTGCTGTTGAGACACTAATCCTGGATTAAATCAGCGATGAATTAATCCGACCAGAATGGTGGAACAGGGATTAATCCGCATTCGTAGCAGGAGCAAAAACCATGCACCTTGGGAGAATCGAAAGTGTGTTCCTTGTTCTACATCATTTTTGTGATAAAAGCGGCAACCTCCCACTGCGCAATAAAATTTGGCTGTCGTGATCGCCAATTAGATAAGTGAGGGATGGGATAACAGGAGGAAACTCATAGCAAAGAAGAGGATCATTTATGTGATCAAGATGAATTGTGGCTTGCACTATCATCTCTTCTGACACAACTGGGCAGTAGTGTATATCCACAATAATTTCAATGAGAAACATGATTTCCAGTTGATGATCACCGAGTCCAGATACCAAAGGTCAAATGTTGTCCAGCAGTAGGCAATGACCCCGTCCAGTGACCACATAAAATGAGTTCAGTGATAAGGCACACTGGATTGTATTTGCAAGGGTTGGGGATTGGTGATGTAATCCCTGGTGCAAAACTTCCTCCAAATTCCCCAGATTAAAAGTGAGTTCATTGACCACTAGTTCAAGTTGCTCTCCATGGTATTTCATGAACAAGTCCAGAAGTGAATAGAAGTGGTCACAGATGAGTTGTATATGAGACTGAGACAGAGGCATGATCTGCTGGTATGCTAATGAAGTGGCCTGCAGCGCAGCCTTGCAACTAACGATATTTGGAATACCTAGGTTGACGTGCACAAGTTCTTCCCTAGAAACTCCATTGGGCAAAAGGGACAGGATGCTTAGCAATGCCTTCCTGTCAGATGTGATCCACAGACTTGAAAGAGAGAGCTAGAGGGATGCTTCCAAGCTTGAGTGGCGGTCAAACCCTTTTGAAAGCAGAAATTTCCTCTCTGTTTCCCACCTTTCTAGCACATTCAAGAAGCCTTGATATTCCATCATATAGCGGGCACCCCGAGCTCAGCGCAGAGAGACCGGACGGCGGCGCGGAAGGGCTGTGGCGCCGTCGAATATTAGCTGTGTCTATGGCACTCTGTGCTGCTCATACACTGTAATTCCAGTCTGGATTAGTGTTAAGCCTTTCATCTTTCAGTTCATCATTCTGGCAGAAGGAAATAAAAAATGGGATTCACATTTCTTCCCTCCATTTAGAAGCGCAAGAAGCCGAGGAGCTAGTGGCAAGTAATGGGGGTGCTCAATAAATAAATTCGCTCAGTTCAGTTCACTTTTTAATCAAATAAAATAATGCGGTGATCTTGGCCGACATACCTACCTCTGACCAAGAATATGCAGGGAGACTGTACCTTTCCCCTGATGCCGCAGCAAATTCCGCCTCCCCTGCGTCTCCGCCTTGTTGACTCGCCGAGTGAGTGGCCAAATTGAGCAAGACCACGCACCCCTCCGAAATATCTGTAGTCGTTATCCATTGTGCGGTGAATTATTGCGGGAAGTCGTGTTGCATATGGGGGTAATACTGTTGCAATATTATTGCAAAAATCCACAAAACCACACACCGTCTGGAAGAGGAAAAACCACAGAGTTTCATGAATCACACAACTAGTTTACAAAACAGAAAAGTTTTAACCTGCCAATCTCGTGATATATACCAGTCTGCGGCCCAGTGAGAAAGGGCACAGGTTACAGATTGCTGAAGAAAAAACACAACCCATCAAACAGACGAAATACATTGATTGATTGATTGATTTCTCCATTTGAGTGTTGCGGGCCCCTTGGGGCCCATGTCGCACTTTACACGATATCTAATGTAGTTTACGACTGGCTGTGAGTGTATATATTGGGCGGTGGGGTACGCGCGAGGGTGAGGAAGATGGGAGAGTGCCGCGGGGGTGACTAAAGTACGTATTATGGTGTGGTCGTATTATAATAAGAGGTTTTATGTATTGCGTGTGCTATCTAAAGAAAGAAAAGGAGAAGAAAAAAAGGGGAGTAAGTAAGCGAAAATTTGGGGGAGGTCGCACATCATAATTTGGGGAGCGGCCCGTGTCGCGCACGAATGCGAGGACGGAGGCGCCTTCGGCCTTGGAAGATTTGAGGGAGCGGAGGGAGATTCGGGGTGATTTAACTCGGAGCATGAGGTGGATGCGGGCACGGCGGTACGCGGGGCAGGAGAGGAGGAAGTGGGGCACAGATTCGGCGACGGCGCAGTGAGGGTAGTGGGGGGAGGGGGCCAGATTGAAGCGGTGAAGGTAAGTGTTCAAGCCGATATGTCCGGTGCGTAGCTGCGTTAAGATGCTGCATTGCGGCCTAATCAAGTCCGTGTACATTCTCACGAGCACTTTCGAAGGCGTCGCGCTGTCGAACGCAGCAATTCGGGCATGGCGGGGCGACTCTTTCCATTCCGCGAGCCATTGCGCTAAGAAGGACTTGGTTCCCGCTGCGATCGCTGCCGCCCGGCTTGCAGGGAGGGGCGCTCGAACAGAAGACTGTGTGTGGCGAGAGGAAGGGATCCGCCTCGAGCCGCCGCCTTGGCGCTGGCGTCGACTGCCTCGTTGCCCGCAATGCCTGCGTGCGTGGGCACCCATCGAATTCTGATTCTCAGGGTGCGGCGGACGAGGATGGCGTGGAATGTGGCGAGGAGGTATTGGCCCGGCTGGGTTTTGGGGGAGGCCAGTGCCGTGATCGCAGGCTGAGAGTCCATGAATATGACAATGTCCGTGAGTCGGGGTGTGCTCGCAATGATGTCCAAGGCGAGTATCGCGCCGCAGACCTCGGACTCGAATACTGTGTGCTCACTTTCGTTCCCCAAGTGTTTTTGTCTTCGCGCTCCCCCTCCTCCTCCCTTCATTGCTACTGCCACTGCCTCAACGCCCCTTTCGAAACCCGATCCATCCGTGAAGATGCAGAGGCCTCCCTTCGCTGTCACCATTTCCAGCTCGGCATGCGCCGCGTCCTTGTCTTGCGCGATGCTCGTGGAGAGCGTGTGGGCGGGAGAGGTACGAAACGCCGTAGGGGGCCAATGGTCTCAAACTCGTTGCGGAACATGGGAAGGAGCCATCAAACAGACGAAATAAAAAACGCACAACCTTTGGTGGAGAGCCTTTCAGCAACTCTGACTTCTGCCGATCCGGAACTGGCTGATGGCAACATCGGCATTGGTTGCTGACATGACATATCCTCCAAGCTCTGCTCCTTCCCCGTGGATTTACTAGATGGCAATTCCAAGGATTATGATCATACTGTACTATTTCGATCAATTCGGCATGGGTTGTGACCCGTGACCGAAAACACCAATTCGGCACTTCGGCAACCAGCCAATTTTGGCGTGACATCCTCAAAAATTCAGCGCTCGAGACAAAAAAAATCACAAATTCCACCTTTTTTGCACCTCTGAGGAAGATTTGGCCCAGATGTTATGGATTTTACATTCGACACTGGGCGCCGTGACCAGTGATCGAGACCAAAATTTGTCGCGGCACAGGGGGTGCGTGACGCGTGACCGCCGAATTGATCGAAATGGTACAGTAATGCCATGCTTGGGGTAGTTCAGTGTGTATTGGAGTGGACTCCTGAAAGCCAACTATGTTCTGCCTGCAGAAACTTGAAACCCCGAAATCCTATCAATAACCCTCACATGTAGTCACACTTCAAAGATTTCATCCATCTGCCGAAAGGTGGTGTAAAAAAAGAGCAGGACTCTTCGAAGTTGTGTCTTTATTTCAGTGGATCAAAGGTTGTTGCATCTTTTCAGCAGTGTTCAACATGTCCACATTATATATTGGGAAGAATTTCCTTGAGGGTGCCAGTGATACCATCAACCAGCAACCTATTCAGGCCGTTTGTGTTTCCCGCAAGCAAAATAATAATTATATACATTGATGCCATGCCCTCATGAACTGAAACCGCAACAGTACACATTGGATGGTTTCTGGCCGCAGAGGGACATCTTCTATGGCCCAAAGTGTGCTTGAAACTGGTGAACCCTCCTATAGCTCTCGGGTATTGATTCGAAGTCAAAAGGACCTCCGAATCGGTCCATTTAGTTAGCCATATAGTGTAGAATGTCTGGGAGGAGTGTAAGCTGGGAAAGATGACTTCTACGCAGGTGGTAGGAGGCAGGAGGGACAAAGAATCCTTGCCAAGGCGCGGGCAGTTATGATGATCAATCATTTGTGTCCAAAACGGGATATTCGAGGATATGAAAGTCTATTCGAGAAGTCCCTATCCCCGTCTAGATTCACAATATTCCGAGTGATGGGAGAATAAGTCGCGACTGTTCGGGGAAGTGCAATTGATGGGGTCCTTGTAGTTGACAGCGGCATCACTGCATTCCCACGGCCCATAGCCGCACTTGCAGCGAGCTCTTGCGAGGTGAGGCTAGCTGTGGCTATGCTTCGGCTAGGCCTGGCCAGTCGCCTATCCAGACCGGACTACCCACATGTGATGGTAGCTCTTGCTACTTATGGGTAGGTCCCTGACCAATCCCCGACGGCGAGCTGTGGGGAGGTCTGGGTAGGTCTGGGTAGCCGTTTGGCTAGGCTGCCATCTATATGCGGCTAGCTGGCTAGCTAGGGCCATCAATGCCCTTCGGCTAGCTGGCTAGCTAGGGCCATCAATGCCCTTCGGCTAGCTCGGCTGGGCGGATGCCCTGGCTAGGGAGCTTCGGAATAGTGTTGCTGCAAGGTGAAGGTAGCTTGAGCCAAGTTTCAGCTTAGCTCGAGCTATTACCATATCTGGCAGCTCGAGTCGACCTTGGCTCGGATCACCTCGAGCTACCTCGAGGTCCATCAAATTCCGTTTCCATTTACAGCACAAATCCGGTGTCGCCCGAATTCCGTGACCTGTCCGTTCTCGGACTTCAGATGTGCTCCAGAACACAGTTTCTTGTTTCTGGACCAGAAAAAAATGCAACAGATAGTTCACTGCATTAAAACCCTTTCAGCCCAACCTTGGGGTCACACAACCTAAATGCCCTCGCCATTGAGTGTGTTGCACCTCCGTGGGATTCCTGACTTCCATTTTGGGAAGTCAGCTCGAGGCAGCTCGAGCTGATCCAAGGTGCCATTAGCTGAGCTCGAGCTACCTTCACCTTAGCTCGCGGCAACACTACTTCGGAATGCAGTGCATCACGGCGGAAAGCGCTAAAGTATTCTGGATGAATTTTTAACCCTTACGGGAAGTCACCCACTGACCGAATTTAATTATTGAGCATTCCTAATTCGGCACAAAACAATATGGCAGAACTTGGTTCGTGGAAACTTGCTCAGTGTTCGATCTCAAAAGTCGAGAGAAAGAATTTGAGCTGTGAATTTTATTCCATTCGATACTGGTAGTAAACGTAGAAGTATTCCATTTCTTTGTTGCCGGACAATGGACCACAGCCATTGACGGCGGCGGAATGAATGGGCTTTAACACTACCCATTTGCTTGCAATGGATGATTTCCCGCTCTTCCAACTTCGCAGTCTTCCAGCGTCGTTTGTCCAGTCAGGCATACGAACTGGAGCGAGTGAGATTTGGCCGCGAATTCAATTCCGATATTTTCGGAAAAGCGGAAGTTGGGGGACAGAAAGGATTGTTCCTGCAGATTAGGGTCAGTCAGAGTAACTAATTTACGCCGTTTCTGGGATCGTTTCTGACGTCGTTTCTGAAGTCGTTTCTGTAAAATGATTTCGTCAGAAACGTGGGAGAAACGACCTCAGTTCTGACCGACCCATTTCTGGAGTCGTTTCTGGAGTCGTTTCTGCAAATAAAAAGTACGTGCCCAGGCTAGTTAGTTCAATTATATTATTCTTATTTAATCTACACCCTTTCACTCTGATCACTTGTGGCTGTTGAGACCTTGTCATGCCCGCCGCCACTCAATGCAGTGAGCGTGCCAAGAAGCTCTTGAAATCTTTCATCCGCAACAACAAGGAGTGCCAACGTCGTGCTCTATTACGCCGACGTGCTATCTGCCAAGCTCGCCTTGATAATGTCCTGCCACAACATCCGTTTGGCCTCGACTTGGACTTGGACCTTTGATGCAAGAATTCTGACTCGGATACCTCAAGTGACAGCTTCAGCAGGAAATAATTATTGACATAAGTTAAGTTAGTTAGACCATGATCAAATAAAGAGTGCAGAAACGACTGCAGAAACGACTGTAGAAACAGCTCCAGAGCCGTTTCTACATATCGAGTCGTTTCTGGTTTTTGTCGTTTCTCCCACGATTAATTAAATCAGAAACGCCTTCAGAAACGATGTCAGAAACGACCGCAGAAACGACGTAAAATAGTTACTCTGACTGACCCTATTGAGTCTCGTGTGTCGGTATACACGACAAGCCATTACGCTGGTGAGCATGAAATTTGGGACACCCGGGAGACTTCGGTACATCAACCCGACTTCTGGAAGTGCCGCCAGGACGGCTGCGGTGATGCTACTGACGACAGTGATCCTGGGCCAAAAATGCTTTAGTAGGCTCTCACACATTGAGAGTCAACTCCCACATGTAATAGACCTGGCCATCAACGAGGAGAGACCTCGAGAAGGACGGAAGGTACCGCCCTGCTATGAACGCACGCACTTTGCTTGCCGAGGAATGCTCAGTTTGATTGTTTTGGACTAGTTTGAACGAAATCGCGAGGAAGACAGCGGAGTCGAATAGTGCGGGCGTGATGTTAACGCTAATCCCGACATGCCACACTAGTTTACCACAAATGCAGTACCGAGTAGTTCCGATGTGGATTCCGCCTGTCACCATGGGAACAACGATACAGGTTGCGAGCTCTGCGATCCACATGAAGCCGAAAATGACGGCCACCATACGTGCACCGCCGTATACGGCACGTACACGGAAGAAGAAGAGGAGTGATGCCAATGGGACAGCGACGGGATAGAGAATTTGGAGTGCAAGATTAAGGACACGACATTCGCCCACAGGATAGGCTGCAGGAACCTTAGATGACTGGCTTGCAACGGGATACTCCGCACTCACTGAGGAAAATTGTGCATCCAATCACGTACACGGCTGTGGTGATTCTACTCGACGTCAGCTAGGTCAATCCCGGCAGTACAAGATAAGCTCACCTGGATACAAAATAAGCAGTTACTGGCCAATGCAGTTTGTATTTGAAAAGTAACATGTAGTCGCCTTTCAGATTGCTCAATATATCCCATATTAATACCAGTTGGGAGAATTAGGGAGGGCGCGGCGAAAGACGCGTATGCGACCCACTGTAGCAGTTCCCACCCTTACGTATTGCGCCAATTCGAGCTGTCTGGCGACGTCGGAAGGTAGGAGCAATAAAGGCGTGTCGCTGGGATCCGTATCTGGCATGACGCAGTGGGGAATGGATGGACGTGAGACGAAGATCTGTTAGTGCCCTCTTTATGGAATCGCTGAAGTGGGCGGAGCTGCAACATACTTAGCATGCTTAGAGAGCGCTTTTGACGCAACTAGCCCGTTGAATAAGTCTATTCGTGGACCCTTTTATCCTGACGAAGATAAAGTGGATTATTTCGGTGTGCTGTAGGAACCGGACATCATTGTGGGCCAGAACGAACATCAAACGTGCATTGTTTTAGACAGACCAATTATACCTCGAAGACCGTTTCAGAGGCTATTTTCCCGGGAGGAACGGATCACAGGAAGAAAATTGTCGAACCCATGGCACAGTGAATGCGGGAGACATCCAGAGAACGCAAGGCGGGGGCAGGGCATTAGGTACCATAGGGATACATTCGCGCGAAAAGGAGCGAGCTATGTTCTGCCACCCGCAGCAGCTTCGAGTACCACGAGCACCGCTGATAAGCCGTGAATTCACCTATGCCTAAAAATTAACACTTTCCGGATTTACGTTGCGAATACACGCACATCTGAGTCTATGACGAGTCCCGAGTCAGTACGCTAAAAACCAAATACGGAACCGGTTGTGGACGAGTATCTAGAAAACACATATACTGGATGCCTCTGACTAATGAGCCATCGGTTCTGGATCCTACTGTCGCACCATAGGCAGGAGGTTGGGGGTAGTCCAAATAAGCATTAGGGAATATAATATCCACTCTGTGCCAATTGTTGAGCCTACAGCAAGTTTATCTTGGACAGATTCAACATTGTTTATCCATGCTTGTAGCGGGACAATGACGTGTTCGATCACGTGATGACTCCAAAGCCTTTCAACCGCAACGGGCTGGATCCGGATAAGGTACCATACGCCCATCAAATATCGATCGACTCAATATGGCAACCGAGTTCGAACCCAATTTGGGAACTTACCTTTCAACTTGGGCTACGAAGGGGACCAGGGTGTCTAATTGAAGGCAAAAGACCCAGGGTTCCGGATTTCCAAGAATCATTCCAGGGGCACCAGTAACGAGCCCAGGAAATCCAGAATACTAGAACCGATCGGGTGCTAAGTAAAGAACTCGATCGCGTCAGGAATAAATCAGACAAATAGGTATCCTGCTCAACCAGGACCTGCCTCGACGGTTAAACGGTCTAAAGCAATACTTGGGCTACAGACAAGTTCAGGGTGCCTATAAAGAGGCATTTTATAGTTTTATCATATCCGACCATAATACCTCGGGGGACTAATCCGGAACTGACATTTCTAGGATCTAGTTAAATCAGTCAGCAAGGTCTTGGCGATCATATTTCATATACTAAGTCACGGACATGGATACGCTGGTAGATTATATATCAAGTTGTAAAGTTATTTTTAGATGTACAGTATATAAGGAGGACAGTCTGTAGGGAGACGGCACAGAATCCTACCCGGGTGCTGAAAGCGGAGAAGGCTGATGGTCTCCCCAGCAAGCAAAGAAGGGCGGAACCTTTGGCTTGATTCGTCGAGGCTACTCCAATAAAGGACGTGCTTGTATTTTCGAGTTATCACAAATCTATCAGCTTTATTCGGGATAATATCCTTGTGTGTGTGTGTGTTTTAAGTGTGCTACATGTGTTTCCGGATTTGTTGCGTGTTGCGTGTCGAATTGGTTCACTGCTCCTGTCTTACGAGGTTAGAGTGGGTGACCCAGAGTTGCAAAACTATAAATTGAACCTTGTCTAAACGGCAAACCATTGAGCCTGCTTATAGCGCTCCGTGCATATTAAAAACAACTATTCCCGTGTATCTTCTATCGGTACACAAAGACCTGTACTCAGTCGTACTCTCTGGGATTGTATCTGGAATCACTTGTGGAGTTTGGTTGGTTGTTGTTTTAGGTTTTGTGTTAGTTTTTGGGATTTGTGAATCCTGAACAAGAGCGCACTTTCCTATTGCATTCAGTCCGTCGGATTTGCATATAGTCGTATTTCACCCATAGACCGTCGGCACACGTTTCACCGCATAGAAACCGAGCGATGAATTGTATCTGCGTTTCTTACCACGGAGCGGCAGTGACAGTGACCAGAGGGAATCCGCGACTAGGGAAATATTCCATGTGAATCCTCAAGCCGCCGGGATCTATTAGGCCAAACCAGAAAACAAACGTCGAAGGACGTACTCGAAAATTTAACCAATGCACTGGCAGCCTCCCATGGCCTCCTTTTTGCGGGGCACTTTGTTCGATTTGGGCGGTGATGAAGAAGTACACTATGACTAAGCCCAAAGAAAGGTCGACAGCGCAAAACGAAAAGTAACACCGAATCGATCGCCCATCGGGGACCACCAAAAGGTGAGCGACAAAGGGAAGACGAGCAGAGCGACCATCGGGATGCAAGGCGCTTTATTGAGCGAGGTGCGACCGGGACCAATAGCGTCGGTCAGGAAACACAACTTCGAAGGAGGTGGTAGGCGTCAGCAAAACCACGCCATCAGAGCCAGCTGTTTCATAAAGTGTTCCGTCACTGGTCACAAAACCCGCCGCAAAAGATGGGTTGGGACGTAGAAAGATCTGAGTCGTAGGAAAGCTCATGATGCAACAGTTGTGCAACAGTGAGAACAGCACGATGAGAGCCCTAAATGTAAAACGCAACATAACTCCATAGTCTGATCGCAGAGCGTGTGTCAAGATCGAGCGCTCGCACGGAATATCTAGAGGAGATGTCACTGGCTAAATTTATGGCGCACAGTGTGGCGCTTCCTCCTCTCCAGAATGGAACGCTAAAAAGAGCGCAAAATGAGAAGTCTCTTAAGCTGGGTAGAATCTCAGAGTGCGGTGCTGGCTGGATTTATTGCGCAGAGCACGCCGCTTGCTCCTCTCCAGAATGACACGCCAAAAAAAAAAAGAAAAAAAAGAAAAAAAAAAGAGCGAAAATACGAACTCCTTCGGGCGAGGTACAGTCTCAGGTGTGGTGCTTCGCGCGGATGCGGAGAAAACTAGTTCGGCACTGAGGATGAGACCGACGTATGGCACGGCATTGAGAAGGCGGATCCTCGCCCACAAGCACCAGATACACCGCATGGCTGAGCGTCGCCACCAGCGCATGCACCACCACCGGCGCGTCCATCACCCACGTCCACGCCACCGCCACACCCTCCGCGTTTTCCTCCCCGTTCCGTACTCCTCGCCATTCTCCTCCCCGTCCTCACCAGACTCAACAAAGCCCCCAAAAAATCCTTCCCCCCTCCCAACTCCAAACCAACACACCCACAAACCAAAAACAAAACAAAAAACCAAAGTTGAAGGGGGTACAAGCAACACAAAATGATGCGGCCAATCTTGCTTCATCTCCACGACATCAACGTCGCCACATCATCTGGTCTGTCTTGCGCCCAAGATCCGCGATAGGAATCGGGATCGGGCGCTCGATAGATAAAATTCGATACACACAGCACCCATACGCGTACTCATCCTATAACCACACTCGACGCGCAGACGGAGACGGAAACCCAGATGAATCACGACGGGACGTGCGTGCACCCGCGATACGTGCCGTCTCAATTACTCATATCTTATTACTCATATCTTAAACAGATGAACTGATTTTATGTGCATTTGTTTGCATTCTTCTTTTTCTCTCACACCCCGCCATTTCCCGAGGTATTTGTCTTCGATGGAGCGCTCGAGAGCGCTTGAAATCTGATTATTACCACTGGGCGCTCGCAAATTCCCGAGCTTCTCAGATTAGTATCATTTTTGTCTTTTATTTTCCTAACAGTTTTCGGGTGTACTAGCGACCACAGTAACGCGGTCTCTATGAAGAACACATCAAATTACTGGGAAAATTGATTACTTGGATCTTAAGCCGATACCCTGCTTTTATGTTTACAGTTTTCTTCTTCTCCCACTCTCTGCCCGGCAAATCCCGTATGTTCATCCTATTTCCGGTCCCCTAATTAGTTTGTGTTCAGGGATCATATCACCCAGTGCATGCGTCGACAGCCTGGGACCACGCATGATAGATGTGCCGAATCTTACGCCATTCGAAGGCATTGCCAGAAGTCATTATGAACGAGGATGGACAAGGCGATTCGTAACGGCGGAGCGTGAGTGGCCGGGGAACGTCGCCCATAGCTGGGCGATGCGCATGAGGTTTAGTTCGAGTTTGATATCGAGAGGCGCGACAGAAAAGCCATGGAGGAGGCAGCCGCAGGAGAAGGGAGGGGATGTGAGTGGCGTGGGCCATTGCGAGCGGACGCGCGAGAGACCGAACTTGACGGCGACAACTCGGCGGCATGGAAGCGGGCGTAGGGACGGAGAAGAGCTGGAGCGGGGTAGCATAGCTGCCGTAGAGGCGTGACTGACTTACAAGCGAGGGAGAGAGCGAGTGCAAGGGTGGGAGAAGAATGTGTGGGCGGACAGCAAGCGGACAGCCGATCTCGATCATGGTGGTTGATTGCCCCTTTCGTAAGAGATCGGTCTGCCGTCGAATCGGCAACACTTTATACCGAAAGGAGTATCCAGTTCTGCTTCCGCCTCGCTGTCAACCTCGCATGAACGTAGGACTCCACGTTGCGCAAGCACGCACTCTTCCCAAGCAACCCCGCCATTCCAAGCGCTGAACGAATCGATCGCACGACCAATTAAATCCGACCATTTTTTGGCTCGGAACCGTTAGGCAATGCGCGCGATTTCGGGCAATTTAAACCCCCTGGAATGACCAGTTTTTCAATAAAATAATGAACCACGGATTTGAGCCGGTAACATACCGGCTCATTCGTAGTCGCCGGCCCGGAAGGATCCGACTCCTTGCTTCTCGGACATTCATCGTGCGAAAGTGCATGCTGTTCTCCATGAGGCGCTCACGGCGACCAGTCTTGTCCTCCACCTCCACGTCCACTGGAAAGGGATATATCCTCCTCATCCTTTCTGTGGGCGGCTCTTTCTGCTGTCTAATCTTCACTTTTGGCTCACATCGTGTTCCACCTACAGAAGATCGGCGATATAACAATTCGTTTTGACCATGCCTGGCGAGGGCAAAGAATCCCTAACCGTCAACCTTTATGGTACGTGGAGAAATTTTGTGAGACGTCAACATCTTGATTTCGTGTCTCCAGGAGGCGCAGGAGGAGTGGGTGGAGTGGGCGGCGTAACAGGTGGCGCTGCAGGAAAAGGGGAGGGTGCCACTATGAAGGTCAATAGTGTTCAAACCATGACAAACCATATGTACGTTGGTGACGTCCCCGTTCCTTCTCCTAAAGTCCTTTTTCAACTTTCCCACTTGCAGTGGAGGATCCCTTGTAGTCCAGATTGATAAGTTTGTGTTATTGAAATTTCTGTGTTAAATACTTTTCAAGCCGAATTATGTCTAGACTCAAAGAAGATCTGGGCAGGTGGTTGGGGTCTCCTCCTGATACAAAGGACAGACAGCACGAGCTCAAAAGCCTCCATCACCAAGCCACTGGGGGCTGGCTCTTACGTGATGGCCGATTCGTCAGCTGGAAGGCCACACCCGGTGCTTTATGGATCAAAGGAATCTGTAAGTCAGTTTTATTCTGTTCCAATTCCATGCCTAATAGTTCTTTTCAGCTGGTACTGGAAAGAGCGTACTAAGGTGATTCATACCGCTACCATATACATAATATTAATCTGCTGCTGACAATCTGATAGCTCGACAGTGATTGAAGAAATTGTCAAGGCCTGTCCCGAGCGGTCTGCTCTTGCATATTTCTATTTCGATTTTAGGAACGAGCCGCAGCGCATGGACATCATGTTACGTTCTATTGTCTGGCAGCTCTCTGGACGGTCGCCTTCACCTTACAGTTCTCTTGATCAGCTGTATAAAAAACTAGGAAACGGAACTATACAGCCACAGCGTGTACATCTCCAAGGAGTCCTCAAGGATCTACTTTCAGAGCTGGACCAGACATATATTGTCATTGATGGGCTTGATGAATGTAACAAGACCGACTGGAAGCATCTGATCGAGTTCATTCACAGCCTATGCCATCCCACCAAAAATGCACCGCATCTTCTGGTTACCAGTCAACCGCTTGAGGAATTCAAAAAAGCATTTGAGGATATAGCCTTCATTGAGCTGGGTTCCGCAGTCTCAAACAATGACATTAGATCCTTTGTTGGCAGCGAAGTTCCCAGAGTTAGAAATTGGGCTAGCGATGACAAGTATGCAAAGCATGTCACGGAACAGATTGTGCAGAAGAGCAACGGAATGTTGGTTCTCTCTTTGCACGATGATTTGTCTCAAGCTAACTTCCATATCCAGGTTTCGCTTGGCTGCATGTCTCCTCATTGAACTGCGTAGTTGTTATTACAAACAGGACGTGGAGGAGACTCTCGCAGCCCTTCCAGCTGATCTGTTCAAGATTTATGGCCGTTTTCTAACCCGGGCGAAAGATTCTTATAAAACACCTGTCTTTATCCAAGCAATTCTCCGGTGGCTAGTGTTTGCTGCCAGACAAGTTTCCCCAGATGAGCTGGCAGATGCTATTGCATTCAACCTATCTGACTATAAGTTCGACTTTTCCGACCCAGCTAAATCCATTTATGACCCGAGCAGACATGGGGGCAACTATGACATCTTGAACTTATTGGAGGGCCTGATCGTAATCAAAAACGATGGCTGGCCTAACCCTTCAATTGCTCTCGCACATTCATCTGTCAAGGATTATATCCTTTCCCCGCAATTTCAGACGGAATTCCACTTAATCATTGATATAAGGGCAGGTCCCTCCCACAAATTTATTACCCAATCCTGTGTCCGCCATCTCCTCCTTTTTTCCAGTGCCAACCATTCAACCACTAGCACATTCTCGTCGTATGCGGCATGGTACTGGCTCCATCACCTGAGGCTTTGTGATACCCCGGACCGGACGGCACTAATTCCCTTGACAATGCAGCTCCTGAAGGATGAAAGCCCCCAGCTTGCTGCTGTATACAAGTTGCGTTACTTCCACGAGTCTTGGGCTCCGAACCACATTTGGAATGGATCCATACCATCCTTGTGTATGTGCTCAAAAATCGGCTACAATGAGGGAGTGCGGTATCTCTTTATGCAGGGGGCATCTATTGACCAGGCCACCAAAGATGGCCAGACAGCACTCCATTTTGCATCACAGGGGGGCCACCTCCACATCGTGCAGCTGCTCATTGAGAAGCAACCATCTGTCAATAATGCTGCCAGTAATGGCTGGGCTGCGCTCCATTTTGCATCAAGGCAGGGTCACCTTGGCATCGTGCAGCTGCTCATCAATGCTAGTGCATCTGTCAATCAAGCCACAAAGGATGGCCAGATTGCACTGCATATTGCATCAAAGGGGGGACACCTCCACATCGTGCAGCTGCTCATTGAGAAGCAACCATCTGTCAACAATGCCGCCAGTGATGGCTGGGCTGCACTCCATTTCGCATCAAGGCAGGGTCACCTCGGTATCGCCCAGCTACTCATAAAGGCCACTGCATCTGTCAACCAAGCCACCAAGGATGGTCGAACTGCACTGCATATCGCATCGCACCAGGGCCACCTCAACATTGTGCAGCTGCTCATCATGCACAGTGCATCCATCCATCAAGCCACCAAATATGGCTGGACTGCGCTTCATTTTGCATCAAGGTGGGGTCACCTTGGTGTTGCAGAGCTGCTCATCAAGAAGGGTGTATCCATCATCCAAGCCACTGAATATGGCTGGAATGCGCTCCATTTTGCTTCGAGGTGGGGTCATATTGAAGTGGCGAGGCTACTGATAGAGCATGGTGTACCTGTTGACCAAACCACCAAAGATGTATGTGTCGACAAAGCCACCAAAGATGGCTGGACTGCGCTCCATTTTGCATCGAGGTGGGGTCACCTTGGCATTGCAGAGCTGCTCGTCAAAAAGGGTGCATCCGTCATTCAAGCCACCAAATATGGCTGGACTGCGTTCCATTTTGCTTCGAGGTGGGGTCACATTGAGGTGGCGAGGCTACTCATTGCGCACAGTGTACCTGTTGACCAAACCACCAAAGATGTACCTGTCAACAAGGCCACCAAACATGGCTGGACTGCGCTCCATTTTGCGTCGAGGTGGGGTCACCTCAGCATTGCAGAGCTGCTTATCAAGAAGGGTGCATCTGTCATCCAAGGCACTGAATTTGCGTGGACTGGGCTCCATCTCGCAACACAGGAGGGTTACGTCGACATCGCGCGACTGCTCCTCGAGAACAGCACATCTGTCAACCAAGCCACCAATGATGGCCGGACTGCACTGCATATCGCTTCAAACTGGGGTCACCTTGACATCGTGCAGCTGCTCATCAAGAAAAGCACATCCATTGACCATGTCACCAAATTTGGCCTGGCTGCGCTCGATCTCGCATTGCAAGAGGGTGATGGCGCTATCGTGAAGCTGCTCATCAAGGACAGCACATTTGTCAACCAAGCCACCAAGGATGGCCAGACAGCGCTGCATATCGCATTGCATCGGGGCCACCTTGACATTGCGCAGCTGCTCATCAAGTACGGCGCATCCGTCGAGCAAGCCACCAAAGATGGCCGGACTGCGCTGCATATTGCGTCGAATCGGGGCCACCTCGACATTGTGCAGCTGCTTATCGAGAAAAGCGCACCCGTTGACCAAGCCACCAAATTTGGCCAGACTGCGCACAATCTCGCATTGCAAGAGGGTGATGTCAACATCGTGGGGCTGCACATCATGGACAGCACATTTGTCAACCAAGCTACCAAGGATGGCCAGATGGCGCTGCATATCGCATCACACCAGGGCCACCTGCACATTACACAGCTGCTCATCAAGCACAGCGCATCTGTGAACCAAGCCACCAAAGATGGCCAGACTGCACTCCATTTTGCATCGAGGTGTGGTCACCTCAGTGTTGCAGAGCTGCTCATCGAGAAGGGTGTATCTGTCATCCAAGCCACAAAATCTGGCTGGACTGCATTCCATTTTGCTTCGAGGTGGGGTCACATTGATGTTGCACAGCTGCTCTGTGTGGGTTGCACATCTGTCAGCCAAGCCACCAAAGATGGCCAAACTGCGCTGCAAATCGCATTGCGAAGACGTCACCTCAGCATTGCAGTGCTACTGATCCAGAAGGACATAGGCACATCCACTGAACACGGCTGGACTGTGCTCCATCTCGCATCACAGGAGGTTTACATCGACATTGTGCGACTGTTCCTCAAGGACAGTACATCTGTCCACCAAGCCACCAAAGATGGCCGGACTGCGCTGCATATTGCGTCGCACCAGGGCCACCTTGACATTGTGCAGCTCCTCATCGAGAACCACGCACCCACCAACCAAACCACCGAGCATGGCTTGACTGCACTCCATCTCGCATCGCATGCGGGTTACATTCACATTGTACAACTGCTCCTCAAGAACGGTGCGTCTGTCAACCAAGCCACCAAAGATGGCCGGACTGCATTGCATATCGTGTTGCACCAGGGCCACCTTGACATTGCACAGTTCCTCATCAATAATGCTGCATATGTCAACCAAACCACTGAGTATGGCTTGACTGCACTCCATCTCGCATCGCGGGGGGGTCACCTCGACATTGTAAATCTGGTCTTGAAGTACAAAGCCTCTGTCGACCAAGCCACCAAGGATGGCTGGACTGCGCTGCATTTTGCATCGCAGCAGGGCTGCCTCGACATCGTGCAACTGCTCACCCGATTCCCCCCATCCTCCACATATTTCAACCTAGCGGGGTTAGGGTTATGTAGGTACAAATACTCTGTCAACCAAGCCACCAAGGATGGCTGGACTGCGTTGCATATTGCATCGCAGTGGGGCCGCCTCGACATCGCACAGTGGCTCATCAAGAAGGGTGCATCCAAAAACCAGGTCACCGAAAATGGCTGGACTGCGCTCCATCTCGCATCGCAAGCGGGTCACTTCGACATTGTGGTGCTGCTCCTCAAGCACAAGACCTCTGTCAACCAAGCCACCAACGATGGCCACACTGCCCTCCATATTGCGTTGCAGCGTGACCATCTCGACATCGCGCGGTTGCTCACCAAGAATGGCGCACATGGTGACTAAACCACCGAATTTCAAAGAAAACTCTGATATGAAGTTCCATGAATTCAATGACATTTAGGAAGTTTTCCAATTTAGGTGTTACTCTTTATATTTTCACGTACGTGTTGTAGTTTCTTATGGAATCAGACGTAGTTTCGGATGAGAATCCAACATGATATTCAGTGCTTGGCTGAGGTATTCCAGCAAACACTTGAGCTTTCAATAGAAATTGTGGCCACTTGTATACTAAAACATTGAACGTAAGTCTGTAACTAGAATGTTCCACAGCAACAAGATTTGCCTTTGCTCCAATTCAGCAGCAGCACCAGTGCCACGCAGCATAGATAGTCACGGAGGAGTGTGTATCTTTCTTCGCTGGGGAAAAAATAAGGTTAACTTTGAAATTAATCCGTAACACACTGGAATCCAAATGAGAGACTAAATGGTCGGGTGAGTATATGCGGCATTGCAAGCAGCCTCAATCGATGCGAAATGAAAATGGGACGATTGAAGTTTGCGGGGGGGAAATGGAGCTCCGAGTCGGAAGTGATGCAATAGAAATCTGGAGGAATCAACAGTGAGTAGAACTTGACTTTGACGTTGAAGATTCTAATTCAAGATTATGTTTGATGTGCGTGATACAGGAGCATAACAGATGAATCTCAGGGTTTGAGCACTAGTCAGTCAGCTTTGCCAAAGATCCGCTGATAGGGCATGTAACGGGATAAGCATGAAAACACCCAGTTTTCTTCGTTTTCACATCTATCAGTATGGGAAAGGAGAGGCATTAGATTTGAGAGCGTACACGTCTCCCTGGAGGTGGTAGGCTACGCTGTTGATGACGGAAAGCCAGCAGCTAAACAAATACAAAACTCGACGACTTAACAAAGGCTCTTATGGGTGCTGCATTCTGGCAGGAACTCACTACGCTGGGCTATGGGATGCAGTCCTGCTGTGTCCCTATGCATCGGAGGTGACCAACGGGGAACTACCAATCATCAATAGTTGCCTTTACCGGCGGGAGAACCGAACAGTTTGGGAATGGTGATGATATCATGATAACAGAAAGATACGGAGTCTAGCCGGAGGATCATACAGTCCTTCCTGCTACTACAACCCACTCCTTAGAAGTCAGCTGAAGGTGTCCCCTCACTGGCAGCCATACCCTTACACACTATGAAGGCACAAGGACGACCAGCAGGTGCACCAGCCAGCAGCAGCCAAAGTGCAAACTGCATATGATAAACATGAAGCTAGCATCTGAACATCACATTGTTTGATGACGGACTAGCAGCTGCAGCTCAGCGGCTGGAAAGCAACATGAAGAGGCTGGGAATCACTCGCTCGTCCCGGACCACACCTCCCAGAGGATAGAGCCCTACACTCGTAGGTCCCGCCACGACTAGAAGACTGAAAGACAACTGGCAGCAGATCGAGTCAAACTCGTGAGTCAGCGGGAGTTAGAAGAAGCGGACCGCGTCCATCACAACCATCAGAAGATGAGCACACCATAAAGGCTAGGCTCGGGATTCATGTGGAGTATCTCTAGCAGGAGGACAGAATACTCAGGGTTTAGATATCCCTGGGGTACAATTGGCCATCCACCCGTTGGCGGCGCAACACGGTTTGATCCTCTACAGTTCCTTTCATCTCCTTTAGTGACCTCCCATTTGTATAAAAGACCGTGCTTGAGCATGTATTAGCCAGTATACTATCTGCACGGAAAGTGGGGTGAATATAGTGGACTCTTGAGATAACAGACATATTTTTGATATTCAGAAGAGGACCGGACAAAGCAAAGTCTTGAACAGTCCTCGGAAGCACAAGACATAAGTGCCCCCGCTCGAACAAAGTAGCCGCCATGTAACTTCCCCCGTTTTGCAGCTTCTGCCGCCATCTATATAAGTGCCCACATCATCTCTTGTGGTTCAGGAGTGGTCCCCGCCGTTCATAGAAGTGCCCCCGTTGCTGTAGTTCCGCTGCCAGTGGTCTGTGTGCTGCTTTGGATGACATAGCCGAGAGCGCTATTGGCCCATGTAAGAGCCCCCGTTGCTGCTCACCGCCACCTTTGGTGTAACTGCCCCCGTCGCTGTACTGCCGCCGCTCTCGATATAAGTGCCCGCATTCCCTAACCAGGAGTCCCCGAGTCCCCGCCTTTCGTGTAATTGCCCTCATAGTCAGAGGCTGCTGCCTTCCGTGCAACTGTCCCCACGAGTAGTAGCCGCTGCCATCCGGTCTCCTTGGCTATACGCTGCTGTCTCCTAGTCATCTGCCTGGACCTCGGCATTGACCCTTGCTGGGATGGTATGCAGGCGATTCCTTGATTGTAATGATTTGGAATTGGAAAATAATTAGTATTTTCACGCCTGGCCAATCTGGTGGCTCATCATCTCCCCTACACGAAATCCTGACCGCCTCCGGTCACTTGATATTTTTATTCTGGACTGGACGCTCTTTGTTTGAACATGCCGACGTTTTTCGGATCAGTCTCCCGATTTGATCGGACATCATTTCCTGATTCGGTTACACGAAGCGCCGCTTTGACATCTTAGCATCCGATTAAGATCACCATCAGTTCAAAGTTCCCCATGGTTCGTTTCCACTCGTACTGATGCTCAGAAACTCTTCTGGACGTGATTTTCATAGATCCCTGGGCCAAATAGGGTAGATCACAGTAACGGATTTCACGCGGATTTCGAGCTTGATTTCACTTGGATTTTGAGTTGGATTTGAGGGCAGTGTGACATCAAATCAACTGTGCTCGCTCGGCGAAATCGACCGAAATCGATTTCGGCATCACGGCTTGGAAGGCCGCATCAGATTACGCACCCCCGTGAGCTGTCACCTGTGCAAAACAAAGCATGCGAACAAATATCTAGCGTGATTATCGACGTGATTATCATGTATCTGATTCAATAAGAACCCCCTGTCTCATATCCCACATCAGTATTTCCCTATGCCCACTCGCAGTGACCGCCAGCAAGCCGCCGATGCTCTTGCGCAAGCATTTCTTGTCAATCTCATCGCCGAGATGCAGGCTGCCGAGTGGGAGGATGATGACTACGGGTCGGACTCGGACTCGGACTCAAGCAGCTCGGACTCTGACCCTTGGGAGTCCTCCTCCAGCTCTTCTAGTGACTCTGAGGAAGGGGAGACAGCGATGGACCAGTATATTCATGACTTAGCCCAGCTCTATTCGCAACGCTTCCTCGTTGATCGCGAGGAAATTCCCAAGTCTCAGGAATTCCTTCAGCTACTTCTCCATGTCTATAAACACTCCCGGCCAGCCGTCTTTCGCTCCTATCTTCGTATCGACCCAGCCTGCTTTGATGCGTTGCTCGCCACGATCTCGGACGATCCCGTCTTTCAAAACAATTCCAACAATACCCAAATGCCTGTTGAACAGCAGCTAGCTATAGCGCTCTATCGTTTTGGGCACTTTGGAAATGCAGCGAGCACCATGAAGGTCGCACTGCAGTTTGGAGTTGGGTATGGAACTGTTCGGTTGTGTACAAGTCGGGTGATCAAGGCATGTTGCTCTGACCGATTTCGGGATGCATCGGTTCAGTGGGCAAGCCCGGAGGCAAAGGAAGTTGCAAAGCAGTGGGTGGAAGACACTTCATGTCCTGCTTGGCTTATGGATGGCTTATGGTCGACGGAACACTTGTACCTCTCTTCCAAAGGCCCGCATTTTTTGGGAACACATGGTTCGACCGGAAGTCGAATTATTCGTTGAACGTTCAGGTATCCGTCTTCACACATTAAAAATACTCTGTTAATCTTGTTATGCAGCTCATTTCGACACCTGATCTCCAAATCATCGACTACGGAGTTGGTTTGCCAGGCAGCCAACATGACGCCACAGCTTGGGAAGCAACTAGGGTCCCGCAACAGCATGATATTCTTCTCGAGCCTGATGAGTGGGTATGGGCCGACTCAGCGTATCCGCTCCAAAAATGGTGTCAGGCCCCGTATAAAGGGTGCAATATATTTATCTGACCTGTGTGCGAGGCTAACAATTTCCTCAGACCTGAAAAAGAGGAATGAAACCTATAACTTCTATGTTTCAACCGTGCGGATTTGGTCTGAACATTGTGTTGGATTTTTGAAGGGCCGATGGTCATCGCTTCGGGGCCTCCGGGTTGCCATCAACGGCGAGAAGGGACTGCAGTATGCCTCGCTGTGGATTGTTGCTTGCATTAACCTTCATGCATTTGCGATGAGACATGAAGACGGTAATTTTATCTCAAGTGATCGTTTTTTCAAAGATGGGAAGGCATATTGTAAACAGCAGAGACTGTTGGAAAAAACCTGGCGAAGAGAACGGCGAAGAGAAGCAGATGAAGCGGAAGCAGCACGGAATGTGGACGATGAAATTGGGTTGGTGGAAGGTAAACTGAAGCGCGAGGAATTGAGGGAAGAGCTGTTTAAATATATTTGGATGAATGAATAATCTAATTGACTCGACGCCTACATGCCTAGGGCGGGATCGAAGATGGAATTGGGAGGAGGGGCACCATAAGCAGGCGCTCCAGCGCCGTACATGCCTGCGACGGGGCCGGGAGCGTTGCGTCGCATCGCCTCCAACTGCATCTGCCGCTCCAACATCTGCAACTCGTGGTCTCTCTGGCGTTCAGCTTCGCGCTGTTGGTGCTGAAGACGTGCCAACTCGAGAGTGTTCTTCGCTTCGTACTTGGTTTTAGCGCGCACAGTCCGTTGCTGTTCTTTGACTTCGGCGAGCTTGAGTTTTTGAGCCGAATTCTGGGCGGCCACATCTTGGATGTGGTCATGAATCGATTTGCGTTTCGAGCCGCGCGCACTAGAGAGGGTCGCTACGGGGACCTCCTTTTTAATCTTTGCGGCTGGGGTAACCGGGCTGTCTGTGCCGTCGTCATCTTCGTTGGCCCCAATGGGAGTCGGGGACGATGGACCCCAGTTGGAAATCTTGCCGTCAGACTCATCGTCAGAGTCCAATTCAATCGGCCCATCGTGAGCCTGGTAATTGGTTATAAAGCTCGGCACCCTTCGGAAGGAGGGACATACCTCGCCGCTGCGATCGAGAACACCGAGATCAACGCGTGTCTGGCTATGAGCGACTGCAGACCGAGTGACGACAGGGCTTGTCCCCATCAAGGTATCCATTCGCATGTACCATGGGAATTTTTGAGTGATCTCCTCTGAAGGTTTTTTAGCAGTCAGAAGGGATATTGAGGTGAGTAGACGTACCCCATGCATTCGCGATCACGGTACCACCAGTAATCTCATCTGCCTTCCCCGCTGCTATCAATCCGTGACCCGTGGCGCCGAGTTTTTTGTGGTAGTCGGTGTATTTCGTCTTCAGCCTGTGGTAAACCATTAAACCGATCCAATAACTGAATAAAGCAGCGGTGTGCACGCAGCGACACGATTTTTCACAACTCCTGCGAGGACAGGCAAGTCCTCTGTGGTATACTTCGTGTCGGATTTGTCTTTGATGAAGAGATCCTCAGCTATATCAGCGAGGATCGCCGGCAGCTTTTTCCCCCCCGTATCCACAGGCCCGTCGATGCCCTTGGCGAATCCGAGCGCCTGTCTGTAGCGCGCCTTCCCTTCGATGACCGTGAGTAATTCCGATGTCAGATAATAGAATTCCTCCTTCGCCCATCTGATATGCCGTGAGTCTGAGTCGTACAGGAGCTAGACGATGTCAACTGTGTCAACTCACTGAACAACCGGCGTGTTACGCGTGCCCTTGGCCTCCTTCTTCGCGTCCTTCTTCCCCGCATTATGCGTGACATCATCATTTTCCTTGTCCTTCTTGGACTTCTTGGACGTGGCCTTCTCCTTGGACTGGGCAATGACCAGGCGGGCCTTCAGAACCTCGATTTTACTCGTCATGAAGGGTTGAGAGGGCACGGGGAAGGTGGAGTCGACGCGTCGACGGCAAAAAAGTGATTTGAAACTCAGCTGACCAGCGTGCCGAATCACGTCATATTCGGTTCCCGAATTCAGCCATGTCACAGAGTGACCCGGGCTCAAATCCAACTTGGAATCCAAGTGAAATCGAGCTCGAAATCCGCGTGAAATCTGCTACTGTGATCTACCCTAATGTTCCCCTCTAGCTAATTATCCTATCTCGGATAGGCCTTAGGTAACCACTTGCCCGGAAAATCTAATTCCCCATTTTTAGCTAGAATTTATTCTCCGAGCTTTGTTTCGTGTTCTTTCTCTGTCCCATACAGACGCCTGGTCCGTGCGTGGGGACTTACGGCCTCATGGCGGTGCCGGAAACATCCGGTGACTCCGAAATCTTTCAGAGTCACTTCTTTATTTCTTTCAGCTCTTCACCATGTCCGCACCACCCTCTCATCGTCGTAAATCGTTCTCCCAGGGGACGGCGGTGTTCACACCGACTTCCTCTCCAACTAGGCCTACTCCTGGACCCCGGCGTTCGGTGCGCAACTCTGGTGGCAAGTCCTCCAGTGCTGTTGTTCCCGATCCTGGTGTCTCCGGTCCCTCTCTGGACGCCATTTCCCGGCCTCAAGATGCCTCGCTTTCGACTCCTCAGCCTTCCCCCGCTGCTGCCACCAAGACTGCTGGCTTCAAAACTCGTCCTCCCGTGACACCGTCTGCGCATTCTCAAGTCGGTCCTTCAGCTGCTTCGTCGGTTTCTGGTGGTGAAGGAGTGTCTTCTCTTGGAGCACTTTCTTTTCTTCCTCCATCTCCGCCCGCCTCTCGTGCGTGGTTCGCCTTTCTAGCTAAAAACTCTTTAGCTAATTGTTATTCTTGCAGGTTTGACTCCGCGTCGCTTGATGAGCGAGGAACTCTCACGTCCCTGTTACTCCACCGAGCTCTCTTTTGCCCGCGTCCAGCCTCCTGGCTTCGACCGTATCGTCCTCTGCGTCGAAGAGCTCCCGGTTTACCGGTTCGAGCCCATCGAAGAGGTGCAGGCCTTCTGGTTGCTCGCCCATCCTTCCGTCGCCGACCTGACTTTGTACGTTCGTCGTCGCGACCACCTAGTCGGTCAGAACCCCGCTGTGGTCCTCCAGTTGCTGGAGGTGGCGCGCCCAGTTCTGGTACATTTTATTTCTAGCTGATTTTAGCTCCTCTCTTCTTGAGCTAATACCTTTGCTTCTTAGTCTCGGTTCTTGTCGGACTACCCGTCCACTCCTCTTTCGTTGCTGTTATTCCAGTTCATTCGACAATGTGCTACATGGGTTTCGACTTGACTCGTCGTTTTGAAATAGTACTGGATGTCTATCTGCGCCGCACAGTACATTTCTCTCCTGGTTGGACCAATTTCCTTTTATTGACCTCCTTCTCCAAGGATGCTCCCTTGCCTATCAAATTCGACGTTCCTCTATTTCCAACCGTGCTGCCATACTTCAACTTCTGCGTTGAGACCTATCAATATTCTCAAGTCGAGCGCTCGGCTTTGGCCCCTTTTCAGGACGCCGTGTTCCTGCCAATGTATCGTTTTCTTCGCGATACCAACTTGGTCGTGTCTCTGGACGATGCCGCCGTCAGGGAACAGCTGATTCCCGCTTTCCGCTATGCAGTACGTCCCTTTCCTGACTTGGTACTCTTTTCCATGCTCACAAACATGGTGTAGGCAGGCTATCTTGCTGGTGGTGGCTCTACCAACGAGCCTATCGTAGCCACCATGTTTAATTCTTTGCAAACCAACGCCCTCGCCCTTCGCTACGGTCTGGCTGGCGAGCCTGATTACGCTCCAGTGTTCCCTTTCTTGCGCAGCGTGAGTCTTCCTTTCTCTGTTTTATCTGTTTTCTGGCTTCTAGCTAAATGTGTTCCTACTGTTCTTCTTCACAGGCGGGGCCCTTCCCCAGACATGCATTTTGTTTTGCAGAAACCGTGGTCGCCGTTCGACCGTATTCCGAGGATTTCCCTCCTATCGCCGCTCCTCCAGCCACTCTCTACGCGGTCGCCTTATCGCGCTCCGAGCCCGGTTTCTGGGTCTGACGGCAACTATTCGCCCACGTTTGGTGACTTTGATGAGGACCCCATGTCCTTATCGGCAATAGGTGCCCATCGTTCGGTAAGATAGCCTCTTTTATCTTATCTTCTTATGTCCTTTTAGCTAATATTATTATCTTATCAGGAGACCCCCGTGCCCATCACTCGGAATAAGGGCAAGGGACGTGCCACGTCACATGACCGCTGTCCTGCTTCGCACGTGTCTCAGGTGGGCCCCTGAGTCCCTATCAGCTGTTTCCACCCTCATAATGCTTTTCTTTTTCTTATTACCAGCCGTCTTCGACCTCTGTGGGACGCAAGCGTGAGTTGATGTCTCACGTCTTTATTGCGTCCCCTCCTGGTTTCTCCAAGGCTGATTATACCGCCGTTCGCCTTTCAATTCCGGTTGCAGCCAAGATTCCGCTTATCTTCGGCCCTCCAAAATCGGCACGCGTCGCCTCTAAAATTTTGAAGTCCTCCACCAGTCGCCCCAGTCCTGACCGTGCTGTTGCATCGGTCAGATCTCTTCGTCTTCGGGTGCCTACCCCCGGTCCATCTAATACTTGTCAATCTCCTGTCAACGACGATGGTGAGGACGAGCTCGACCCTGCTGACAGTCCCCCGCGCCCTCCTCCTCGTAAACCTCGTCGCAAGACTCAAGGCGTCATGGAGCAAGATGGAGTTTCTATTCCAGAGCCTGAAGACGGCTTCTCTCGTGCGTCTTGTACCGGCCACGGAGATTCTTCCACCAAAGCCGTGGGAGTTCCTCTCGCCCCTGTCGCGCCTCGTTCGTACGAGGATCTCGTGGTGGCGCTCAGCAACGGTAGCGCTATCGTGAGTCCTCGGTCACTTTTCTCTTTTAATCCTCTTGACTGTTTTCTAGCTAGAAGTCCCTTGCGCGGGTTGCGTCGTCTTCAACCGCCTCTGCCGGGCTTGCCTTCTGGGCCGACAGTGCCTTACATGCAACGTCTCGAGTTGTTCCCATATGCTGCCCGTCCCCGAATTGGATGATCAAATGCAGAAGATGGAGGAGGTCACTCATTTTGGAAATAACCGTGCATCCGCTATATTTTCTTTTAATGCGGATTTTTAGCTAATCTTCACTTCTTCTTTAGGTGTCGTTGCTGCTATTCATGACGTGGATCGCGCCGCTGCTGCTCTTGCTAGCGTGCGTACTACCGTCGACGTCCTGACCAGCGACCTCCGTGCGGCTGCCAGTAATCTCTCCTCGACTATCCGGTCCATGATTGCGTACTATGGCCGTAGCAACTTCAACTGGCTCTGGCGCATCCCTGACCAGTATGCCGATGTCGTCTTCAACTTCATTGCGCACGAGACTTTTCAGCAGGTGAATCCCGATCCCGAAATCCGGAATTTTGGTCTCACCGCCGCTCAATACTTCGGCGCACCCGAATTCTCTTCATCGGACGACGCGTCCTGGATGGAGTTTATCAACTCAGTACCAGCCGATCCCAACAATCGTGTTTATCAGGAACCGTTGTTCCTCGGTCAACTCCTGGGCCACCCGTCGGAGGAAGTCATGCTGAAGTTGGCGGATCGTTTCAAGAAAGTCGGGGCAGACGCGGGATCTTCGTCGGGCCAGACATAGCTAGAGCGTTGCAGAACATGTTCCTTTTATCTACGTATGCACAACCATCCGCTGCGTTTCTTGAATCCATGCTGTTTGTCTCTCTTTTTGCCATCTTGAAGTTCCCCTCCACTTTATCATAGTCCTCCAATTTTCTAGCCAATTAGATTTTTCTCTTGGATCCCTTTGATTGGTTTTCTTGCCGCATTTTTATAAGTGACGCGAGTCCCGAGTTTGCACAGCTTCGCTGTTTTCGGTCCGGTGATGCAATCATTCATCGGCTTCGTGGTCGGTGATCAGTTGTCTCGCCTAGACTTTCCAGGAAAACCCCTGAGCCGCTCATGTCCGATTATTATTTCACATTCTCTACATGCACGTGGTCGCCAGGAATCAAGGCTTCTTGATTTCCCATCTTTTTCTTGAGTGGGATGAGTATAAAACCATATCTCGCTAAGCTGACTTCTAGATTTTTCTCCCATCCACCACCCTCGTATGTCTGACACCGCGGTCGACCAGGATCTTAACTCTGCCTTCTCTTGGGCTGCTCGTATGAGTGGTGAGAGTCTCCTAATCACTCGATCGGTACGCCTGGTACTTTTAGCTAATTGTTGTGTTGCCCTGATCAGCCTCTCCGGATAGTCGGAACTCCGCTGCAATTATTGTACCCTCAACGGTTACTCCTGCCACTTCACTCAATGGCCTTTCCATTGTATGGAATGTTCGTTACTCGGCCACCTTGACTGTTCCTACACCAGTCTCGAGGTTTTTCATCGGGACGTGGAGGTGGCTCAGCTGTGTCAGTCTTTTGGTGAGCTAACCCGTTGAACGATGTGCTCCGAAATAAACCCAAACAATCCAATTATCACCCAAATATAACCCAAGTCTTTCCAATATAAGCAGTAACGCCCACAGAAATAAGATGAGGATCAGAAATAGGCCGATCAGAGGAAGCAAGAGCTGAGATACAGACGAGTGGTAGTCCCTTGTGCAGGGCCTAACAATAGGTGGAACGGAAGGTATAAGATTCCCACAGAAAGATGAACCTTCACTACAAGATATCACCAGGAATTGGCCTGAGAGATAATCGAGCAATGGAAATAGGATAGTTTAAGAGTTTCGCAGCTATGAGACAAGCAAGTGTTGTGTGTGTGGTGGTAGTTGTGTCCGGAGACGCGCGATAGACCTCCTAGAGGCGAACGATAGACTATTTCCACGAGGATATATGCCCGAAAGCTTATTTCCCAGAGAACCCGATGACGATTTACGATGTACGATGAGCGATACGATTTGAAGATGTGATGATTGACGATGAACGATGACGATGACGATAAAATGATTTCGATTCCAGAACTATGTAGCCTCAATCACGCCCTAAGACGTTTCCAGTAACCAACTCCTTATTCCAACGGAAAGGTTTCCCAATGTTAAAGTCCAACGATGATACACACTGCGCCAACCCCAGAAATAGCCCAAATCGCAAGTGTTATGCCTACTAGTACAAGGGGATTCTGGGTCTTACTCGTAATAATGTCCCAACTACTTATACAAATCCCAGTATCATATGAAAGTCCTCAAACCAAGCAGAAATTAGTAAAATGGCCCGAGATCATCCCTCCTTTCCCGTTTATCCGTCGGAGGAATAGCTGCGAGCGTATTGCCATTGGTCAGTGCCCAGGTAGTCCCTGATTTCCCGACCACGTGGCTTTTGTCATCCAGGATATTTGAAAACACCAGTCCCCTGGCTGACTGATATCATGTCATCCGTCTATCCCTTTTGTCTCCTGTCCCTTTCCCGTAGCTCCTGACCATCGGACCTTATTCCCCTGGCCTCCAGCTCTCCGTAGATACCCCTAGTGCAACCTTTTCCCAGAAAGGTTTCTTATTCCCAACTTTGCTTCCTCGGAATAAGATCAATCCCATCAGATTGTCTTAACCGACCTTCGCTTATTCCGGAATTCCTCCGGTATGAGCTTCTCCGACCTCACACGCCTGTCACATTGAAGGCCTTTCCTTTAGCCAAGCAGAAATAAGCTTATTCCCGCATGTCCCGTTGTTAGTATCTCTGGCTTATTTCTCGTTGTGGAAATAAGCTCCAGAAATAGTCTCTTTAATGGTTTGTGGGCTACACTCTCCTCTATGGTTTTCAAGGGGCACTGCCAATCCGCAGGGTAGTCACCTACCCTTTGTACCCGTTACTCTGTGATCCTGACCCTGCCAGCTATACTGAGACCGTATACTAGCTCTCAGAAATAAGCCTATACTGTAATCAGACTGTTCCGAAACGCGCAAAAGTGCGGTGTTTAGGTATAGTTCAATTCCAGACAGTTCATCTCCCCTATTTTTGAAATGTTGACCGTCCCCGGTCAACCTTGTCTCCTTCTGGACATGCCGAACTTCTTCTTACTCGCTTTGACCTTCCAGTTTTAGCGACGCAACACCGCCACCAATTATGACCTCAACCGAAGACCGGGATCTTCGCTGATCCACGATCAAAACTCCGGTGTCTTGTCACAAGTTCACCCCTAAACACCCACAACTCTTTATTTCTCTTGTGAGTCTATTCCCCCTGTCCAGAAACCCTTATTTCCGCCACTCCCGTCTTATTTCCAACGGCCCTTCGCCAAACTTTGCTAAGTGCCTCGCTCCTTTGGAGGTCCCCGCTCAGGGACGCCCAATTTTAGCCTGCCCATTTAATTCTGGAACGTGTTTCCAGTATTTTGGGGTGCACAGGCTGGGCGCGCTTCTCTGACATGTGAGAAGCCACTTAGCGCTGCGGCTTCTTTTTCCAGAAATGATGAGAGCGGGGAAGCCCCTCTCTATTAGGGAGGTTGTGCAAAAGCCGCACGAGCTGCGTGCGGCTTTTGTGCTTTGTGCAAAGCCGTGGGATAAACCGATGGACTTATGAGTAGATCAATGTTTATTTCAGGGAAATACGGCTAGATTAGGTGCTATACAGTACATTAAACCATACCAAATATGATGTGGATCATTTTTTATCTCATTTTCCGGCAGCACCACAGCCGCCGTGCAGCTATGTGCCGTGATGCTGCCAAAAAACACCATTTTCCATGCTCCCATCTCTAACCTGATTGCCGGAATTGACATCAACAGCTTGCAACACGCCTACAACGCACTGTTGGTAAGGTATGGATACATAGTTGATAGGGAAACAAAGCCGCACAGTGCCACATGCGGTTTTGCACAATGCAAAAAAACCGTATGCGGCTCGTGCGGCTTTTGCACAACCTCCCTATTCATTTCACCGTCAAACCGCTCTCTCTTTCCTTCCACTATGTCCTCCTCACTCAAGTGCCCGACTTCGTCACGACCCGCCGCCATCGCCGACTCTTCTGACGACGAGGTCCAACTCGCCGTCCAGTCTTCTCCTCGATACGACTTCTGCTACCCGAGACTTTCGACCACCGCCCTCCCCGCCTTCGAGGACCACCCGTTTTGGAAGGTGTTTGGCACCGGTGCCGGTGATAAGTCGTGAATTTGCCCATACCTGAAAATTAACACTTTCTGGATTTACATTGCGAATACACGCACATCTGGGTCTATGGCGAGTCCCGAGTCAGTAGACCTGGAGCTACATGCTAAAAACCAAATACGGAACCGGTTGCGGATGAGTATCCAGAAAACACATATACTGGGTACCTCCAACTAATAAGCTATCGGTTCTGGATCCGACTGCCGCACCATAGGCAGGAGGTTGCGGGTAGTCCAAATGAGCATTAGGGAATATAATATCCATTCTGTGCCAATTGTTGAGCCTACAGCAAGTTTATCTTGAACAGATTCAACATTGTTTATCTATGCTTGTGGCGAGGCAATGACGCGTTTGATCACGTGATGACTCCAGAACCTTTCAACCGCAACGGGCTGGGTCCGGAAAAGGTACCATACGCCCATCAAATATCGATCGGCTCAATATGGCAACCGAGTTCGAACCCAATTTGGGAACTTACCTTTCAACATGAGCTACGAAGGGGACCAGGGTGTCTAATTGAAGGCAAAAGACCCAGGGTTCCGGATTTCCAAGAATCATTCCAGGGGCACCAGTAACGGGCCCAGGAAATCCAGAATACTAGAACCGATCGGGTGCTAAGTAAAGAACTCGATCGCGTAAGGAATAAATCAGACAAATAGGTATTCTGCTCAACCAGGACCTGCCTCGATGGTTAAACGGTCTAAAGCAATACTTGGGCTACGGACAAGTTCAGGGTGTCTATAAAGAGGCATTCTATAGTTTTATCATATCCGACCATAATACCTCGGGGGACTAATCTGGAACCAACATTTCTAGGAACTAGTTAAATCAGTCAGCAAGGTCTTGGCGATCATATTTCATATACTAAGTCACGGACATGGATACGCTGGTAGATTATATATCAAGTTGTAAAGTTATTTTTAGATGTACAGTATATAAGGAGGACAGTCTGTAGGGAGACGGCACAGAATCCTACCCGGGTGCTGAAAGCGGAGAAGGCTGACGGTCTCTCCAGCGAGTAAAGAAGGGCGGAACCTCTGGCTTGATTCATCGAGGCTACTCCAGTAAAGGACGTGCTTGTATTTTCGAGTTATCACAAATCTATCAGCTTTATTCGGGATATTATCCTTGTGTGTGTGTTTTAAGTGTGCTACGTGTGTTTCCGGATTTGTTGTGTGCTTGAGTTCTGAATTGGTTCACTACTCCTGTCTTAAGAGGTTAGAGTGGGTGACCCAGAGTTGCAAAACTATAAATTGAACTTTGTCTAAAAAGGGCAAACCATCGAGCCTGCTTATAGCGCTCCGTGCATATTAAAACAACTGTTCCTGTGTATCTTCTATCGGTACACAAAGACCCGTACTCGGTCATACTCTCTGGGGTTGTATCTGGAATCACTTGTGGAGTTTGGTTGGTTGTTGTGTTAGGTTTTGTGTTAGTTTTTGGGATTTGTGAATCCTGAAAAAAAGCGCATCTTCCTATTGCATTCAGCCCGTCGGATTTGCATATAGTCGTATTTCACCCATAGACCGCCGGCACACTTTTCACGGGACGTACTCTCGCAACCTTCGCCCTCCGTATTCGCACCAAAGGGCACGGCATTTCCAGAAAGACTTTGACCACCGCCCTCTACAGGGGCCTCCCGTACTTCGTCCATCAGATGTTTTCCTCTGTCCGCTCATTTCCTGACGCCAAACATAGCGCCTCGCCGTCTCTACCTTGGACGCTTCCAAACTCGTTCCCAAGGACATCTCACTCTGCCTCGTTGGAATTTTCAGGTTGACCCAATTCGCCAACGACCAAGACGAGGAGTGGTCTGAGTTCGTCTTCCCAGATTACTCAGATGACCCAGTACGTCCCGTTCCCTTTATTTACTCACTCTATTCTTCTAACATCCCTGAGTAGCTCGCCTGCCACTCCAACAACGCTCAACCGCCCTTAGCTCCCCGCGATCCCACGTTGGACGAACTCCAGGCAGCGCCTTCCCTCATGAAGTTGACGCTACTGCCCCCTCCGACCTCAAAATGTTGACGCCCCACGTCGAGATGAAGGTCGAGCCACCCAAAGATGGCGCTCCTCCTTCCAAGGTGCGTTGCTCGCTCTCTTCTACCCATTCCTTCCCTTCTAATATTTGTTTTGCAGTGCGCCCGGAACACCGAGGTCGAGCCTCAGCCCACCCTCGTCGTCGAGGCCCCAACCCGCAAAACTCGCTCCAACGACAAGTCCACTCCGGCCAAGATTACCGCCGTCAAGACTCCCGCTCCCGAGGCGCCTTCCGTACGTCCCATTCTTCTTCCACCTCATTCCTCGTCTCGCGGCTTATTCTTTTCTCTAGAAAACCGTCGCCAAACTTCTCAAGACTCTTCCCTTCATCGAGACGCGACTGAGGGAGATCGGAGACTCGAAGCACGAGATTGGCTGGGGTAACTATCCCAGCTAATTCCGCTCTTTTTATCTCTAAACCTTCCTATTTCTGCAGCCGCCTTCCCCGCTGACGACTTCATCGTCACCGTAGCCGTGTCTCGGAAGCAGGGTACCGCTATTCCCCACGCGCGCTCCCACGTCGGGGTTACCAGCACCCACCGCAAGTCCAAGGCCACCGACTATACCATGACGCCTCTGGAACCGATGCCGCTCATCGAGCTGGAGGCCGTCCACAACCTTCCTGTCGAGAACGCGGTCGAGGTACGCCCCATCTCCCCTATTTCTGTTATTCCAACTTGTTCGTCTAACTTGCACCCAGCCCCTCATCGGCTGTACTCCTTGCAACTTGCTGCGCATCAAATGCCAGCCCAACGGCGTCGGCGTCACCTGTCAGTCCTGCTCTTACAAGAAGATGGGCGCCATCTGCGACTACACGATGGACACAGCACAATTCGCGGCCTTGATGCACGACCTCGCGGAGAAGCCAACGTTCTTCTTTCCAACCAGTGCGTCCTCTCGCACTTCTATGATTTCCTTTTACTAACCACAGCCAGTCCCGATTAGCATCGAGCGCCTCAAGCACATCGCCGACATGGTTGCCGCTGCCCGCAAGAGTTTCGCCTTGGTGCACGGGGAGTTCTGCCTCCACCTCCACACCTTCATCTGCGCGATCCGGAACCAGGGCGACGTCCTCGGGAAGGAGGGCTTCCGCACCCTCTTCAAGGACCTCAAGGAAGACGAGGACGTTGCCGCTGCCTTCAACACTCTCATGGCCACTACAACACTTCTCTTCCCGACTCTGGCAAGGAGGACGCGGTCGGCGAACTCGACCTTTCCTCGCCTAAGGCCGATCCGGGAGGGAGCCTCGTCCCATACGATTCCGACGAGGAGGTCGAGGTCGACGCCCAACCCCCGAAGAAGCCAGTGATTTGTGTGCCGACGAAGTCTTCTCAGAAACCGGCGCCGTCGACTTCGGGGTAGGAGGGACTTGGGCAAAATATTTCATTTACGCAACGTAAGTCCCTTAGTCCCGCCGTCCCCATCTCTCCTAACCCTTTTCCAGATTCACAATAACGATACTCCCGCCACTGCAATCTCTTCTTCCGCGCTCGCGCTCACTATTCAATACTGGTAGAATAGTGTAGCATAATCAGAAAAATTTTACATAACTCGAGCTATTCACCCTAATCAAGCACTATTTCTCGCGCCCCCTTTCGTGTGATAACTTCTCTAAGTTATCAAGATCTTATTTCCACAAATCTTTCTCTTGAAGTCACAAGTCCGAAGACCGTCGACAGAAATAAGACTTCCTGGAAATAAGACATTGTCCGATCATCGGGCCCATCATTCTTAGCGATCCAAATTAAACCACTAAGTCAATAGCCGATGATCGCATCAAAAGCGAAATCAGAGTTCGAGACAGGAAATAAGCATCTCCGCATCCTCGCTCCAAGCGGGTCCTCAACTATAGCTTGAGGAAATATGCATCATAGGTGTTTCCCTGTATGTCTTCTTATTCCACCATACGCTATTCCTGTCCGTAGTCCAGTATTCCCATCTTTTCCAGGACATATTGCATATTGCCCCTGGTTTCAGGAAATCAGCCGGGCGCCGTCGGGATTAGCGACACACATTGGGATCCTAGCGTTTTATCGCCAGGATCTTTTATCGTGCCATCACAGAGCTCTTAAGCGGCCTTGTCCTTCTGGAATAGGCAATTCTGCTTATTTCTCAGACTGGGATTGGTCAATTCCATCCACATGGACCGTTATTTCGCTTGTGAAATAAGGCAGACAGCAGGTTAATCACGCAATTTCTTGTGCCGGTTAACCACTTCCTCTCCCGATTTAAAAACTCGCTGTCCCAAGAATGTTCAACACATTCCCGTTGTTCATGCAATCTCCTTTCTCAATGCTCCCAGCTATTTCTGCTGAAGACTAGCTGTCGTCCTCACTGCCCTCCGTATTTCTAGCACTCCTGCTGCTATTCCAACCAGTTCCGTCTTTGTCCCTCAGCTTGGTCGTCGTTACACCATGACCAGTACTCCCGAGACTCCCGAGTTCAAGCAGCCCACTGGTTTGGACAAACAGTGGGCCAAGCTCCTCCGTCAGATCCCCAAGTTCATGGTGTTGTCTAATACCGATGGGATCCATGCGCAGCTCGACAGTGCAGACAACATCTGCGCCCTCTTTGTGCGTTATTATAGTCTCCATCGCGTTATTTCCACCTGAGTTCGTTATTTCCAGAACCCGTTCCTCGAGGATGCGCATCGTGCCAACTCCGCCGCGTCCATGGTGTTCCACTTTAAGATCCACCCTGTGGAGAATAAAGTGTGCCAGTACATGAACACCGCCGGTAGCCACCCCGAAGTCAAGGACGATCCCCCAGCTGAGGCTGTCGAGGAATTTATCCGTCTCTTTGACTTATACCGTGAGGACCACCGTGCGCGCGTCAAGGCTGTCAACGAAACCAACCATGCTGCCGCCTTGGAGAAGGCCGCCCCGCTTGCTACCCCGAAGCCCGAGGCTGATACTTCCCGTTCATCTTCGAAGAAGGATTAAGGCTCGTCTAAGCCTGCCAAAGAGGTACTCCCTATTTCTCCCAACGACTCCCGATTACTGACCACCGCTCGAGCTCCCCAAGGGTCCCGCAGCTGACATGGTAAGTCTCAGTCGTTATTTCTCCCCACATCAATCTCACTTATTTCCAGGACAATGGTAAGGCCCCTAAGCGCACTCGTTCCAAGAGCCTTAGTCCTTCCGATGTCCCCACCAAGTTGGAATCCAAGTCGGACGCCGACATGCCCTACATTCCTCCCAGCCAGGCCGCCACCGCAGCGAACAAGTGCCACGGCTGTGGGGAACTTGGCCACTGGATCCAGTCCTGCCCTAATCGCACCAAACACGTTATTTACGACTCTGGGTTGCGAGTAACCGTTATTGCGGGCCATCCGCCTGCCAAGAAAGTGGTGTGTTCTTATTTCCGCAACCAGATCCTATCTTGGTGCTCATTTCCTCCATCCCAATGTCGTTCAGAAACCTTCCACCGAAGGAAATAGCGCCTCTGTGCGTTATTTTCCTTATTTCCCCGACGCTGTACTTATTCCTACTCAGAGTTCTAGCCAGGCCAATGGTGGGTCGCCTCCCGAGGCCTACCTGTCCCCCGACATTATGTCCTACGACCGCGTCGTGGATATTATAGCTGAGGTGCTTACTCTTGCGCAGAAGGTGCCGTTCACTAGCGAGGGACTCCTCCGTCTTGACTGCGACATTCGTACCGTCCTGTCGCTCACTGCTGCCCGTATCGCCATCGAGGTCAAAAGGTATGATACGGTGTTCGCTGAATACGAGTGAATCCGTACCATTATGGAGGACCGCCACTTGGAACCTGAGGACTTTGCCCCGATCAAGTGTGTTATTTCCATCTTCCATTCTTTATTTCTCGAACGCTTATTAGCGATCATCCAGTGATACGATCTCTTCTGGCAGCCAGCCGCCTCTCTCGGTCCCCACCGGTCCCCGAACTCCTTGCAACAATCCCAACCCCGTTAATCGCGGACGTGGTCGTCCGATCCGTGGTCGCAGTCACTAAAACCCGGTACCTCGGCGTCCCAGCCTTGGTCAAGAATTTCGTACAATCCTTCTTCTGATTCCTCGTCACCTACACTCTTTTGTACCACGCTCCCTAGCGCATCGGCGCCTTCCGACCCTCGTAGATACTTATTCCGCTTTGCGAAATAGTATATTGTTCCGTTCTCCACTTGTGGGAAATAAGAGTTCCTTATTTCTTAAGCCTCTTTGAACATCTCGGACCTGTTCGGAGCACATCCAGTTCATCCAAGTCTAAGTCCTCGATGAATTCTTCCTCTGGCTCATCACTTAATTCCGCAGGATCCATATCTACCCATTCAGGGTTAAGAGATATACTGCCAAAATGTAAGTCACGGCCATGACCCTCATCTTTCTTTTCCTTCCTGGCCACCAGTTTATCCAGCTCCTCCTTAGATACATTGATGAGTTCCTCAATCTTATGTTTAAGATGGATTTCCTTTCGCGCGAAATAAGGAATAACCCTGAAGGCTGCAACCTTCCCTGGATATACTGCTCCATTCATCTTGCACACTATGTACGAGCCCTCGAAAGTCCTTCTAACTACGACCATTGGCCCCAAATAGTTGGGCAACAACTTCGTATTAAGTGACTTCTCGACCCGGGTATTCCTGATCAGAACTAAGCTTCCCAGTTACAGCCTCTATCTTTTCCGTGTCGACCCTGTCGCGCATCTCCTCGATATGCTGCCTATGCTTCGCCAGCACTCTCGCCCTTAACCCTACCAGCGCTGCCGTAGTGATTATTTCCCCAGGATAGTCAACCAACCAAGTTGACTCCACTATATCTAGTGGAATTACTGGATGGCAACCCGTAGCTGCGAAAGAAGGTGAACACCCTAATCCTTGCCTCGTAGTTATTCTGTCCGCCCACACAATCTGCGGCAGGAACCAGAACCACTTCCTGACATCACCGCCAGTTGCCTTGTAGACCATCTGTCTCATGTGCTTATGTCCCGACTCCACAGGTCCATTAGCACGCGAGTTATAAGGAGAAATCCTTATTCCCGTGATCCCGTACTTCTCATTCAACCAAGCCAGCGCCGCCAGGAATTGCGGAACATTATCCGTCACTATTTCCCTCGGACACCCCCATCGACAAATGCAGCAGAAACCTTCCTAGTTCCACCGCATTGTCTGATCGTAAGGCCCTAGATTCTAACCATCGACTTAACGCGTCTCTGGCCGAGACCACGTATTTATGTCCGTTCGAAGGAACGCCCATAATCATTACGTCGGTATGAATCTTCTGGAATAGGCTCGGAGTCATCGTTGGTACAGGCGGAATACACATCAATTCTTCTTGTCTAACCTGGCACATATGGCAAGTGCCTATATATGCAGATATATCCCGCTCAACTTCTGGCCACCAGAACCGAACTTCAACAAGTGACTTGGTTGCATAGATTCCCCTATGTCCTAGACTGTCGTGTGCAGCCCGCGTGATATACATGCGATGCCCCTTCTCAACCACCAGCTTATGCGCCGAATCTATTCCTTTCCTGAATAAGCGCCCTTGCTTATCACCTCTGCTTCTTCTACTTCATCAACATGAGCGTTCCAGCATTGTTGTTCAAACGCCGCGAATATGCTCGTCTCCTCTGGAAGGTCACTTATTTCCGCCAAATAACCTCCTCGGGTGTTGATGCCTTTCTTGAACTGTTCAAACTCGTAGGGCTGCTCGATTTCCTCGTCCCATTCAGGATGCTTATCGGGTGACGGATTCTCGTCAAACCCATCCTCAGGACTTGGATATTCCACATCTCCTTCTTGTTTCTTCCTTCGAGAGAGACCATCCGGGGAGAGCGTAAGTCCCTTCACGTGTTTCAACGTGAAGTAGAACATGAGTATCTCCTCGATCCACCGGTTAATAGTCGCGTTCGGTCCCATGCCAGGGTTGTCAAGCATCCCTTTAATATACATGGCATCTGTTTCCACAACTAATTTCCGGCACCCAAGCAACCAGTACTGCATATGAGTTAAAGCTCGCTTTAACCCATATAATTCCCACTTTGGTTGGGAGAACCTCGCTTCCATCTCATTCAGAGGAAGCGAGTCGAACTTCGCGAAATAGCGTTTGTGGGGTCATTAGGGTCAACTTGGTACACTTCTATACCGACCGCAATCCAAGACGTGTCCACAGCCAATACTATGTCGGAGTCCCATTCATAGTTCAATGGTTTCAACACCGCACAATCCACCAAGGATTCCTTTAAGGCATCCATGGAAGCTTGCTCAGCTTCTCCCCATTCGTACTCTATTTCCGCCCTTAGGAGCCTGTTTAACCTTTTCGCCTTCAGGGAATAGTGTCTGATGAACATCCTCATCGTCCCTACTGTGCCCAAGAATTGACGAACTTGCGAGACATCCTCTAGAGCAGGCCACCGCATAATTACGCCAATCCTATCAGTAGATGGCTTCGTCCCTTCAAACGAGCAAGTATGCCCGACTACCTGGAACTCCTCTTTGCACAAAATAACCTTCGATGCAGAAATAGTGCCCCCGCAATATTTCAATCTCTGGGCTATCCTGTTCAAATTCTGGAAGTGTTCCCAGACAAATCGACCTATTCCCGGATTCTCGGGAATGGTCTCAAAAGTGCAATCTTTCGCTTGATATATCGAACCTGGACCTCTTATAGGTACATCGTCGATATAAGGAATAGTGACATGAGGAATTTCGACCCTCAAGATATAAGTGACATCGTCGTGAAATATAGGTACGGAATTAGTCCACCCTTGGGGTAACTTGACTAATCTCAAAGCACCAAATGGTGTTTGGAACGTCATATAATCCCTTGAGCTTTCTGCTATATCACGGTGATCATATCCCGAGTATAAGTCGAATACAGCACCACATGCCCTTCCTGCAAAGTGACTTGCCAATTCATCCGTCGCTGGAGGTAACCCTGAATGTGCTATAGTAACCGCATTCAGAGGTTCCAACGCATGAACCAATCTAATACTCTTTCCGTCTTTCTTCAAGACACCAAAGAATTTCGATCGGTACAAAGAATTGGAAGGTTTGTAAACCCCTGCGTCAATTTTCTTCTTAATGATCTTGCAGAATTCCTCCAGCTGACCACGCGGTATGGGAATAGATTGCTCCACCCATACTTTATGTTCAACCGTGGGATTTTCCACAGGTGGGAAGAAGTCATGACGCCAAGATCCCTTCTCTGAGTCATCCCAGGTGAAGGCATCGTTATGGACGGTCATAAACTCGTGCATAAGTTTACGCTCATCAGTCCACATAAAAGGCCCATCATGGATCTTATCTATGCCTTCTTTTCTCTCCTCGGTATAACGTCCAGTCGGAATAAAGTCTCCCGGTCTAGTGAATCATTTCGGGAGATCCTTCAATGGATCTCCTTTTATTTCCCTATGAATCCGGTACTTTTCCGGTACCTCCGTATATACTGGTCGAGTTTTCAAAGCAACCGGTTTGTATTTCTTGCCAGCGAAAACATCTAGGACGGGTATTTCGCGATCTGGTACAGGGTCACCATGATCGGAATTATCGAAACCATGTACAGTACAACGAAAGCATTCTTTCGTCGTATTCGTGTCATGATATCTCCCTTTCCTCTGGGCTTGTTTCTTCTTGTCCTTCTTATTCCGCTTAACCCCGGGCAGTTGTTCTGGTGACAAACTTTCCAGGGAATAAACTTCACAAGTTGGCGGGGAGTTGAATCCCTGTTCTAGGCTGACCTGCAACACGTACTCTTGGAGTAGTTGTGCCGCTGGCTCATCCTTGTGCAAGGCCTCGTTATCCTTCGAGGCCAAGAGGTACAGAGTTCTAAGTTCATCGGCAGAGAACCCCTCGTTATTCCGGTGAGCAGAATAACCCTCGATTTGCACCTCCCCATTCTCGTCAAACCCGAATTTCATGGCAATCTCTCCTCCTTGATCCAGGTCGATCAATTCCTCGAAGAGCCCTGAAAATCCGTCGAGCGCTCCCACATGATTTTCTCAACTGGAGGACCTTTATCCTTCAAGTCTTCAACCACTGGGTTCTTATTTCCATGGAACGTGCCCGCTCCTCTGGTATACATGGGCAGCGTTATCCTGCGCTGCTGGTTCGGGTCCCTGATAGTAATAGACTGAGATCCGTCCTTTCTATTTTGGACTATGGACTCCGTCAGAATATCGAAAGGCCTCCCCAACAGAACCTGATACGCCGGCTGATCAATGACATGAACCTGGAGATATATAGTCATATCTCCAAAAGTGAACCGGACGTTCCGGGCCAAGCCTTCAGACTGCTTCAACTGTCCGTTGGCGCTCTGCATATAAATGCGGATGTCCGGATCCCAAGCCACCCCTAGGCGTTCAGCCAAGGTTTTTGCCATTGAAACAATTTGCGACCCAGTATCCAGGACACATTCCACCTTTTCCATCCCAGCGACAAAGGGAAGGAGTACCCGTAGAGATGCTGATTCCATAGAACCGTAGATCTGCTTCGGCAGTTGGTTCACATCCAACGTGGAATAGTAAGTCAACACTATATCCGTTGCAATAATATATCCCGGGGCAAGGTCTATATCTTCCTCTGTAGAGATGAAGAAAGAATCCACCGGTGGTAATGCTAGCAGTGGAATCGCGTCTAATTCCAGCCTAAGCCTATCCTCATCCTCATATAGGTCTCCCATTCCCTGAATGAACGACATTTCCGTTGGAATAGGTCTCAATGCCCCCCGCGTCTTAAAGGTTATATCCCTTAGACGCTTCGCGTAATCGCTACTCATAGCAGCCATCATCTCGACCGTTATTCCTTCCAACGTTACCCCATTTGTCTGTTTCACCAGTTCGCCGACTATCTCTGAGTCGTCGAACTTAGGAACTAGCTTATACGCTCGTTCCTTCTGGGGCTTTATTGCCGACTTCTGAGTCTTTAATAAATTTCCATCTGTGCGCTGAAAGCCTGGAGGCTTATGCAGCTTATCGAATTGACCATTGGTCAATTCCTCATCAGAGTCCTCATTGTCCAGAACTATCCGACGATCAGCCCTCCACTTCGGAGACTTGGGGACTTCCTCATCCTCAGGTTCCTCCGGTTGCAAGAATCAACCCGCTTCAACCCGTGCCCCTCAGCTATTTCACCATTTTCCTTATTCTTCCTATTTCTCCGGTTGTCCTCTCTGTCTGCAGCCGAAACGCGGTCCTCCGGAGGCTTTGCTACCGCAGAAGGTTTGGCTTTGGCCTTGCCTTCAGCCCCCTTCCTTGAACTGTTTAAAAATTTGGGTTAGTTGGCGGATCCGACTTCGCCCCTCCCCGAGTGGAAACAAACTGTTCCATCCTGGCTGGGTCAGCGCACCCCATGGCATTAAACAACGGGATCAACTGGGCCATGTCAACACTTTGACTAGGCTGAGGCCCCGCTGGCGCATTATTCCCGGGAAGGGAGTTACGCGTCTCGGAATAAACAGGATTTACGAAACTTGGGGGTGGTTGAACACCCCCTTGTTGCTGAGGCAGTGGAATGCCGTGCATGTACTGTCCTATAGGTACTTGCATCATCTGAGCTACCGGGCTCTGGGTCTGGCGTGCTCTCGCCTCTAGGGATTGAACATTCGCGGATAATATTTCATCCTCTCGAGTGTCGTACCAATCCCTATTTGTTCTGTATCATAGTAGGGTTCTTGGAAGGAGACATGACGTCCAGGATACACCGAAGATATCAACGTGGCTTTCTTGGCCGCCGCTATTTCTCTGGTTATACCCTTACACTTCAACATTTCAAAAATAGGGGAGATGAACTGTCTGGAATTGAACTATACCTATGCACCGCACTTTTTGCGCGTTTCGGAATAGTCTGATTACAGTATAGGCTAATTTCTGAGAGCTAGTATATGGTCTCGGTATAGCTGGCAGGGTCAGGATCACAGAGTAACGGGTACAAAGGGTAGGTGACTACCCTGCGGACTGGCAGTACCCGCCTTGAAAACTGCAGAGGAGAGTGTAGCCCACAAACCTTTAAAGAGACTATTTCTGGAGCTTATTTCCACAACGAGAAATAAGCCAGAGATACTAACAATGGGACATGCGGGAATAAGCTGGCGCTGCACGGGCCATCACAATCGCCGCACAATCGCCGCCCGACGTCCGACGGAGAAGGGCGCCTCCACGCTCCAAAGACACGCAAAACTACGGCGCCTCCATGCTCCGAAATACGCGCCACCCAGCGTCCGACACACGCACGCTACCTGAGGTAGCACACGGCTGCGCGTGCGGAGTACATATGTACAGCGGAAGCGCAAGTAGAATGCAGAGCAGAAAAAGCCTGATTCGGTCTCGTTCTTTCTCTCGATGGAGAGAAAGCAGGAACGAACAAAAGAAGAAAAGAAAAGAAAACGCAACACGCACCTCATAACATCCGCACTCGCAAACGCCTCACTCAACCGCCTGCCCGTGAGCTGGCCTGTAAAGATGGCGGGTACCCCGAGCTCGACGCAGAGCGCTTGCAAAGAGGTGCGGAAGGGGCCGTCGCCAACGAACACGAGGTGCGTCTGAGGCGCAGCCGACTTGCCGCCCTCTGCATTCGACGGGAGGGAAGCCGAAGAGGGTAGGGTGGACAGGAGCACCTCATATGCGTGGACCAGGAGCCCGAGATTCTTCTCGGGCGATAGGCGGTCGACGGACAGAATGACGACGTCCTCGGGGCGCGCGCCCCACGATGCGCGGAGTAGGGCCTGACTTGGACGATCCGTGGATGATCCATCATCCATTGATGGCATCCACTCCTATCCAGCCATCCACTGGATGCCGTCCAATGGAAATTTCCGAGTTTGGCCGCAAACCGCCAAATCTACTACCGCTCTGTACAGTAATGTAGATATATACCGTGGTGGTCGTTGATGCATCTGAATATGCTTCGAGCCAATATTTGAGAGGATTCAGAGTGCCTTCATGAAACCTTGCGCAAATGTTGAGGACCTGCGGCCCAGAGACAACATGTATTATTCCATTTCGTATCGTACATTAGTGTCGTGGTTAAAATATTTAGAGATCTAATATACGGGGTGTTGCGGAGTGGGCTAGGGCTAGGAAATATCGTGAAAAAGAGGGAAGGAGCGTCATCGGAGAGTGAAGTACAAGGATAGAGTGAAGTGTGTCGCGGGAGAAGGGGCGGGGATGGATAAAAAGAAGGAAGTATCAGTTGGAACCCCGTAAGGCGCGGCTATGACCATCAATAATCTGCTCGGCAACATCAAGATTGAAAAATGGCGCCTCAGACCAAGCCCCGACGCTCATCTGCTCGCGAAATGTCTGGGAAGACATACTTTGTTGATTCCACCCATACTGGTTGCATCCCTCGGAGAAGGAGCGCTCACCATCGACAGATGTCGCAGGAGCAGAGCAGTAAGTCAGCGCCATTTCCGCCAAACTCGGCTGTATTGCCTTCTCCGCTGCCCAATACTGCAACACTGTCTTGCCGTTGAGCGATGGAAGGGGTGGTGTATCGAAGTATGAGTTGATATCGTCAGGGATTTGGGCGGGGATGTGTGTTGGGTCGACAGCTGCAAAGCGCCGCCGCACTCGACCGCGGTTGGGAGGCTCGGGAGTAGAAGCCGGAGTCGGTGTCGAATGTCCGTCCTTCTTGAATAATTCGTGATAGCGCGCGGTTACAGCTTCCCGAATGCGACGAAGCTGAGTCGAACTTCGCCCGTTTGCCTTGAACCATTGCAGCTTGAGGTTTGGAGAAAGAGCTAGAACACAGTTTAAAATCTTATCCAATCACCGCCCATAATACAAAACATACCGATGGAAAACTCGTACGCTTCACACTCGGGAACGAGGTTCAGATATTTGTTGAGAACCAAGCCACCGCCATACGCAGCAACCCGACAGATATCTGCAAGGTCGTCCGAGTTCGCAGCACGTTCGAGGGCAGCGCGGAGGGTTTGGAGAGCGGGAATGACTTCAGAGATGAGCGGCTTGGCAGTCCCACCTCTCGAGAACAGAAGAGTGGGCTCTTTGATACACTGGGTTTGCGATAAGCAAGGTAAATAAGAAAGGGCCAAAGCATACCTCAAGAACGTCACGGAGATCTGCCGCTAAGTTCCACTGGTCATCCGACAATTTGAAGGCCTTGAGATTCAAAATCTTTCTCCTTCAGAAGCGTCCGTACGGGTTGCTCTAAGATGAGTGCAGTGTCGAGAGAGTCGTAATCCGTGTTCCATCTCGACGCGCACCGCCGAGCTAAGGTCTGAGTTTGGCCGATGATTGTCGTGTCTTTCTCGACAATTTTGGCGAACGCTGAGGACACTGGACTGGAGTCGTGAATCTTCCTTGCTAATCCGCAGACCTACAGTCACAATATCTTAATTTAGTTTCCAAAGAAAGAACAAACTTGAAAGCGCACCCGAGGAATAAGCTGAAGGGCGTCTTTGCTCTGTTTCGCGCTGACGGTGATACCACGCTCCGACATCGCCTTGATGGCCGCAACTCGGATTTTGCTAACGACCGCCGTATCATGGTCGTTCCGCGCCGCACCGTCAGGGACCTGGTTTTGAAGGGCCTCGCGCTCGGCAGCATCCTCGTCAAGCAGCTGCGCGAGGTCTGCATCCTCCTGGTCGCCGACAGGAGCTCCGTCGAGGGTCACTTCCTCGACGCGTGTGGCGCTGACCGCCACTTTGACCGTGCGCTTCTTCCGCGTAGCTTGTTTTGTGAAGAATGAAAGGATCATCTAGTGTATATATGTGAGCAAAGGAACGAGAAATGATTAATAAAGACACAGAACCTTAGCGGACAATTGGATGATGTGGGGGAAGCAATAACCGCGCCAGGCAGTTCCCTTGAAGTGCGGATTAAGCGTGGGCACGTTGGTTGCCGTTGTATTGCAGTTTCCCGCGCCGTCCATGGTGAGAATGAACAACTGGCGCAATCAGGTTCATGAGCATCAGGCAGAAAGGACTGAGCTTACATGCTTTGATAGTCCGTATTTTTCCAGGCATTCATGGAGCTTCTGCGCTAGATACTCTCCTGTATGTCTTGCATCGAGTCTGTTGGTGTCTTAGATCCACCCCCAAATTCACGACACATATAAGGAGTGAAAACATACCGAATGAACTCAAGAACCATGAAGAACACCTCTCCATCCTGCTCCCACTGTAAACCGCAGCCCAGGTACGCCGTGTCGATAGGAGAGGTCCAGCCATTGACTATGCAGTGAATCGCCCGGTCGCGCTTCTGTGATCATCCAAACGTCAGCATGGGGTTCTCATCGTGAGTAAAAGGTGTAACTACATCGAAATACCAGCGCACGACCTTTGCGTACTCGATGTAAAGAGTGGAGATGTCGCGCTGCACCACCTTGGGCGATGGTGGTATGGTTCCCGGGCGTAGCAATTCCACTTCCATTCGATACCATTTGTCGTCTTGCGACTCAAAGGAGCGCTTGTTCGCTGCGCAGCGCAGAGCGCAGATCGCACGGTGTCGGGTCTCGTTGTATGGACTGAAAAATGAGTGAATAAAACCCCGCAAAAGTGAAGGCATGACACGCACATAGCTACTTGAGCGCCGGACTTTGGGGCCGCATTTTCGCACTTCTTGGCGGCTTCCCCGAGATTACTGTTGCCCTGTTTCATCTTGGACCGTTCGTGGGAGTACTCCGGGTGCTTGGGGTTGTGTTGCTTGCATTGAAAGATGAAGGTAATGGCACCAGCGTTCCGTTTGACGGTGATACGATAGTGCTTCCAAGTATCGGAGGTGCACTTGGCAAACTGCTTCTCTGTAAGGTATCATTTAGACAAAAGACGAGGGGGAGCGCAAGCGACACACCGATGATTTCTTCATCTGAGAGCGCCCAGACTTCTGTATCTGACTGGTTCGTGAATGCCGCCTCGATTCGACGTCTCTTTGCGGGTGGTTCGACGGTGGCGGGAGATTCCCTTGTGTTCTCATTAGACGTAATGAAGTTCGTCGCAGTAAATTGGTCGTTGAAGGTGTCAGGAAGATCTCGGAAGGAGGGTGGGGGTGTCGGTAGTCCGAAGGTATTTGTACGCTCGTGGAATGGCGTCTGTGACATGTTCGGCAGTATTACAGGATAGGTATAGGTTACACAGAGATTGCAGAGGGTATATAACGCGTCGAGGCTAGAGCTCAGCGCGTCGTGGTGGAGGTAGAGGAAGAAAGACGCCTGCCATCCAACGGATCACGTCCATTCCCAATCCATCCACATTTGTAAGCATCCATCCACATCCATCCACGGATCACGCCGTCCAAGTCAGGCCCTAGCCAGGTATTGAGGAGATGGAACTCATCAAACCCCGTTCCGTAGCTACGGGCGTAGAACTCTTTATCTCGTAGTGCCTTCTCGAATTCGGCGCTTTTGAGTTGTTCGGGTCCGGTGAGAATGATGTTGGGATTCTTCCGCGCGACGACCCACAATTCTTCGTTCTTGAGCCGCAGGGCATCGGAACGAGTCTGGGAGTTGATAGCGAGGACTTTGAGACCGAGAAGTGTCATGTTCGCGGACTGGAGCTTGTTGATTCATGGTAGTGTGCTGTTGCTCAGGTACGCACCATCTCGAGCTGTAACGGAATTGTCGGACAGATCACAAGCAGGCACGGGTTGCTCGGAAACGAAGCTGAAGGGCACAGAGTTGGGTCAGCGACGACAGCAAGCATCACAAGCATGTAGATGGTATAGTAGCCGGTTTTCCCGCTTCCTGTCGGAGTAATTGCGACCAAATGAATTCCGTCTAGAGATTTGCATACGCCTTCGAGCTGATCGTCGTGGGGTTCGTACGGGAGTGGCGTGTTCCGGAGAATGCGTCGGACAAGTGCGTAGCCTTCTTTCGAGCTCCATGTGAAGGTATCAGGCATGAGGCAGACGCGTAGAGAAAGTTGTCGCGGCGATTCGCGAAGCTCTTGGCAGGCGCTTACGCGGCGTTTCCGCATTGGGACGTGGGAAAGTAATCACATGATGTCACTGCGTTGCTTACCGTGATAAATCCGAGGTCAAGGGGGATGCAAGAATAAAATTTTGTATATAGGGTGGGGGGGGGGTGTCCCCGGAGAGGCTTAAAAAAACTTTTTGACATACTTTTCAAACAGAGTTCAAACGTGTTCAGAAACAAATTTGAATCATATCCGAGGCTCCAGGAGCTTCAGGAGGGAGTTTCCACCCGCAGCCGCAACAAAATCGCGGATATTGATGGGAATTTCCTAATTCGGCCCTCGATTGCGATGGCAATCAGATCAATCACCATCAATCGCGTAAATTTTGCTTTCTTGACACCGAGAATGCAAGTCAATACCGATCCTGTACCATATCATGGCCAAGAAGGAGAAAAATGTTGTCGGCCCCTCCCCCATCACTCTTCCTTTACTGATATCATCATAGACAGAGCTCTTCCGAAGTTTTGTGAAGAATATATTTCGTGCTGCGAGAAGTGGGCATCAGGTGGCGATGCATGGGCACATGACTCGGAGCACCGGTCCGCTGCTAACCGTGGGAAACTCCTTCCCGATATAGGGGGGGAGGGGGGGTGGGTCTGAAACTTAGCTTAGAAAACTTTCGGAGTGGATATACAATTTTTGAAAATTGATTCCCCCTTGTCCGAGGTCCTTGATCAGACCTGCCAATCAGTGTGTCTCTCCGAGTCGGAATTCTTTCAAACAAAATCGAGACCCTGCACCGGCGTCGGTCTGACACACTCCAAAAGAGAAGTTTTCCTCATATTAGATATGCACCAGCGGGGAGTTGAATCCCAAATCGCCCCCGAAATTCAAGTCGGTCTAAGAATTCGAATTCGAGCGGCGTGTGTAAACCATATCCAACCGGTGCTTATACCTCGCATTCAACCTGGACTATTATTGAACCTCCCGCGCCCGATTATCACTAATGACGAACTTTACATTTTTTACCTACACATATCACTGAGCCTGGCACAATATTGATGTTTCCTGCCTGAGCAAAAAGAAAAACCCAACATAACCAACATGCAGATGCAAGTATTAGTGCACGATCTGCGACCAGTGCTCACAGTTCAGTATTCTGAACCACGCAAAGCCCTTGGGCTCCCACAGTCCCCCGCATTATTAGCCTGAGACATAATTTCTTTATACTGAGTCGAGATCAGGCACTGACCACCGAGCTCCCACAATCCACAAAAGGGCCGGGCGAAGGGGTGAGTATCATGCACCGGTGGGGAGTCCAATGAACCCCAACAACCGCTACAACGCGTTGCGAAACTTGACCTAGTCACAGATAATAGTTGGTTTGGAATTTGGTTTGAATCTCTGCGAATGTAAAAAGTTTTATACAGAGGTGTAACAATGTTGGGAACTGAATTGAACCTCTGGCAATAACACATGCAAAGAACTAAAGCGAACCGAACTTGGGCAAGACAACCAAATATATGTCGTGTAAGTTCATGTTTCTGAAATTCTCATACTTTCCTTGGTCCCCTGATTCAATATCTGGAAAAGGGTCGCGGGCCCTGATTTTAAGACACTGTGCCAGTTCGGATTTTGGGGTAGATAGATAACGAATATGGCAGCATGAAAATCAAAGGTACAATTCTTGTACAGTTTGGAGTGACCCGAGTTATATCTACGAAGACGCCGAAGTCATGCTTTTGTCACTTCGCTCTTTGTTTCTACAACCTCGAGGTTGGCATCGCCTACCCGCGCGACCTTCCCCACGATGGGCCGGACGGCGAAGACGATGAACAGGACGGCCTTGCATGTGGATGGCGCGCCACGACACGTTCGTGCATTCTCCACAGACGGAGTAAATCAAAACCTCCTCTGAGGAAAAAGAGAAAGATCCCATAAACCCGCTAACGTGCGCACCAACCCCCCCACACGCGGCGGGCGTACTAGAAGCAGCGCCGATAGAGGAAGAAGAAAGCCGTAACTCGAGGAGAGCGAAAAAAAGAAGGAAAGAAAGAAGGAAAAAATGAAACGAAACCACGCAATGCAACGCAACCGACTCGCTCCGCACACTCTGCCCCGTTCTCCAAAATCAACACCAACACAAAAACCAAAAAAATGTAAAAAAGGCCCCCGCGCCAAAATACGAAAATAATTCAAGACATTAGAAATGGGCAGGAAGAAAGAAAGAGCACGTCGAAACGAAAAAATTCGAGAGATCCGAAAGAAAGAAAGAAACTTCGAGAGACTCGAAAGAAAGAAAGAAGAAAGAGCACGCACCTCCCCCAAACCCATGCACCACCAAATCCGCCGTGCCCTCCACATAGAGCCCCACCACGGGCAGCCCCGCGGCCATGCCTTGGAGGGTGACTTGCCCGAAGGTCTCGGTTATTGAGGGGGAGCTGGGGAGCGCGGAAAAAGCGTCAGCATCAGTGGGGGATAAGGATGAGGATGAGCGAAGAGGGGAAGAGTGGAAGGAAGAATAGGTAAAGGAGATGAGATCGAGCGCCGAACGTAAATGAACCCAAACGCGCCACCAAAAGTCAAGCGAGATGAGATGCAACTCGCGAAGATTGATAGAGCGGAACGCAGCGCGGAACAACAGATAGCAGCGGATATGATGTATGCGCCCCGCGCCGCGGAATCGAAGCGCTTATACTGGGCCGCACCAACAAGTTATGGGATGGGTCGCTTGAGCCAGAAGAGAGATAGCGTGACGGCTAAGATGGATGGAATCCGCGGCGCATGCATAACGCATGATAACGGAGAGCGCCGATATGAAGACCCGGCAGTTTGTGCAGGACCAATATAGTCAGTCAGTGGGGCGATAGCGGATAGCAGTGTCAGATATAGCGCTTACGAGTGACCGCGCGATGGACAGATAGCTGATCGACGGGATGGATAGAAAGACAGTTGATCCCCGCGCGGCGACCGCACCCACCGACCTTCTTGGAATGCAGTACGAGGCTGAGCTTAAAGACGGGCTAGGGCGCTGTGGCGACCACGCACACGCACGGAGCATCATAATCACCGCACAATCGCCGCCCACCCCACACCGACGTCCGACGGACAGGGGCGCCTCCACGCGGCAAAGAAGCGCAAAAACACGTTCCAAGAACGCGCCTTTACGCTCCAAAATACGCGCAGAAAATCCCAGCAGCGTAAAGACACGGCTGGGCAAGCGCAGTACATATGTACAGCGGAAGCGCAAGTAGAATGCCGCGCAAAATGGGGTAGAATGCAGAGCAGAAAAAACCTGATTCGATCTCGTTCTTTCTCTCGATCGAGAGAAAGCAAGAAACAAAAACACGAAGAAAGAAAGAAAGGAAAACGTAACACGCACCTCATAACATCCGCACTCGCAAATGCCTCACTCAAGCGCCTGCCCGTGAGCTGCCCTGTAAAGATGGCCGGCACCCCGAGCTCGACGCAGAGCGCTTGCAAAGAGGCGCGAAAGGGGCCGTCGCCGACGAACACGAGGTGCGTCTGAGGAGGCGCAGCCGACTTGCCGCCCTCTGTATTCGACGGGAGGGAAGCCGAAGAGGGTAGGGTGGACAGGAGCGCCGCATATGCGTGGACCAGGAGGCCGAGATTCTTCTCGGGCGACAGGCGGCCGACGGACAGAATGACGACGTCGTCGGGGCGCGCGCCCCACGATGCGCGGAGGGATTGCGACCGGAATGAGGGCTGTGGAATATTATATTTACAAGATAGAATAAAATAGAGGGCCAAGAAAGCACGCACATGGAATACTGCGTCGTCGACCCCCCGGCCCACGACCCTCAAATTACCAAACCCCTTCTCCGCAAGCAGACTCGCCGTGCTCCGACTTGGTACCAATGTATATCTTGCGAAAGAATGCAAATACGCATGCACGGCCCACGTCCTAAAGTGATAATACGGGTACCCGAACACGGTCGCGTACGTCGGGAGGTTGGTGTGGTGGCTGGTGACAATCGGTGTGTTCGGAAACAAGAGGGTGAGCGCAGCTAGGCCCTGGACGCCGAGCCAGATGGGGTCGACGAGGTGTATTACGTGCGGAGCGAATTCGCGGAGAGCGGCGAGGAAGGCGGGCGAGATGAAGTTTACCTTGAGGCCGGGGTAGACGCGCAGGGGGACACCGAACGTGCCGAAGAGAGCGGCGCCGGCGTACGAGTTCATCCCTGTTTCGGGGCCCAGGAGCATTGCGCGAATGCCGGTGGAGTGGAGGTGTTGGAGGAGATGCGCGAGGGTGATGGTGGAACCGTCGATCTTCGGGAGGAAGTTCTCTGTGCGCGTATCAGTACGGATACAATATTGGAAAGAAACACGCACCAGCAACAATGGCGACCCGCAGCGCATCGGTGTGCAGAGGCAGCAGCGAGTCTCCTTCCATCATGGAGAGAACGAGAACGACTCTTCTCGACTCGAGCGGAGGATGCACGCCCTAAAGAAGTCGCCTCGCTCGTGCGTGGGCCTGTGATCCGATGATCCCCAATCGGGTGTCTCGGTCCGTGCGCCGATGGCTAATTTCAACTCAATCGTACGCAATCTCTCTTGTGCTGTCTTCTGAGTCGGGGAAGCATGACTTGGAGGGATCAACCACTGCTATGTTCCCAAGGCCGCCATATCGAGCTACCGCTGGAGGACAACGGCGCAATAGCAGGACGATCATTCAACAACTTTCCGACGCGGGCACGTGCGTGCGTGAGCACGTTTGCCAAGCAATTCAATTTTTAGAAGCCCCTATCCCGAACGTGGGCAGTGCCGCCGCCATCGGGGAACATCCTACGGTGCGCGTGCGGCGAATGCGCGGCTGGTGGGGAGTCGCAACCCCTTCGCCGTCAAAGTGGTGAATCTTCACTCGCTCATCCACTCAGCCGATCAATGTCCTAAATTAATTCAATTGTCCAGCTTCAATTGGACACACTTGCATCACAAATCACTATGGAGTTACCGTACGTTGCGGATCATACTACCGGAGGTCAGTGGGACCCCGCGGTAGGTTGGTGGTAATTTTCGTATCCTGCCGTAGTCTCATATGAACTATACATTGAATCCAACTATCAGCCTAAACTGGGTGCAAGAATGAATGCAACCAGTTATTGTGTAGGTCGGTTTTCACAGGTTGTTTCTGCTCAACCTGTGCCAGGTTGTGGTACTTAGAAGGTGATACAATCAACTCGTGTCCCAAATCCGAGTTCCACAGCTGCTTTCTCAATAGACTCGATCTCTTCTTTGTGACCATCCAAAATGGCAGCCAGGTAGATGATATTGTAGGAACCATCCCCAATAGACACATTGAAATAATGGTCTTTGTTAGACATCCTTGAGTAGTGCTCGCATCTACACAAGATTAAAAAATGACAGAGATACTTGTTTGTAGTCTCTCGCAGAAAGACGCTTCAACAATGTGATCTCGTACCTCAATAGATATTTAGTCCAGCAAAATTAAACGAAACTCACCTTGCGTGACACTCAGCTTCCTTAGCTGTGTCGGCCTCTTTGATCCTTTGGACCTCTGCCGGAAGGTTTTGTGCACTGCAGTGACTGCACAGCTGTCAGATTTTCGAGGAGCGGGTGAGGTGAACACGGGACACCCGTGAAGTCCCGGATTTCACATTTGTTACACGGTGTTGGTATGCGGTGAGTTTGGCAGCAACCATCTTGATTTTGAGGCTGGTCACTTGAAGACCTTGAAACGTGATCGCTAGAGCCTGCAGCTACACAAATGAACATAACACATTGATAAGCCGTGAATTCGCCAATGCCTGAAATTTAACATTTTTTGCGTTTACATTACGGATACACACATGTCTGGGTCTATGGCAAGTCCCAAGAAGTAGATGTGGAGCTATACGCTAAAAACCAAATTCAGAACCGGTTGCGGATGAGCATCCAGAAAACACATATACTGGATGTCTCCGACTAATAAGCCTTCGGTTCAGGATCCGACTGTTGTATTATAGGCAGGAGGTTGCGGGTAGTCCAAATGAGCATTAGGGAATATAATATCCACTCTGTGCCAATTATTGAGCTCACAGCAAGTTTATCTTGAACAAGTTTCAACATTGTTTATTCATGCTTGTATCAAGACGATGTCGTGTTCGATCACGTGATGGCTCCAGAACCTTTCAAACCATAACGGGCTGGATCTGGATAAGGTGCCATACACCCATCAAATACTGATCAGCTCAATATGGCAACCAAGTTCGAACCCAATTTAGGAATTGACATTTCACTTGGGCTATGAAGGGGACCAGGGTGTCTAATTGAAGGCAAAAGACCCGAGGTTCCGGATTTCCAAGAATCATTCGAGGGACACCAGTATTGAGCCTGTAGGGAAAAGGCACGGAATCCTACACAGGCGCTGAAAGTGGAGAAGGCTGACAGCCTCTCCAGCAAGTAAAGAAGGGCGGAACGTCCAGCTTGATTCATCGAGGCTACTCCAATAGGACGTGCTTGTATTTCCAAGTTATCACAAATCTATCAGCTTTATTCAGGATAATACCCTTGTGTGTGTGTTTTAAGTGTGCTACGTGTGTTTCCGGATTTGTTGCGTGTTGCGTGTCAAATTGGTTCACTGCTCCTGTCTTATAAGGTTAGAGTGGGTGACCCAGAGTTGCAAAACTATAAATTGAACCTTGTCTAAGGACAACCATTGGCCCTGCTTATAGCGATCCGTGCAATCTTAAAAACAATTGTTCCTGTGTATCTTCTATCGGTACACAAAGACCCGTACTCGGTTGTACTCTCTGGGATTGTATCTGGAATCAGTTGGGTTTGGTTGGTTGTTGTGTTAGGATTTGTGTTGGTTTCGGAGTTTGTGAATCTAAACAAGAGTGCACTTTCTTATTGCATTCAGCCCATCGGATTTGCATATAGTAGTATTTCACCCATAGACTGCCGGCACGCGTTTCAACATCTCTTCCCTCCTGCTGTCATGGTCGGCTTGGTAAGTTGTTGGTTTGCTAGGGTTGCAACAAACTAAAAGCAAATCTTTGACAGTACTTATCTCTCTCCTCACTCCTGCACACAAGGCGCATACTTTCCGCATTGAAGGCGGCATTCTGTCCAACGTGTCCTTTGTGAGTTTTTTCTTCCTTTTGTTTTCAAAAAATGTGTGTGTGCAAGTGGAGCTCACCTGCTGGCATCCCAGGCATTGGCACTCAGGTCTGGGACTCGAAGCCAGCAGGTGACTCCAGCTCACAATACATATTTTCTTCTTCTTTCCACCCTTTCATATTTAAATTATTACGAACTTATTTGCAGGTCGTAATGCTGTGGCTTCCCTGTGCATGAAAGGTGGGCCCTGCAAACATAGCACGTCCCTCGCTTCATCCTTTAAACAGATGCAGAGCGGTGCTGAATTTTCAGCATTCAGTTTGCCCGAAGACGCAGCTCTTACGCCACCAGTTGTGACAGTGCTTCAAGAGCACGAATTCGATGTCAGGCCTCTGCTCGCACACACAGTGGCTGCTGAGAGCGACGACCAATTGAACTGTGAGCAAGACGACATCAACGACTTTCCACCCCCAGATCCATGGGACAATATCGACAACATTGAACCCACTCTCCCGTCTTCAACCTCAGCAGCCAAAAAAACACTTGCAGCCCAATGTTTGATGAAGTTGTGGCCCGCAGCAAGAATCCACACAGTGGCCCCTATCACCGCTGAAACGGAGTACTTAAGATACACGTGAAATGAATGCAAATAATGCTAGCACTCAAAAACACTAAACACCACTAACACACACACACACTACTACTCCCAAAGATCAAGTGCTTCTCCTTGTGAGTTTGGGTCCAGTTTGTAGTATGCGAACAGCGGGTTTGGATCCCAAATAACACAGAATATAAAATGCTAGGGCTGAACTATCCAGAAACAGCGCCTCAGAATGCAATGTTCAATCACTCAGCTCTCAGCTAGCAACCTAGATGAATGTAGGAAAAGGGTGGATACAAGGCAACCTTGATTAGGCATCGCAGAATATCAGGGCAGAGATTGTAAGGTTTGTGAAAATCCTCTCGTTCGCAATCCAAACGAATATGAGGCTAACACCAAATAGCTTCCAAGCTACACACACTAGGCAGCCCTGAGTGTGGACCTGTTAATTCCGATAGCAGGAACATTTGACTACTTTGTATCAGTCCTAGCTCACTATACGCGTCCCAACAAGTCGATCCAACACACTACAGATGGTGTTAGGGCAGATCTGGGGCAAAGGCCAAGTCACTGACAAGATATAATCCAACTAGGAGTAGGAAACCGGTATCCCGTCTTCTATTAAGGCTATGCAAATCACACCACAAGTGTCCAGTAAGTCAGTCCAACACACTACAGATGGCACTAGGGCAGATCCAGGGTGAAGGCAAGGTCGCTGACAAGTCGGGATCGTGCTTTACAAGGGAATACACCCAATAGTTTTGTACGTGAAGTGAGCTAGGAAAACAACACCTTTCCTCTTAATCTTATGTTTCCAAGTTCCAGAGTCAACCAATCAAGATTCCGGTTATAGACTACTACAAGGAGAGTTTGTACACAAATCTCCACGAATAGCCTGAGACAACCTGCCGCCACGAACTAGGGTGCGATTAATCTGGCCTATGTGGCTTGAGCGTTGTCCTTTTATACATATGAGGAGATAGTGTTTAAGTAAAAGAAATGAGTAAAGAGAAATGCTTGGCTAGCCAATGAAACAGCAGCCGTTCTGAGTCGTCATAATCAAATGTCCTTGGTAGTCATCCCGAATGACTTCCGGGTATGGTTTCTGTGGGTATTGGTAATTCCTAGGCCGTTGATCACAAGCCTGAACTATGAATCCTGCCAGCCTGGAGTTGAATCCAGTCCAATAATAGTTCCTAGTTGATTCATGGAGATCTCATGACCGTCCTAGAATAGCCCGTCGTGCTGTCGTACGTGTCGCCACTTGTCTATGATAATATCTCTGACACAATAGTTAATATGTTCATGTTTGGGTGATGCTAGCGTGTTGCGTCTGTCATGTGTACCGTCTCCTAGTCCTAGGATGTACCGCATAGTTCTTCTTGTAGCAACTAGTTGCCTAGCTACTTAGTCTTCGGCATATTCTTGTTGTAGGTATCAGATGTCCTCCACTAGCTGTGTAGCAGCTGATCCTAACCTGTTCTTCTACGATATCTGAGTGTTCATCCTCCACTAGCACAACCTCCTTGGGTTCTTCTGTCTCGTTTGTTCTTCCTAGGTCACTTAGAACTAATGTTCTATGAATGTATGGGTGTGATAAATCTCCTAGGTGGTTTAGACTAGACCCGTTCATAAAGGTGTCTGCCTTATGTGGATTCCTAGCTTACAGACAGTAGCTGGAGCTCGCTCTGACCCTCCTTCGTATCACTGAACAGAGGCCTAGCGCACTAGTGTTATCTAGTGACTGCTAGATGCTGTATGCTAGCTTAGGTTGTTTCATTGATAGGCCTAAGTTCGCAAAAATAGCCAAATGGACGGGCATTGGGTGTTGCGCCATCTCACCGCCATGCTCAGACCCCACCCTCAAGGGCTGTGATATTTAGTGGGTGAAATCTACCAACGCTCCGCACTTGTACTGGGCAAAAAGGCATGGAATGGAGTTTCTTGACACTGGCCACGTCCCACCCACTACCACAACCCGTGCTCACGTCACACTGGCTGCACCCCTTGCCACCAACCTAGCCTCATCCACTCTCCCCACCACCCTCAGTGTGTATGCCGCCAAGGTCGAAGATCACGTGGAGCAGCATGGCAGCAAAGTGCCCTGCTCACTCACAGACCTCCTTGGGCTTGGGTTTCAATTTGTCAAGTGAAATGGAATGTGTATCCTTTTTCCACCTAGTCAACTCCTCCCACTAAACCTTCTATTAACTCCCAGCACGCCCCGCCCGCTTCTCGATGGCCGAGGATGCATAATTGCTGTCCTTGCCAGCAGGCCTGCTGGTGAGAATTATGACATTGCCGCCCTCGCAGCCTTCTACTCCATCCGCAACCCAGGGATTAAGGCACAGTTCCCTGCCTCCATGCACAAGCACTGCCATGGCCTCTTCGCTGCTATCACCATCAGGCTTTCATATGGCAAGGGGTAGAAGGCCCCTAGCTGGCTCCACAACAGGCAATAAGACACACTCGCTGGCGGCGTACTTGCAAATCTCTGAATCAAGAGGTTGGTGGGCTTCACTGACCATGCATGCCCTTCCATTCTGCGTCCATTCTGTGCACCTCCTTTCCTCATGTGATTTCCATAGCTGCCTTTGCTCTGTGGGTGCCATGCACTAGCACATGACACTGCGCTCTGCAACCACCTCCCTCATCTGTGCTACCCATTTGAGCACTCAGTTTTTTTTGGCGCCACCTTCAACTTGGGCCCAAAGCCTGGGCATTGCAGCACCATGATATGCTCAACCTCTCCTTTGGATGGTGCACGTGCAGGCGCTGGGCAATTTCAATGTGTTATACCCGTGCCCAACTCAGGCCCTCATTCCTGCTCTGGTGCAACCCTCAGACTCATTGGACTCTCTTTGGACTTTGGTGCGGACCTTGTTCCGACTGTCAGATACCTTTGGACTTTGGTCCAGACCTCTTTCTGACTCTCAGACATCTTCGGACTCCTTCCTAAGTTGCAATACTTGATGTCACACAAGACCATGGGTTTTTACGTGATGAAGTCTGCCAAAGGTTTTCCATCTATGCCATATGATCCTATGCCACATGCTGCTGTCCATACCCTGATCTGATAGTATCAGTTGCGCCTAACCTTAACTCATACAAGTGGCAGCTCGGCCGCTTTGGGCCGGGCATCCCCTTCTGCTGATGGCAGAGTTCAAAGGTACAGACAGGGTAATATCAGATCACAAGAGGGTTAACTGACCGGCAGAGATTGAAAACGCTTCAGACAGACGGACAGACAGCTTACTTTTATAACAAGGGTAACTACCCTAACCTGAAAAAGTCACTAACTACACTGTTTTCCCTTGGATTTCGACTGCTGAAAGTATCTCCTCTAACAAAGTATGTCAAAGTTGCCAAGAAATTACCTCACACCTAATAGAGGAGTATGTCAGGGGCCAACATCAAGATTTACGGTCAGACTTACTACTGCTCATATCCTTAATTTTCCAGTAGTGGTCTCACCTTGGCACCCCACTCCATCAGCATGCAGACAATCTCTGTGTGGCCCTGTTGGGCGGCAGCCTCCAAGGAGCTCCCATATCTTCCCCCTGCTGCATTGACATCAGCGCCCTTGTCAAGGAGGATGCAGACAATCTCTGTGTGGCCCATAGCAGCAGCAGCCTCTAAGGAGCTCCCATATCCTTCCCCTGCTGCATTGACATCCACCTTAGTGCTGCAGTGTGATACATCACCAGCCTCTAACTAGCGGAAAGCCGTGATGTATTGAAACCGCTAGCTTAGAGGCACAGATGATACATCACCGCAGCGTCCTTTTAGCCCTTATTAAAATATTCATTTCTGCAGCCCCTGCCGTACTACATGACCATCACAAGTGTTCTAAATTTGGGCGCCATTGATCAAAGCCTCTCGACGTCGCGATCAAATGCGATCAAAAGTCTTCGACGTCGTGAGCGACGATGGCCATTAAATATCCTCCAAAATTTTTTTAAAAAAATGGATACATAGCGTACATACATACAACATACACGCCTAAGTAATGAGTGGAATCAATGTCTCAGTACGGTGCAAATAAACCTTTTTCTCAAATCGCGCCCCACAAATCTTGATAGCCTGCCGACTTGTGAGCAGGGCGACGGCGAGGGAGAGATTCGGAGCACCTGTATGCACTTGCACACAGCGTCCCTTGGCCATGCCGCACACGCTCTGCGCCTCCGGTGCGCGCAGTACGTCGTGTCCAAATACAGTCCGAATGCGATCCTCTGTGATGGGAGCAGTGGTATGCACTCGGGAGCAGCGGTATGCGCTCGCGTGCAGCGTCGCTTACCCAGAGCGCAAAGCACGTCCCATAGCCGCGCCGCGCGCAGACCGTCGCATCCAAATACAGCACGGATGCGACCCCTGTGATGGCAAGCCATTCGACGGCAAGGGAGAGGGTAGGGCACAGCAGTATGAAGTTGCGCGCCGCATGGTGGGGGAGAGGATGGCGAGGGAGAGGTTTGAGGACAGCTGTAGCCCCGCCGCATGCGCTTTGCGGCCCAGCGCGCACATGGGAAATACGGCCCGGACGCGACCCCTGCGTTGTACATCCCAGGCAGCGATACCGAAGGAGCCACGACCTTGCTCGGGGTAGAGCCGTTGTGTCGCTGCATGGGCAGCTTGATGAACGTGGGCATAAACCCGAACCAACCTGGCGCAGCACCGGTCTCAGCTGTTTCATGGCTACCTGCGCACCCAGCAATCTATCGGTGCGGGGTGGGCTTTGCTCGTCAGTCCCCTCGAGCACCGGGCGTCGCAGCTGCAGCGTACAGACGCTGCGCTATGCGGCACCGTCAGGGAAACCCGGTGGCGCGGGGCTGCGTACGGCGTCCCCCTCGATTGCGGGTGTTGCAGCTGTACCATTCGCATGGGAACACACCAAGTAGGAATGCTGCTTATCGGAAAATAAGACGCAGCAGCTGTGGACACACAGTACAAATCTCGAGCAAAAGCCCAAAGTGAGCGATAGATAGACCCAAAGGATGACTGCGGACGCACCTTAGTCCACTTGCAAATGTTGCTCAAATATACTGCCCTGCGAATGCGGATATTTCTGAATTTACGGCCTCGTAGTAGGCAGAAAGGCAGAACTCGAGCGGGGAAGGAGTTCAAGACGTCCCCCCAATCAGAGACCGAGTGATTCCTTCGAGTTGGACGAGAACTGGTGAGCGACGGCCACAGATGTCGCCGTGAGCAAAAAGACCGGTAGCGAGATGTCTGCTGAACGAAAAGGGCTACGAAAGCGAGAGTGGTGTTGTAACGACCCATGGACGAAGTCTTGCTGCAAGCGGTACGATGGAATGCGCGAGATAGCGAGCTTGGACGAAGATGGTGGTGGTGGAGAGCGCAAAGTGTCACGTTGGTCACGTCGGATAACGCCTCCGAAAGCGCGGACACAGCTCCGAAGTGGGCGCTTAACGGGCGCTTAACAGGTGTTTAACGCGAATATAATGCAGGAAACCCCGTGGCTATTCTCAATATAACCTTGCATCAATACTGAATATACCACAAAGGCGCGTGTGCGAGACCCTGGTCAATTTCCGCCCTTCTAAAGCCGCGGAAAGAATTTACTTCGTGAACTGATGTCCGCTGCAACCACCCCAACCCTTCAATTTCGCACTTACTTCCTCCCTGGATACATCTAGGTCATTTTGAGTGCCGGGAATGAGTATCTGGACATCAGGGAATGTAAAGATGAGGGTAGCGATCGAAGAGGGAAAGTGTTGGTGTCGTTCAGAAACGTCGATTGAGAGCCAGGTAAGTAGCATTGCTTAAACAAGAATGGATTCTGGTCTCAATGTCAGTTCGCGATCTATTTCATTATATCTCTTCAACAGTGTAATCTAAATTCACAAAAAAAATCACATTGGATAGGTGAAATACACCGAACTCGTATTCTAAAAGAGTTGAGGCATTCATAAGAGTCGGTTGAGGTATTAAAAATGTTGCGTCAATCAGTTCGCGAGAGAAATCATCTCGCGAACTGATATCAGTTCGCGATATCAGTTCGCGAAATCATCTCGACACACTCGCGTTCACCTGCGCAATTGTTCGTTCAGGGGCTTAAAAGCATTTGCTTCTTCAAAAACAACTCAGATATCAAAGAGCGGACCAAAAAAAAGGTAAAATAATCAGCTGTATCGATTAAACAACCAAGTACATATTGATAAACTACACCAAGTTGTGCACGCAGGACTGCAGGAGATAAAATGGGCTTGGCAAGGGGCACGCAGGTACATAATGCGGGGTGGGGGGCGGGCCAGAGTGCCCTGGGTCGGCGCAACAGCGGCGGGCGGCGGGCGGATGCGCCATGCGGGGGCGGGCCAGCGCGCACCGGGTCAGCGCAACAACTGCGGCGGTGAGCGCATGCGCGGCGCCCGGGGTAAGAATCGACTGAGCCCTAAGTCGGCCCAGCAGCGGCGCGCACGGGTACGCAGTGCGCGGTGGGGCAGGGCGGCGGGCGCTGGGTCGGTGCGCGGCACCTGGGGAGCATCCCGAAGAAATGACTCGGGGCCAGGGGTGGGCGCGGCGCGGCGTGCGCTGGTACGCAATGCGTGCCGGGGGTGGGGCAGTGTGCACTGGGTCGGCGCAACAGGGGCGGGCGGCGCGCGCGTGCGCGGCGCATGGGGGGCATACCGAGGAAGGTGTTGGGGCTCTGGGATATGCCTGGCGCAGGGTGCGGCCGGGCAGAATAGACGGCGTGAGCCCGGGCAGCAAGCGGCGGGGGCGGGACAGCAAATAGACGCACAGCGGTGCTGGGGGCGGGTAGTACATGCATACCGCATGGAGTAGGAAGGTGTGTAGGAACGCGGGCAGCGCGCTGGGCCGCGGAGTAATTTTCGGGGGGTCGTGGCGGGTGGACGCGCAGTAGTGAGCGGGGCGTGCTGCGGGTGGCGCTGAAATTTCGGGGGCTGGAAATATGGGTACGAGGGTTGGCTCCAGTGTATTTTGGGAGGAATTGAATGCCAGGGGATATCAGGAGACCCAAATCTATTCCGGGGAAAGCGAGGGCAATTGCAGGCCGTCAGAGCACTTTCACGAGCTGTTGTTTGGGCGAATATTCCATCGAATGTCAAAGAGATGACTTGCCGACTTTCAGCCCGATCCGCCCCCAGGTGCAGCTTTTGTGTAAACTTCGTCGCATCGGCGTGGTCAGCGCAGCGTCATTTCCGGGGGAATCAGAGCCATTCAAAGCTCAGGAAGCGACATCGAAGTAGCGAGGACTCGGAAGGACAGCATGGCGAAGGCACAGAATTGCAGTGGGGTGCTGAGGGTAAGGGGAGCCAGTGTGGTGGAGGAGCAAGAGCGATGATGGAGAACGATTGGGAATTAACAAATGTAAATAATCACCCAATTTGGACGGAGCGATGCACCCTTGCGCACGGACCATCAATGGCGGGAGGCGCATGCGCGGGGCGGGGAATATGGAGCAGGATCATGGCGAGGATGCTGAGCTGATGTATCAGAGCCTCCGCTGACTTAGAGGCTTTGATACATCATGGTTCTCCGCTGATCAGGGGAGCCCTGATAGATCAAAACACCGTATACGCCTGTGACATCAGCACCCTTGTCAAGGAGGATGCAGACAATCTCAGTGTGGCCCCAGCAGCAGCAGCCTCCAAGGAGCTCCCATAGAATCCCCCTGCTGCATTGACATCAGCACCCTTGTCAAGGAGGATGCAGACAATCTCTGTGTGGCCCGTTGAGAAGCAGCCTGCAAGGAGCTCCCATATTCTCCCCCTGCTGCATTGACATTAGCGCCCTTGTCAAGGAGGATGCAGACAATCTCTCTGTGGCCCCGTTCAGCAGCAGCCTGCAAGGAGCTTCCATATTCTCCCCCTGCTGCATTGACATCAGCGCCCTTGTCAAGGAGGATGCAGACAATCTCTGTGTGGCCCCGTTCAGCAGCAGCCTGCAAGGAGCTCCCATATTCTCCCCCTGCTGCATTGACATCAGCGCCCTCGTCAAGGAGGATGCAGACAATCTCTGTGTGGCCCCGTTCAGCAGCAGCCTGCAAGGAGCTCCCATATTCTCCCCCTGCTGCATTGACATCAGCGCCCTTGTCAAGGAGGATGCAGACAATCTCTGTGTGGCCCCCTTCAGCAGCAGTCTGCAAGGAGCTCCCATATTCTCCCCCTGCTGCATTGACATCAGCGCCCTTGTCAAGGAGGATGCCGACAATCTCTGTGTGGCCCCGGTCAGCAGCAGCCTGCAAGGAGCTCCCATATCTTCCCCCTGCTGCATTGACATCAGCGCCCTTGTCAAGGAGGATGCAGACAATCTCTGTGTGGCCCCATTCAGCAGCAGCCTGCAAGGAGCTCCCATATTCTCCCCCTGCTGCATTGACATCAGTGCCCTTGTCAAGGAGGATGCAGACAATCTCTGGGTGGCCCCCTTTAGCAGCAGCCTGCAAGGAGCTCCCATAGAATCCCCCTGCTGCATTGACATCAGCGCCCTTGTCAAGGAGGATGCAGACAATCTCTGTGTGGCCCCCTTCAACAGCAGCCTGCAAGGAGCTCCCATAACTTCCCTCTGCTGCATTGACATCAGCGCCCTTGTCAAGGAGGATGCGGACAATCTCTGTATGGCCCCATACGACAGCAGTCTGCAAGGAGCTCCCATATTCTCCCCCTGCTGCATTGACATCAGCACCCTTGTCAAGGAGGATGCATACAATCTCTGCATAGCCCCCTTGTGCTGCAGCCTGCAAGCAGCTCCCATATCTTCCTCTCGCTGCATTGACATCCACACCCTTATTGAGGAGGACATGTATCATCTCTGTATGGCCATAATATGATGCTACAATGATTGCTTGGTTAGCTGAATCCTGTTGCAAAGCTGCTCCCTCCAGCAAAGACTTTGCAATGTCCACAAGGTTTGCTGCTGCTGCAATCCATAATGCAGAGGCTTGTAATGGCCAATCTGCATAATTCCATGGTATAGAATTCCATTTCTTCCCCATGTTTTTAGCACCATTCATTGTTTTTTTCCACTGAAAACCCCGAGCAAGAAACTCTAGAAGGCTTTCCCTGAGCTGAACTTCAGGCTGTCCAGCAGCATGTGCAAGGCAATACTGGGAATACTCAACAAGAGGGGGTACAGTAGTCCAGTAATCCCTCCAAGATGAATTTGGGAATCCGTCAAAGGCAAGGCATGTGAGCAGAGTCCGTGTTATCTCTGTTTGTGCGTCTGGAAATAGTTGGGCCTGAATACTGTCCAAATATTCCTGTGTGGTGTAGTGGACAAGTCGCACCACAGAAGACTCCTTGTCCACAATAACAAGCCCAGCACAGACAGCAAGAATCCTCTCAATGTCCAAAAGATTCTCCTCATCAACCTGGTGTGTGCCTGGTTCAACAGCAAGAGCTACTCGTAATTCTTCAACTGCCAATGGCCTCTTTGCATTTGCAACCCAAGTAATGGTTGAGCGAGCAGTTGTCTTGTCCTCCTCACTCTGGTCCTGAATCCGCTGCATTGCAATATGGTAGCTGTCATGAAGATTCTTTGGTAGGACTTTCAGAGCTTCTCGAACAGCTTTGATTGTATTCTTTGTGCTAAGCGACTCAATGTGAAGTTTGGCAAGAAGGAACCTGGGCAAAATTCATTTCAGTGGTCTGGGACAGTGAGTTACCACTGCTTACATTCCATCCACAGTCTGAGTGTTGATTTTGGAATGGATATCTTCTCGCAACTTGGATTGGTTCTGAATGTGCTTTCTCAAGCGTGGCAAGTGGATCTGTGCTTCAACATATGTTTCAATGTCATTTGGCTTTGCCTCAATCTCCAGAGTTTCAACTTTGAGAAGAGAATGGTCTGGAAGAATATGAGGTCGAGAAGTGACCATCAAGTGCACATTGCTACTAGTTGCTGCTAGATGTTCAAGTAGGATTTCCCGTTCAACTTCAGGATATTCATCAATAGCATCAATGACAATGAAGACCCTTGAAAACTCTTTGATACTAGAGCTGAGAATGCCAGCAACTTCTTGCAGTGCAGGTACAGTGCCCTTCTTCTGGTGCTGCTTGTATGAATTCTCTGCAATGGAACCAATGTCGCTGTCCAATACAAGCTGTCTCCAGACAGCTGCCAGAAGCCTAGGTAGTGTTTGGCTGTCCACTTCCTTGTGGTTCAGATAGATGCAAGCTACACCAATATCCCTGTTGTTTTCATATCCAGCAGTGAGATGATCCACAACCATTGATCTAGGATTGTGATAATTAGTGGTAGCCACTTGATATGAAGAATGGACACACGCAAGGACTGTTTTCCCAGCACCAGCTGGAAATTTCAGCTTGGTTAGTCTGGGGAGCAAATAAGGGTGATGAATCACATACGAATTCCATGGCACCAAAGGGTGCTTCCAGAACCAGATTCCCATTTTTTAAAGACAGGATCTGCAAGCAGCCATTCACCAGTTCCCTTCGCCCGCACCTGTGAAATATCTGCATGTCGCAGAAAGAAATTAATGGGTGAAAGCCAGTTAAGGACAATGTCTCGGTTTTCTGCTTCCCTGTGGTTGTGGATGTGCATGACTCCAGGTCCAGTATTTACATAGGGACCATACGCAGCACCTCCAGTACCACCTGTTCCCTGTCCAACTCCCTGTCCACCCTCACCACCTGTGGATCCTGGGTAATATAAATATTTATGTAGGTGTCCTAATGGTTTCTTGCGTACCATAGATGGTAAGGTCGTGTTGGCCAGGCATTGCTATTTTGTGTCAGTGTGGATCTTTGTATAAAGAACAGCACCATATCAGCCAGCATCAAAGTTCACAAAGAGATAAAACTAACCAAGAGGATGTGGTGCTGCAATAGACTTGGGATGGTAGCACGGAGAATGTATTGGGGCAAAGACAAGAGGAAGGGTCGGAGGAACATGCACAGAACACGTTGCGCTTTAAATTGGATAGAAGGCTGTGACGGGAGATCCGGGGAAGTGCTCGGCCTCATTGTTCTGGTCCAGTACGTTATGATGTGGCGCGTGGACAATGACAGCCGGCTGACAGCGACACTTTCATATCGAGCTCCCGAATGAATTTCTGCTCAAACTGAAGATCAGTCAATTCTGCAGCTCAGGGTTGAAGACTTGGAGGGCAGTCGTTGCGGCTGCCCAGAGTGAGGGCTTGAGGATGTTGCGTGACGGCCGTATTGTTCGGGTGCAGTACTTACGTGGGTGCCAAACTTGGATTGACAGTGGTGCTTCTGCCATGACAGCAAGCTTTCATCTCGCACTGACAGCGAAGATGCAATATTGAGCTCAGACTCAAAGACAGAGAAAAAAAATCGGGGAATGCAGGCAATGAACCGGGGTACTCTTGTTGGAAATGAAGTCCGAACTGTGAGGCGAGGAGGTGCCAACACCTCCCTTTTCAACTGAACAAGACGCGCCTCCGCTCCGCTCCGGCATTCAGAAGTACACGTCAAATTGGCCGCAAATTCTGCTGCAGGCATATGTGAGACTTGAAAAAAAGAAGCAAAAAAAAAAATTCAAGAAGAAAGAATCCACGCTATCGCTATACTATGGCGAGATCCACGCCAGGAAAGAACAGCTTCCCGAATGGAACTCAAAGAGCTATTGTTTCGAAATTTAGTATCAGGAATGAACATTCACGTTGCCCCTAACCATACATATCAAAGGATCCAGAGGGTACTAGTGGGGCTAAGAAACATAGCGAGGGGAAGAATTTGAATCCAGAATTTCGAGAACCAAAACTATGGAACGTGCATTACCAGAAACTCGAGGAACAGAGACGGTGAATTCCTTGATAATCCCGGCAAAAATTTTGCAAGGAGCAGTAGCCATAGGTAGGAAAGCATGGCATGGTTTGATTTGACCTGCACCAGAACAGAACGCGAGACGTAGCCAAAGACGTAGCGCAGCAGATTTGATTTGACTCGCAATACCGCGGACACCGTGACAATGCTTGGGATACAGAATATGAGCAAGTGGGTGAAGGAATGGTAATTCAAATGACAGCAGCCCTGCTCTCATATACCAGGAATGTTGCCAGGAGGATGACGTGGCCTCACGGCCAACTGAATGAATTCACTGCGCCGTAGGCTGCAGCAACTGCGATCTGCTGCGTCCCCTCGAGAATGAATTGCGTAGATGAGCTGTTCTGTTACAAATGAAAAGGCTGTGTTGAAAAACCAAGAAAGTCGAGGACAGAAGGAGTTCAATGCAGAGGAAGAGCAGAGAGAAAGCGAAAGGAGAATGGACATATGGAGAATTTGCACCGCCAAACGAGCGTTTCGTTAAAGAATGGTTAATAATTAATCCTCAGGTCTGCGTGACCGCAGGCTTGTTAAAATGACAGAAATCTGATAGCGCAGCCTATTGCGATCAACTACGTGTGCCTGCGGCTCACATTGCGGATAGGTCGGCAGGACGATAATAGGACGGGAAAGCTGATGAGCCACTCTCTTTTTCGGTCTAGGTTAGTTTCTGAGGGACTAAGGCAGTGCAAGTTGGCAATTTTTGTAGGCATACAAATGGAGCAGCGATGAACTATGGGTACAAACAGGGACAGCCGTTGAACATGAGATGGGCCACAGTGGGAAGAAAGCACAGCAAAAGGCCATATGAAAGGAGTTAAATAGAGGGGATGCGCAGAGGAGGAGGGAAAGAGCAAGAATATATGGAGATATAGCACAGCCGAGGAGCCATTTGCTTAAAGAACGGTTAATCGGCGGCCGTACCGTTAAAACGCCGTCTTGATCACCGACATTCCGATCAAATCTCGCTCCACATCCACATGTATCCCAGATGTATTCTCGTCTCGGTCCCTGGGATCGCTGCTCTTCCACGGCCAAGAGGACCACGACGGCGATGTGTGTATCGAGCGCCGAGCTGCTCTGATGTGTCGCAATCCGATCTTCGCGCTTGCACGCCGGCGAGTACCCCGCCGCTGTCCTCGCTTTCCGACGTGTCCCGCGCCCGCCCGCCGTTCCTCTACGCTACCGCCGCCGCGCTGCTGCTCTACGACCCAACGGTCACCATGCGCCATCCAACGCTGCTTGTTGCTACCGCTCACCAGCGTCCTCCTCCTTTTCGCAGTACTTACTCGGCTTTTTCGTGCCCCTTCCCCAAGGACCCGGCGTCTTTCTTGCAAACAAAGATCATTATCGTGCTCGCGATACACCCTACAGACAGCTATCCACGGCATAACCTCCATGCCACCGAGTTACTAGAGGGTTCCTCAACGAGGTACGTCTCCAGTTTGTGTTTCCCCTCGGTCCCGCCCAGCCTTTTCTCTTCGTGCTCTTATTTTAATATTTGTTCCATTGCTGACTCTTTTACAGCCTTGTACCTTGTCCCTACCACCATGTCCGTCAGCGCTCACGGCCCTCGACGCAGCCTCCGCCTCCGCCATGTGCATCCGCACTGACTTCGTGCAGTCGTCACGGCATCGAGTGCACCCAAACCCTAGTCCACCATGCCTCTCGCCGCCCCGACCGCATTTCTGAAGGCCTATGCGCTCATCTCGCACCGACCTGTGTAGGACGCGCGCACCGATCGCCACGAAGCAACGACGTCGTTCCTCGAAGAACTGAGCGTCTTGGGCACCGGTGGCGATGCGACTCACCTGCGTCGTGCTCGTAATCTATGGCTCTGCGGAGCTCGCGCCCGCTTCCTTGGCATCGCTCTGACGGGTCCACTTCGCGTACGCCGTCGCGTCTTGAGCGCCATTAGGGCCTCGGTCTCGGAGACCCAAGCGAATCCGGGAATGGGAACAAGGTGCATACACCTGCATGTCCTCCTTTACCAGATAACTTATACTTCCACAATGGGTTCGTTGCTGCTCAGCCACCGCGGAATGCACGAGAGCGCGCACATTTGGGAAGGTACGTCATTCCCACTCCTTTCCTTTCTACAAACGCCCTCATCTTGTGGAAAAAAGTCAGGCCTAGGCTTCCACCGTCGTCATTCGAGGCCCTGCTCAATGCGCAACGATTGAACACGGTGATTAGTCTCCGCCCACTCCTCTACATTGCGCTACCATGTCGTCGGGCATTGGGTAGCACAGCACCCCGCCCGTTCGGCAACGACACCCTCCGTACCCGTCGCGGCCTCAGCAACGGACGGTACGAGCCCCTAACAACCGGCGCACGCGTCCCCCGCGTGCTGAGCCCACGGTAAGTTTTCCTCTTCTCGTCCATCCCTGGCCCTCGATCCACCTTCGATGACCGTCTCTACAGCTCCGACGCCTTCATCCGTCCCCCCACCACGTCATCTCCATCCACGTGTCGATTTTCTGCATGGCGCGTCTCCAGCGACGCGCTTCGGCTCCAGTAACCCTTCTCCCCTCATCCAACGACTCCTCTCCCACACCTTCGGCGAGCCCCCGCGCAAGTTACAATTCGTCTTGGAAACCGTCCAAACGTGCGCAAAGTACGCATGCTGCGTACACCGAGCTGGTTGCGTCCGCGACGCCCACCACGTCCCGCCCACATCCACCGCCGCGTTCTCGTCCACGCCACGCGCCAGGCCATCACGACCATGCGACCCAAGCCCTCGCCAAGCGCAGGGCCCGTCCCATTTCTATGAGCATCCGATTCTTTGGCGATTGGTTCCTTCACACCCCCGCACGTAACGCACGACCCGCGCACCTCCCGCGCCTTCCCAACGGTGACTCGACACCCATCCACGCAATTCTGTGCTTTCGCAACGTCTTCACCTATTGCTGCCATTCTGCGCAGTCGTCTCTTTCCGCCGCGCTGGACGGCAACCCCCAAGGGATACCGCACCGTAACTGTCCGCACAGTGAATCCCATTACCAACTGAGCATGTCGCACGCGCCCCCTTCCCTTATCTAGGACCACCTACATGTCTCCCTTCTCAGATTGGCGTATCAAATACTCTCCCTCCTGGATATGCGTCGTAGTTAGCAAATTTTATTCTACATTTTGGATCATCTTTTGAGCTGTATATAGTCCTCAATGAATGAATTCCGACCTTGAGGCGCTCTCCTGCAAGTTGAAAAAAAAAGCATGAATATAGGAAGGGGGAAGATTACCAAAAAAGGCTAGGGTCCCTTGGTCGGCCGACGTTCACCACCTTCCCTTGCCGCGCTAACGTAGGGGATCATCTGATGTTCTTGTTCAGTCCAGTAACCTGAGTCATAGAGCCGACGCTCATTGGTCTAATCAACTCCTTTTCTTGTTCAATGTTTAAAATTTATGCAGATTGTGCAAGGTCGACTGGAAGTACATTGGCTTTGTCATGACTATGGTCACGAAATAGCGACTTGGGGGAATCTCAGGTGTGCAATTTTCTTTGGCATTTTAACATCTTGCTCAAACCGTCTTATCTAGCATCGTGGAATAAGGGCTGTGAAGGCGTGAGGCGCCATTCAAGGGAACGACGTAAATCCCGAGAAATGCGAGAATCGTGAGCAATTTCGAACCCCCTTCTTCTGCACTTCGAGTGCGATTTTGTTGGTAGATTTTATATGCGGAGGGTTTGTAACATGAATTCCGCTGTTCCTGTCCTCGTTTTGAATCGGCTTTCACAGAGAAATTGCAACATTTTATATGCCGATGATGAACACAGACAATGTGAGCTTGCGAGCCTCGTGCCTCGATTCATATAAATTTGATTCTCCCGAGATGCCAACCCACATGGAGAGATCTTACGGACAAGTGATTGAACCCACCCTCCTATATCCATCTGATTTCTTCCTGTGGCTGCAAGGGCAATTCGCAGCGAGGTAAGATGGTCACTTTTGACCTTTCCACTGGCCCAATTGTGTGCGCCAGTCACCTTGTAGCTTTAATCTACCCATGGCTTTTTTCGTAGACCGAGATCTCCACATTCGTTTCCTGGAATTCAATTTTAGTGAAATGCTCGTTTTCGGACAGAATTGCTCAAATGCTGCAGCGCACTGGCCGTGAATCTGGTAGTCACGGTGATACGCCACTAGATGACCCCTGTTCGAACTGGTGAGCACATATAGGCACATATTTTCTCTCAAGAACACCGTGGGTGTACCGAAAAAATAAAGAATTATGCTTACCTCTCCGCCGCCCAAGGGTCTCGTGAACACGACATTCGAATAAGGCGGTGTTTCTTCTTATGGATCCCGAATCAATGGATAATTGAGATGCATCGCCCGAAAATCGCGTGAGAGATACCGTGGCGCATACATGAAGCTAAATACGGCCACAAGAGTTGGAGACCGAGTGGGGCCGGTTAACGAATTTTTCTTTGCAAGTTCATAGAAATACGTTGGTTATGGTGGATCAACTTGAAGAATCAAGATGTGTTACAATTGGGAATTTTCCAATGCGATACACCGCCATTGCACTCGGGATTCTCGAAAGAAATTTATTTGATTCACCAAAGCGGAACCTTGAGCGACGAAGGAGCAAGACAAGCCGCAGAATAAATAGAATAAGGGCAGGCAATCTCCAAAGCAGACCGAGATGAGATTATAACCGGCAGGAAGGACTGGCCAGCCTCGACACAAAGGGGTGGGCAAGGATGCGGCTTTAACGGCTCAAAGCATCAGCTTGTTCCATGTCCAGGCAGGAAAAAAAAAACGAACAGCACGATGAGAGTCCTAAAAGCAAACACAACATAACTCCATACTCGGATCTCAGAGCGTGTGCCAAGAATCGAGCGCCCGCACGGGATATCTAGAGGGGATGTCACTGGCTGAATTTATGGCGCACAGTGTGCCGCTTCCTCCGCTCCAGAATGGCATGCTAAAAAGAGCGCAAAATGTGAAGTCTCTTGGGCTGGGTAGAATCTCAGAGTGCGGTGCTGGCTAAATTTATTGCGCAGAGCGCGCCGCTTCCTCCTCTCCAGAATGACACGCTAAAAAGAGCGTAAAATAATATGTCCCTCGGGCGGGGTACAATCTCAGGGTGTGGTGTTTCCGGCCCAAAGAGCATTGCATGGATGCGGAGAAAGCTAGTCCGGGACTGAGGATGAGACCGACGGCATGCCATGCCAGTGAGAAGGCGGATCCTCGACCGCAAGCACCCGATACGCGGCATGACCGAGCGTCGCCGCCAGCGCATGCAGCACCACCAGCGCGTCCACCACGCACGTCCACTCCGCCGCCACACCCTCCGCGTTCTCCTCCCCGTTCCTTACTCCTCGTCATCCTCCTCCACGTCCTTGCCAGACTCAACAAAACCCCCCAAAAATCCGCCGCCCCTCCCAACTCCCCAACTCCTCAAACCAAGACACAAAACCTCCCCGACCCCACGTACCGAAACCAAAACAAAAAGCATAAGGAGAAAGTGAAAGAGATACACACAAAACCAAATGATGCTGCCATCTTGCTTCATCTCCACGACGTCAACGTCGACACCTTATTTTGTCTGTCTTGGGCCCAAGACCCAAGATCGGGGCCAGAATCGGGCGCCCGATAAAATACAATACGAGACACGCAGCACCCATACGTGTACTCATCCCACACCCACACTCGACGCGCAGACGGAGACGGAAACCAGTGATCAATCACGACGCGACGCAGAGTCCATGCACACGCGATACCTGCCGTCTCAATCTATGTATATCGATGAGCCGGATGAGCCATGCAACCGCGTCCTGGGGAAACCTATATCCCATGTAGACGCTGGGCATGCCCCGCAGGTAGAATTGGATATAGTCGGACGGGACGGGACGCGTGAGGGGCACGGCACCGATATATGATATCCAGGTGACCGTGTCGGATAGACCTATACCTGGCTAGCCGAGACCGAGAACAGCGCATGGGGGGACCAACACGGATATGAATATAAACATATGAAGGCGCGTAAATGAACGCAAATAAATATGAACGCGAGTGCGATGTGAAGTCGCACCGCAGATAGCGTATTATGGTCTCCAATATAGCGCTTCCCTCCCAAGACGTCCGTGCAGGACGGTAGGATGGGATGCGATACGATGGTGTCGACACGCCACCATCCCGCGATACGGAGCACGCCCACGCCCAGTCCGCGTGGAACACAGACCAGCATACGTAGCCGCGAGAGAGAGAGGGAGAGAGCCACCCCACGGTCCACCCTCCCACCAAGCGGAGGACAATCCCGCCCCGCCCAGCTTAGAGACCTGCTGCGGACGTCCCAAAGCGCAGAGCATCTCGCTCCGCCCAAGTTTGTGCCACGCGACGCGCAGGCATTCCCATACGCGCACGCGCATTCCCAGTTTGCAGCACAGGCACAGAGACGCAACGCAACGGACTAGACCTCGATCTCGAACGAACGAACAAAGGAGGAGTACACGCACCTCATAATATCCGCAGTCGCAAAAGTTTGCTGAGGGGCCTGCCCGTGAGCTGGCCGGTGAATATGGTGAGGACGCCGAGCGCAACGCAGAGCGCTTGCAAAGGAGCGCGGAAGGGGCCATCGCCGACAAATACGAGGTGCGTGCGGGCGCGTCCGTGTCCGCAGAGGGTGAAATGGAAAGGAGCGGCATAGGCGTGGACGAGGAGACCCAAGAGCGCGTGGCCGGCGTAGGATGCCATCCCGGTTTCGGAGCCCAGAAGCATGGCACGGATTCCTGGACTGATACAATACTGGAGAGGAAGGCAGCAACGAGTCTCCGTCGCTCGAATCCATCGTGGACAGAGCGAGCGAGCTTCTTTGTACTCGAGCGGAGGAGAAGAAGTCGCCTCGCTCGTGTGATCCGATGATCCCCAATCGGCTGTCTCGGTCCGTGCGCCGGTGACTAAATTCAACTCAATCGTACTCAATCTCCACCAAGTGAAAGTTGAGCCAGTGAGGCGCAGACACGCACCGCCTACGTGCTGTTCGCCCGGCGTAGCCATATCGAGCTCCCACTGGAAGAAGACGGCGCACGCAACAGGCGCGATCAAAGCAACCTGCTTTCGGATGCGGGCGTGTGCGGGCGTAAGCACCTTTACAAAGCAACTCTATTTTTCGAAGCCCCCATCCCGAACGCGAGTAGCCTCTTGGCCGCCGCCGCCATCGTCCTTAGTGCGCATGCGATGAATGCGCGGCTCCCAGGGCCAAACAAAAAAACTCGGCTTCCTCCCGTGGATACGATGCACCGGTAGGTTCCGCTGGTAAAACAATTCCACGTCGAGTTGCCCACACCAGATCCACAAGACTATTGGGCGGATCACACACGGATCTGCGTATCTCTTGATGCTTCTACCATCTCATGCTGTCCGTACACAGCACAAGCAAGAGAACCTACACCGGATTTTACTGGTAATCAACCAGTGGATGTCCGGTATCAGGAAGTAATGGATGCCCGAGAGTCACCAGAGCAAGCCCTAAAATCCCTATACGGTCCCGTTCTTTCCGTTGCGCCGCCCGTCCACATCCATATTGAAGGTGCTGCTCCGGGAAAAATGCGTACAAAATCTGCGGCGGTTGGTTGGTCCGGGATCTACGCACAACCTCTCGCTCAAGGCTCCTGGGTCACACCGCCCAACATCCGATAGAGGTTGCATATTTGGAATCCATCAGGCCCTTCGAGCTTTGGGTTCAGATAAAACTGCAGTGATTTTTTGCTCGTCCAAAATGGTCATACGCTAGCTATGCTATGCCGCTGCTCGGAATACGGCCATAGGATGGCCGGGTTCAAATGGCGACATCTTCAAAGCCGCGGGAAAATTATTGGCTGCCAGACATGCCCGGACCACCTTTGTCCATGTCCCACGCAACGAGGAAAATCCTGCAAGGCAAGCGGTTATTCATTCAAGATAATCGTTTTGGGAGTGCGTGAGGAACGTGGTGGTGACGAATGTGGACCGAACGCGTGGGGTGCACGTCTGTGACGCCGCTGTAAGCTCGCAAATGGGTGCGGTGTTCCCGTGCGCAAGTCGGAGAAGTCGCGGACCGAGGATGGCGATGGTGGACGCAAGTCATGGGATGGAGTTTTAGGCGCCTCGTGTACGTCGGTATCGGCGTCGTTCACGGCGGGGCTCGGAAGCGATGGAGCAGCAGGTGATGGCGTAAGATGGGAGGATGGTGTAGGGATCGGCACCTCGGTCTGCATCGAAACTGTTGGAGGGAGGGTAGTCATCTCGGGGAATGAAGGGGGATCTGTCTGCGTCGCAGTTGTCGAGAAAGAGGCGAGACATGGGAGGGACGGGCCGGGAGCGGATTCTTTACTCGCCTTCAGCGCCGATTCCTCCATGGCAAACTTCCATCCAACATCGAATCCCCAAACTCTTTCTCGCTCGAGCTCCTTCGGCGTGTGAACGTGGGCCTGGCGGGCTTGTTGCTGTCCGTGCTTAACCCCGATGCGCAAAGCTACTTCCCAAACTTGACGGATGGCGCGATGGACCTCGTCCACAATATATTCTTCTGCAGCCATCTCGAGGTCGTAAATCACCATGTTAAGGGCATCGTCTTCATGCTTGGACAACACGGGTAGGGGTCCTTCTTTGAAGTACATGGCAGAGGAAAATCGAGGATGCGGAGTGGTCGGAGTTGATCAAATGCGAAGACAAGATCGCGCAAAATCGGCGCGGCGCAGGATGTCGTTGGAGCTCGTATCGTTGCAAGGGACCCCAGAGAACGAGTAGCAAAGGCGCCAGCCAATACGGTAGTCCGAAAACCGGCCGATGACTGCAGCACACAGATGCTGGTGTCCTCCGGGAGTCAGGAGTCTCTCTATCTGTCTCGATCTGTGTCTCTGTCTGGGGTGGCGTCGCCTCTGGGTTGGCGTCGCCTCTGGGGTTATTCTATGGGGTGGCGTCGCCTCTGAGTCGAAGTGTAAGGTCGGCAAATATGCTGATCAGCGGCGATCGAGGCGCGATCTGGCCGATCGGTGGCGTGAGGACGAAGCCCGCTCTGATCACCAAAATGAGGCGGGCGGGGGCGCTCCGAGTCGCAGGGGGCGCGCACAAAGTGCTCGATATGGCTCTAGCTAAGCACAAGCTGATGATCTAAGCTATGGAAGGCACTACCAAACATGGCCAACGAGCGTGGAGGGGGCGGAGCCCACTGCCACATGTACAACTTTCCGACGCGGGCACGTGCGTGCGTAAGCACCTTTTGCAAAGCAACTCTATTTTTCGAAGCCCCTATCCCGAATGTAAGCAGTCTTTAGTCGCCACCATCGGGGAAAATCCTACAATGCGCATGCCGCGAATGCGCGGCTCCCAGAGCCAAACAAAAAATCTTCTAGCTCGCATGGACCCAATGCATCTGTGGGGAATCGAACCCCGGGCCTTTCGCCGTCCAAGTTCTGCGTTACCCGTTGGTCGTGCGTGTAAACCATACCCAGTGCTTGCTTATACCCTCATACCCCGACCTTGATTAGTGCTAGTCTTTGCAGCCTTGAGTCCTTACTTGAGTTATCATCCTGAACAGACGCGCCCGGGCCGTCATCTTCTAGTCTCTCGTAGACGGACTCTTTTATAAAAGTGATCGTACCTCGCTATATACAGTTGTCCTCTAGGTCTTTTGTCGATTTCATTCAGTATACCTACCTAGCCCCAACCGCTGATTCAAGATATACATAACCTCCCCCACACAAATACACAAAAGAAGAGAGATGCGAAAAAAAAAAAAGAAGAGCAGTACTGAGTTGCTTATCACAATCTCGACAGGTGTAAGCCATCGGTGACATACACCTGAACTAGTGCAAATCTTGTTACCTGTACCTGCACCGTTGATCACTCCAGCCACCAATCTCTTGAACCTTCATTCTAGACCTAATGCAGCGATTCTCAGCCCTCAACCAGCATCACACTAAAGTTCAAACTTCACAGTCTACGACTCCCGAATTAAAAGAAGAAAAATGGTGGGCAGTCAACGCACCGGCGGGGAATCGAACCCCAGCTTGCCGTAACATTTTGATCGCGTCAATCTCCCCACAATCCCAGCGAGTGCAACCACACACGACCGGTGCTTATACAACGTGAGGTGCTCGTGCTTCCACCATTGACTCCCAATAAATTTCAGTGCACCGGGCCACCGAGTGTTGGGCGTCGCGTTCCCATATGTATGAAAAAAGCGCTACAGCCCTGAAGGCACGGGTGGGAATCAAATTCAAACTCCAGCTGTCCGTAAGACCGGAGATTTCACAATCACAAGTCAGATTTTGTTCTTTCGTGATAATCTGACAGATGCTTCCACCCACGACCGGTACTCATACATACAAGCCTGGATTTGTACTACCCTTTCCAGCTTTCTTTTAATCCTTCCAGTATGCAGTTGATTCTGATAGCCCCCGTTCTCCCAATATGTTTCGTTCGGTGCACCGAGTTTCACTGGGAACCTCGTCTTGTCTCAAAGCGTGGGCCACTGAGTGTGGGCGCCGAGCTCCAATAAACAAGAAGCGAACGAGGGACCCCTAGAATGCCCCGGCGAGGAGTCGGACCCCAGCTCGCCGTAAGACTTCCTGACCACCTCTGGTTACTTCCCAATCATTCACGCACGATTGGTGCTTACCTAGCTCAGTATATCGACCTTTCCAGCTTTCCGGAGTGTGAGCAAGGAACTCAAGAAAAGTTCGCCGCGCAAGGATGGAGGAAGAATTGAACATTTGTTCGTCAGTAATCGTGATTGTCTCTCTGAGTCGAAATTCCTCAAGCAAAATGGAGACCCCCCACTGGCATCGGTCTGAGCCACTCCAAACCCAATCGCCCCCGAAATTCAAGTCGGTCTAAGAATTCGAATTTTAGCGGCGTGTGTAAATCATACCCAACCGGTGCTTATACTCTCGCAATCCACCTGGATTAATGTTGAACCTTCCGAGTCCGACTATCACTAATCACGCACATTATATTATTTTACCCAGGCATATCACTGAGCCTGGAAAAATATTGATGTTTCCTGCCTGACCAAAAAGAAAGCCAACATGCAGATACACGATCCGCGACCGGTACTCACATTTAAGTATTCTGAACCACGCAAAGCCCTTGGGCTCCCACGGTCCCCCGCATTATGAGGCTGCGACACAATATTTCTTTATATTGAGTCGAGATCAGGCACTGACCACCGAGCTCCCACAATTCACAAAAGGACCTGGCAAAGGGTTGAGTATCACGCACCGAGGGGGACTCCAATGAACCCCAACAACAGCTACAACATGTTGCGGAACTTGGGTTTGACTGGTTCCGTCCCCTCGCTGTACACACTTTCTCGAAGGACAGTCGAAATGAAAACCGCGTCCCCTGCCCGATCCCAACACAGAAGCAAAAAAGATGATGTTCAAACAAGAATGCACTGGCAGGGAATCGAACCCCAATTGGCTTCGAGCTCAACCTCAGGCCCTGTGCAACCAGTTATATTGCGAACGTGCGGAAGCAAAGATCACCTGTGCTCGTATCCTAGTATTTCAACCTTCATTAGGGTGTTTGAATCTTTCGAGCTTCAGCACCATTTTACGGTCTAGTTCGGATTCTTCGGCCCCCGGGCCATGACGATTTAGATCGAGGTACCAGACTTGTTTCCTGGCACCGAGTCAAGTCGCTGCCAGCCGCTGAGTCGATATGAAATGGCCCCGGCTTAGATGAGATTGCGCCAAAAAATCCACATCAATATTGAGGTTTAATTTTGTTCTTCGGTTCCCAATACCTTGATCACCGGGACAATGTGAAGTGTCCTGCGCGCCGAAGGTCGAGGGAGAAAATTAAATTGCAGTAAACGACCAGGACACAGGGAATCGAACCCCAGCTTTCCATTGAACAAATAAGGGGCGAGTGCATGTTCAACCTTTATGCGTGGGCTCGAGGCCAATGTGAATGCGCAGGGCGGGATATATGGCAATTCAGTGGAGGCAGCGACTTTCGAAAGTGACGGAGATATTGTTCAACCTTTATGCGTGGGCTCGAGGTCAGAATTGCTAAGCTGGCCCAGTACCCAGTCACAGATAATAGTTGGTTTGGAGTTTGGTTTGAATCTCTGCGAATGTAAAAAGTTTTATAAAGAGGTGCAACGATCTTGGGAACTGAATTGAACCTCCAGCAATTACACATGTATGGAACTAAATCGAGCCGAAGTTGGGCAAGATGACCAAATATATGTCATGTAATGTTCATGTTTCTGAAATCCTCATACTTTCCTTGGCCCCCAGATTCAATATCTGGAAAAGGGTCGCGGACCCTGATTTTAAGACACTGTGCCAGTTCGGATTTTGGGGTAGATGTCGAATATGGCAGCATGAAAATCAAAGGTACAATTCTTGTACAGTTTGGAGTGGCCCGGATTATATTTTGGAAGACGCCGAAGTCATGCTTTGTCACTTCGCTCTTTGATTCTCCCACCTCGAGGTTGGCATCGACTACCCGCGCGACCTTCCCCACGATGGGCCGGACATTGAAGACGATGAACAGGACGGCCTTGCACGTGGATGGCGCGCCACGACACGCTCGTGCATCCTCCACAGACAAAGCAGATCAAAATCTCCTCTGAGGAAAAAGAGAAAGATCCCATAAACCCGCCAACGTGCGCATCACGCGGCGTGCGTACTAGAAGCAGCGCCGATAGAGGAAGAAGAAAACCGCAACGCGAGGAGAGCGAAAAAAAGTAAAGAAAGAAAGAAAAAATGAAACGAAACCACGCAATGCAACGCAAACAACTCGCTGTGCACACTCCGCCCCGTTCTCCAAAATCAAACACCAACACAAAAACCAAAAAAATGTAAAAAAGGCCCCCCGCCCCAAAATACGAAAATAATTTGAGACATTAGAAATGGACCGGAAGAAAGAAAGATCACGTCGAAACGAAATAATTCTCGAGAGATCGGAAAGAAAGAAAGAACGAAAGAAACTTCGAGAGACTCGAAAGAAAGAAAGAAGGAAGAGCACGCACCTCCCCCCAACCCATGCACCACCAAATCCGCCGTGCCCTCCACATAGAGCCCCACCACGGGCAGCCCCGCGGCCATGCCTTGGAGGGTGACTTGCCCGAAGGTCTCTGTTATTGAGGGGGAGCTGGGAAGCGCGGAAGAAAAAGGGTCAGTGAGGGTGATGAGGAAAGTGAAAGAGTGTAGGAGAGAAGGAGGGGAGGAGCGATGAATGAAGACGAATAGGTAGGTAGGTAAAGGAGACGAGAAATATGCGTGATCGAGCGCCGCACGTTAATGAACCCAAACGCGCCACCAAAAGTCAAGCGAGATGCAACTCGCGAAAATGGATGGAGCGGGACGCAACGCGGAACAGCCAATAGCATTGGATAGATGCGCCCCGCAGCCGCGGAATCGAAGCGCTTATACTGGGCCGCACCAGTCGCTTGAAACGGAAGAGAGATAGCGCGACGACTGAGATGGATGGAATCAGCGCCGCATGCCGCATAATGCATAACGCATGATAGCGATATGAAGACCTGCCCAATCGAATAGGCGCGGACCCATATAGTCAGTCAGTAGAGCGGGAATAAGCACGCGTATAGCGGATAGCACCGAGATGAAGCTCAATGCGCCGCGTATAGCGCCGCGTCTGCGTACGGTGGCCGTCCCGAGGAAGACGGAAAACGGACAGATTGAGGCCCCGAGACCAACAGCCCCAGCCAAAGACGTGCCGTGGATGTCCTCTTTGCTGAGAGCCAATATTGGGACGGAGGCAAGACGGGGAATCGACGCGCGCTGGACAGACTAGACAGTCGATCGACGGGATAGACAGCTGATCGAAGGGATAGACAGACAGATGATCCCCGCGCCCACCCAAGTTCTTGGAATGAATCGAGTCCGCGGCTGAGCGGCACGGATGCGGAAGACGCATTACCTCGCGAGGAAGAAATTTTACCGTCTGGCCGGGTTCCAAGTCCATGGCCTCACAACAGCGGGAGGGCGAACGACTATGTCGGCTTCAAAGACCTACTGATCCGGTTGCCTGTGAACCGACAGTAGTGAGAAGGATGGAGGGAACAATACGTTACCCCTCCTCTCATCCCCCTCCAATACCCCGCTCCTCAAAAGAAAAAAAAAAAAAACAGCCCCAGCCACAGCCAAAGGCGCGAGACGGGGGACAGACAGCTGATCGACAGGATAGACAGACAGACAGATGATCCCCGCGCCCACCCAAGTTCTTGGAATGAATCGAGTCCGCGGCTGAGCTTAAAGACGGGCGATGGCGTAATCGCCGCATGATCGCCGCCCGACGTCCGACGGACAAGGGCGCCTCAAAACATGTTCCAAGAACGCGCCTTCACGCTCCAAAATACGCGCAGAAAGAAGGCAAGATCGAACAAAAGAAAGAAGGGAAGAAAGCAAGAGAGAAGGAAAACGCAACACGCAACACGCACCTCATAACATCCGCACTCGCAAATGCCTCACTCAAGCGCCTGCCCGTGAGCTGGCCTGTAAAAATGGCGGGCACCCCGAGCTCGAGGCAGAGCGCTTGCAAAGAGGCGCGGAAGGGGCCGTCGCCGACGAATACGAGGTGCGTCTGAGGAGGCGGAGCCGACTTGCCGCCCTCCGCATTCGACGGGAGGGTATCCGAAGAGGGTAGGGTGGACAGGAGCGCCGCATATGCGTGGACCAGGAGCCCCAGATTCTTCTCGGGCGACAGGCGGCCGACGGACAGAATGACGACGTCCTCGGGGTGCGCGCCCCACGACGCGCGGAGGGATTGCGACCGGAATGAGGGCTGTGGAATATTATATTTACAAGATAGAATAGAATAGAATAGAGGGAGAATAGAACACGTACATGAAAGACCGCGTCGTCGACCCCCCGGCCCACGACCCTCAGATTGCTAAACCCCTTCTCCGCAAGCAGACTCGCCGTGCTCCGACTTGGGACTAATGTATATTTTGCAAAACTGTGCAAATACGCATGCACGGCCCACGTTCTAAAATGATAATATGGATACCCGAACACGGTCGCGTACGTCGGGAGGTTGGTGTGGTGGCTGGTGACAATCGGCGTGTTCGGGAATAAGAGGGTGAGGGCAGCGAGGCCTTGGACGCCCAGCCAGATGGGGTCGACGAGGTGAATTATATGCGGGGCGAATTCGCGGAGGGCGGCGAGGAAGGCGGGCGAGATGAAGTTTACCTTAAGGCCGGGGTAGACGCGCAGGGGGACACCGAAGGTGCCGAAGAGGGAGGCGCCGGCGTACGAGGTCATCCCTGTTTCAGGGCCAAGCAGCATTGCGCGAATCCCTGTGGAGTGGAGATGTTGGAGGAGATGCGCGAGCGTGATGGTGGAACCGTCGATCTTCGGGAGGAAGTTCTCTGTGCGCGTATCAGTACGGATACAATATTGGAAAGAAACACGCACCAGCAGAAAACGCTATTGACCCACCGCTGTCGCGCAACCACGTGCCTCGGTGATCGCCCTGATGGCAACTGTCAGGGCACTTCCGAGTGATCAGAGCGCGTCTTGGCGTCTTCAACAAGTGCGCTATGTCAGCCTCTGCGTGCAGAGGTCCACAATAATGAAAAAAGATCACTCCGAAAGGACTTGATTTCACTATTCAAAACTGTGTTCCGTAATGTTGTAAAAATATATGTCCTCCCTGCAAAACGCGTCTTGTCACCCGGTCAGGTGACTGTGATCCGTTACTGTCCTCATCACCCTTCGACGCGCGCTCATCAGTCTTCGACGCCAGCCCCTCGGACATGGAAGGTGTTCGCTATTGCAAGAAGTGTCGCAAAAATAAGGCCATCAATCCCGAAAACTGGAAGGCCAAGTTCCGCGGAGCGGGAATAGAGGTTACGGCTAACTGCCGAAAATGCTTGGAGAAGGACAGCGCGAATTTACGTGAAAAGCGTGGCCGAAATAATCCTGAGAAGGAGAACGACGCCGAGGAGGACCCGTCTGACAGCAGCGATGCATCAGATTTCATTGGCGTTTCTGCCATCAGTTTTGATGCGTTTCTGGGCGCGTTGGCAGCCGCAGGCGACATTAAAATGTTTACGGCTCTTGTTGATGTCTCAACTCTCGAAAAAGACGATGACAAAGATGCCGCTGATACTGTTGCAGAGCTAGTTTGGGAAAAGATTGGATACCGCTTCCAGTGCGTATTCTCTTCACACCCTGCCTGTGATTTGATCCAATAGATTCTTAGCTATCACTCTTCCCATCCGTTCAAAAATAGTTCGACTACACGCTATGAATATCACTGCGCGCAGATTTCAACGCGGCAGCACAAGTCAAAGAAGATTGCAGAGGCTAAGAATCAGAGGGACAAGGGCCAGATGCGCACCTTCGACTGCCAAGGATGGCTGACAGTATGGGCCGCCCCGGATGACTCGGAGTACTTCATTCGCAACCGTCATCAAGAATGCCACGAGAAATATGTATGCATTGACTTACCGGACGACGTCAAGAGCTATATCAGCAAAAACTCCAAGATGCGTTCAACTCAGGTGAGAACCCGCTCAATTTGTATGTATATCTTCTACTATATCCTTCAGCTCTGGAAGGAGATTTTGAAAACACACCCATATCCGAACTTTAGCCAAAAGGCTGTCTATAATCTCTGGCTCAAATACCAGCAAGCGCAGTGGCGCCGCCACGACGACGAACTGAAATCTGCCAAGATATTATTAGCAGAGTTCGGCCGCGACCCCAAATACGAAATTGAGCCGATTTCTCTGCCTGATGACGGTGGGGGTTGTACTGCAATTGCATTCGCACTCCCAAGTCTCCTCCGGAAATGGGCCGGTACTATACGTGAGGTTGCTCTTGATTCCACTTGTGAGTTAAACTTTTAGAGTGATTTTTTTCCTAATAAATATTGGCACAGTCAACACCAACAAATCTGGCTTTGAATGCTTCGCCCTCCTCGGTGAAGTTTTCGGTTCCGGCCTGCCGGTTGGATTCCTTCTGATCAAAACCAAAAATCCCGATCCAAACCGAAAAGAGCAATACATACGCTCTGTCATTCGCCATTTCGTTGATGGATGGAACCTCCGGGTTCTCCAGTCTTTAACGGATAAAGATATAACCGAAATCAGTGCGCTTGTCACCGAGCTGCCAGAGGATGTCAAGTATCAAGTTTGCTTTTGGCACTCAATCAAGATTGTCAAAGGTCGGCTGAGTGTTCTTGCGCGTCGACCCGCATTCTACGATGTGAAGGAGGCCTTCAATGAGTTTGATTGGATTGACCGGGATTTTGTGCCAATAGCTCAACTGGATCCTGATCTCCAGACAGTGGTATTTATCTGTTTGAAAACTCAGTCACCTGTTATTGATTATGATTTCAGGATCGTTTGCAGGTTGCTCAAAACACAATTCCCACGGTTTGGCCTGTACTGTGTAAGAAGAACCTTCTGAAGAGGCTGGCGCCCGGAACAAGCTTTCCATTGGCAAAGGAACTCCATGCTCGGGATATTCCGCCGCATTTCTTCGAACTGTGTTTGGGTCAATATCCGCGTATAAGGGATTGAATTTTATAAGCCACAAGAGGGCGTCCACAATGCGTTGTCTGCGTACAAGCAGAGGTGTGTGTTCTAGCATGCTAACTGTTACTGGTGTGTCGTTTGCGCCAACTAGAACAACACATATCTCGTCAAACAAATCGGACATGGGTGGTGGAAGAATACAAAGTAAAGGGCCCGGCTCTTGCACAAAAATGCATACATTGCCCCTGGAAGCGTACTGACCTGTTGGTCCTGCTTCCAGCTTGAAAAGGCAGCGTGTAGTTCTGGCCCTCGCAATGCATTGTTGCTCTAGGTACGTCAAGTCCTCGAGCTCTTTAGGGCATTCTCCTGTCCACGTTCCATTTGCGTAACTGCGTAAAGGCAGCCTGACAAACTTGGAAGATGATACCTCTCGTTTGCACAATGTGCATAGAGTATAGCATCCATCTGAAATTGTAGCTCTGTCAACCGCTTGGATGGCTGGCTGTGAGCATATATTACGGATAACGGCCGCTGCTTCCTCCAGCAGAGATATATCGAGCTGCGAGCATGGAATTCTGGCCACGTCTGCTGCTACTGACCAATATCCACAGAACGAGCACCGTACCTTCTGCAGTGCGCTGTTAGAAGTTGCTCTCACAAATTCGTCAATCATTTGCCTCTTGTCTTCATCGCTGCATACTCGGAAGGGCTCCTCGCGCCGCTCATCAGTCTCCGGTGTTAGTTGACTTGATTTATTTGTTTTTGCCCGCTTAGTCTGTGTTTCACCAGTGTCCGCTCTTTTGCGTTTTTCTCCAGTGCGTACTGTACTTCCCAGTCTTAGCTTTAGGTTCCTCGCGCATACCAAGAAAACTTGGTCTGTCATGGGAGGAGCTTTTGTGTCAGATGCACTGGCAGCCTCTGTAGTGAGCAGGCATGAGACGGTGCAGATATGATTCAAAAATTCAGATTTAAGTTGAGCCGCTGATTTGTGTCGTTTACCTTCCACAAACTTATCATGCGTGGACATCCCTTCATGTAGAGTAGTCAGTGTGCGCAGTTTCTCTGAACCAAAGTAGTTGACTGAGATCAGATGGTGAATAGCATCGGACTTTTGTGCTGGTGTGGCGTCGACGTAGTTCGCAGCTTTGTACAGTGGCTCAGAACTGAGTGCTGGCGTTATGGCCGTAGTAGCTAGCATGCGCGCGCGGGAAATATCATAAACACTGGTATTAATCGCATTGGTATTCGCATTGGTATTCACATTCGCATTGGTATCGTCGGTTATCATGCTTGAAGTAGATATATCATCTGCTGCATCTGGGCAGAGGCATGGCTGTGTGCTTTTGTTAGATGGATCCGGCTGGTTATGTGTTTCGCTCGCCTGTACTGGAATGTATTCCACGTCGTCGACGGGGTCCATGTCGACATCCGTGCGGTCGGTGTCCGCGAATGACCTCAAATCTCCAGCGACCTGGATGGACAACTTCAATTAGCAATTGCGCTAGCATGAGCCTTTCTAGTGATACACTTGCCTGTGTTGAAAGGGATGATACCGACTGGACGACATCGCCCTCCTGGGATGACGGACAGAGCGATTGAGAATCTCTATACCACTGGCGTGGATTTGCCGGACTTACCTGTTCGACGCAAGCCCCGTTGTTTTCATTTGGCCCAACATCTACATCCATCGCCAGTGACGTTGGGTCTTGCAGTGACAGACTCTGGGTGGATGTATTCCGACGACTAGGCCCAGTATAGTGAACAAAACGAAATCCTCGGCTCATGTTCCCGCGCTTTCGCAAGTGTAGTATGAAGAAAGCTAGCAAAGGGCAAAGGTTGTGGTAGCGCAGAGCAGAGCAGAATATCAACGGTCACATCACGCATCACCTGGACGAGCGTGATGTGACTTTAGCTTCCATATTTGGTTCGTCTTGCTCTTGCTGTCCAGCTCGGGGGAGGTTTGTAGAATTACTGAAAAAAATACAGCACACCAGGAATAGGTTTGATATTGCACTGCGGCCGTTGTTGGTACTGGCATACCTGAGACCACGTAGTACAGTAGTTAGTGTGCCCGCGGCATTGACGCACAGCCACGACACTGCTTCAAGCTACCATACGTCTCAATTTTGCTGCTCTGGTCGGGGGAGGTTTATAGAATTTGTCAAAAAATCTACCACTTCAGGAATCACTTTGATACTCTATTGGCACCTTTGTTAGTACCGGCGCGGCTGAAACCACTGACTTGCTTCCGACGAACCCAACCGAGGTTCGGCACCTGCCGCTTGCGGCCTTATCCCTACTCATTATTTGACAATATTTAGCATGTATTACTGCACTCGTGTATATACTACATACCCAACACTGACATGGCACTTGTTGAAGACGCCAAGACGCGCTCTGATCACTCGGAAGTGCCCTGACAGTTGCCATCAGGGCGATCACCGAGGCACGTGGTTGCGCGACAGCGTTGGGTCAATAGCGTTTTCTCGCACCAGCAACGATGGCGACCCGCAGCGCATCGGTGTGCAGCGGCAGCAGCGAGTCTCCTTCACGCGAATCCATCATGGAGAGAACGAGAACGAGCCTTGTCCTTGTCGACTCGAGCGGAGGATGCACGCCTAAAGAAGTCGCCTCGCTCGTGCGTGGGCCTGTGATCCGATGATCCCCAATCGGCTGTCTCGGTCCGTGCGCCGATGACTAAATTCAACTCATTTGGTGTGTTGTCCCTTGTGCTGTCTTCTGAGTCGGGGAAGGCAAGGCTTAGAAGGGCTAACAACTGCTATGTTGCCAAGGCCGCTATAATGAGCTCCCGCTGGAGGACAACGGCGCAACAGCAGGGCGATCATTCAACAACTTTCCGACGCGGGCACGTGCGTGCGTGAGCACGTTTGCACAGCAACTCCATTTTTCGAAGCCCCTATCCCGAACGTGGGCAAGCACCCGCCATCGGGGAACGTCTTTCGGTGCGCATGCGGCGAATGCGCGGCTGGTGGGGAGTCGAACCCCTTCGCCGTCAAAGTGATGAATCTTCACTCGCTCATCCACTCAGCCGATCAATTCCCTGGATACATTCAATTCTCAAGCTTTCATTTGAACACACTGGCATCACGAATCCCGCATGAATCCACGAGCCAAAGAGCACAAACTAAAATTATCTTCCGAAAGCATCAGCGGAAAATCCTATCCCGACTCGCTGGCTGAAAAGGGACAGTGATTGGGGTTATTGAATTTCTGGAAATAAATGGGCACCCAGCATTTTTCTGGTGCTATGGCTTTGAGCCTTGTTGACTTGATAAGGAAACGAGAGAATCGTGATCGCCTAGTATCCCATCAGATCACATTATTTATGGTCGCTGATCCGGGCATCCGGTTGACATCGGAGGAGGTTCTCAGTAGACATTTGAAGGGAATGCCCCAAAAGGTGGGGTTTCTCCTGCAATTGGGGTTGCTCAGTATGTAGAATAGGCCCCTCCGCTCAACTCCCGCATCCCAAACAAAAATAAAGCATTTACACAAAGACCCCATGCACCGGTGTGGAATCGAACTCCAGCTCGTCGTGAAACTATACTGAGTCACTACAATCTTAACAAGTGCAACCATGCACGACCGGTGCTTATACCCTAGCATTTCGACTTGAATGCAATTATGCTGATCTTTCCAGTGTTCAATCCTCACACTATGCTGTTGATTCTGATAGACATCGTGAAGCACCCGTGCTCCCAATATTGATCGGCGCATATCTCACTGCAACTCAACTCAACTCATCTCATCTCAAAGCGGATAAAAATTAAATGCCGGCAGCCTACTTATTGTAGTGTGGGCGCCGAGCTCCCATAAACCGAGGCGGTGAAGCGAGGTCGGAGTCACTCGTGCAACCATACACATTATACAACCAAACATACTTAGACATAAGCGAAGCATGCCCACGTGGATTAAGTAGTGCGAACAGAAATGTTTGTCACCAACGCAATTCATTATGTTGCATTCCCCCGCAGGCCGTGACACACTTTCAAGTTGTTCCGCTATGCTGAGATGATCATGAAACCGACTGAGAATTTTACGCGATCTCGAGCAACGAGGTTCCAGCAGGGACAAAAAAATTGCGGATGAGGCAGAGGAGTATGTGCACCGGCGGGGAATCGAACCCCGATTCGCCGTTATGGACCATGCATTTTTCAAGATTTCAGCGGTGTGTGCTTGGTGTGTGCAAAGATACACAATCGGTGCTTATAACCTTGCATTCCGATCTGGACTAGTGTCAATCTTTCTAGTATGCAGTTGAGTCTGATATATAAACACATTGTGAAGTGCCCGTTGTTGCGGTGTAGTCTCACCCTCTCATCTCAGGGCGGATAGCATGCGGGCAAGCTGGTGCGGTGCGCTCCCATAAGCAGGAATATCAGCACACTCGGAATGCACCGGTAGGGAATTGAGCCCGAATTCGCCGTTGAAGTGACCCGTCTTCAAAATTTGAGTAGATCCCGTGACATTCCGCGGGAGGGTTATCATGCTGAGCCACATGGTATGTACATTTGGGTGCGCGACGTATTTATTTAGTTATCTCCGTCAGGCCGACTCTGCATCAGCCCGAAAAGACGAGAAAAGAAGACCTACGCTGGCCCCGGACCCCCAGCCCCAGACAAACAAATTTTGTAATGTCGAACCCAAAAAATGGTCGTCAAGCCTCATGCACCGGTGGGAATCGAACCCGACCCTCAACTCGTCATTCACGTTCTGCTCAACCCAAAGTTGGGGGTGTGGGTGGATGTGCACACCCGGTCCCATTTGTACTGTGCCGTGCATCCCGATCTGGGTTACTTTCTCAGTGCATGCCGAACATTCTCACCTCCGCAATGCGTCATTTCCCAACAGCGCAATTCAGTATTTTGATGCAGGGGCTTGCTTTCATTCTTCCCAACGAATTATGCCCGCTATCCTGAGGCTGAGCTGAACCGGCTTCGATATCGAGCAACGCAACGAGGTCCCATCGGACCCAAGAAAACCCGTCAGACAAATACCATTTACCGGCGCTGGTTGTTCCAATAGTAGCTCCCAACATGTTTCAGGGCACCTCGTCTCATCTTAAAGTGGAAATTTAAAATGAAATGCAGGCAGCGCCGAGCTCCCATGAAACAAAAAAAGAAGAAAACGAGGCAGGGAAGTGCCGGCGAGGAATCAAACCTCATCTCGGCGTAAAACACTTCATCGAATATTCGCAGCGTGTGCCTCCCGTAACCGTCTCGATGGTTCGACGGCACCTGTCAAACGGGTGCCGTGCCCGTTCCGTCAAGTGTTTTTTTACCTTTCCAACGGCCCGTCGAACAACGGCCGTGACGGCCGTTTAAACGGGTCATCTGACTGAGGTTTCAAAACAACGATCTGAGTGATTGTTCTGTGCCAGGTAATCACTCACTTTCTCCAGGAGCGGAAGAACCCAAGAGCAAGTGTACAAGGCTGGAATCTGGTCAGTACCTAGGCATCCATGTTGCCTAATATTGGGTGTACAGCGGCTGCCAGCGATGACAGTGATGGAGAAACCTCAATCGGAAGCTCGGATCTCCGACCTGCGACATTGTCGTTCCTGTATTTGTACGATCCGGTCTCGCAGCTGCCGAGTGCCAGTTCCTCAGTGCTCACTGTCACCAGCGGTTCCAGTCCCTAGGCCAGCGTTAACGTGTCCTCCAGTGCCCCACCAGTCGCATCCTCAAGTCAAGCTCCAGGCATTTATGTCCTGTTCTCAGCCACACGAAGATTTGTCCCGCCACGGGGCCCGCCAAGGGAGGGCCTCATGTTCCAAAGTCGATGTATAACCCTTGGGACAGCGACTGATTTGGACACTAGACCATCAAACACTGACAAATGGTCGAGCTGAAATCTTCTGCATACTTTTTGTATAATCTTGTCGCAGCCGTAGCTCCACATTCCCTTGATACACATTCACTTAATACCTACACACACCCTCGTCATCAATTCGTTGATTCGTACTTTACTCAGGAATTTAATTTTTTTGCCGTTGGATGGAATGAGCAGGCATGAAGCGTGACTTGGTGTGCAGTTATGTGAGTGGTAGTAGGAACTGATGGGGCCCACCTGAGACTGGAATATCGAGCATCAATGAACCGTCTGGAGTTGAATTATACCTAAACACCGCACATTTTGTGCATTTCAGAATAGTCTGATTACAGTATAGTCTTATCTCAGAGAGCTAGTATATGGTCTCAGTATAGCTGGCAGGGTCAGGATCACGGAGTAATGGGTCAAAAGGGTAGGTGACTACCCTGCGGACTGGCAGTGCTTGCCTTGAAAACTGTACTGGAGTGTGTAGCCCACAAACCTCTGAAGAGACTATTTCTGAAGCCTATTTCCACACGAAGAATAAGCCAGAGATACTGGCAACAGGACATGCGGGAATAAGCTTATTTCTTCTAGGCTAAAGCAAGACCTTCTATGTGAAAAGTGTGCAAGGCTCAGAGGTGCTTATACTGGGGAAGTTCCGGGATAAGCGAAGGTACATTAAGTCAATCTGGGATTGATCTTATTCCGAGGAAGCAAAGTTGGGAATAAGAAACCTTTCTGGGAAAAGGTTATACTACGGGTATCTATGGAGAGCTGGGAGCCAGGGGAATAAGACCCAATGGTCAGGGGCGATGGGAAAGGGACAGGGAACAAAAGGGACAGGAGGCGCAACAAATATCAGTCAGCCAGGAGGCTGATGTTTTTAAATACCTTGCATGAGAAAAGCCGCATGGTCGGAAATCAGGATCTACCTGGGTGCTGGCCAATGACAATACGCTCGCAGGTGTCTTTCCGACGGATAAACAGGAAAGGAGGGACGATCTCAGGCCAGTGTACTAATTTCTGCTTGGTTTGAGGACTTTCATATGATTTTGGGATTTGTATAAGTAGTTGGGACATTATTACGAGTAGGACACAGAATCCCCTTGTACTAGTAGGCATAACGCTTGCGATTTGGGCTATTTCTGGGGTTGGCGCAGTGTGTATCGTCGTTGGACTTTAACATTGGGAAACCTTTCTGTTGGAATAAGAAGTTGGTTACTGGAAACGTCTTAGGGCGTGATTGAGGCTACATAGTACTGGAATCGAAATCGTTTTGTCATCATTGTCATCGCTCATTGTCAATCGTCAAATCGTATTGCTCATCGTTTGTCGTTCATCATAAATCGACAATCGTGTTCTCTGGGAAATAAGCTTTTGGGCATATATCCTCGTGGAAATAGTCTATCGTTCGCCTCTAGGAGGTCTATTGCGTGTCTCCAGACATCACCACCACCACACACATAACACTTGCTCGTCTCATAGCTGTGAAGCTCTTAAACTATCTTATTTCCATTGCTCAATTATCTCTCAGGCCAATTCCTGGTGATATCTTGTAGTGAAGGTTCATCTTTCTGTGGGAATCTTATACCTTCCCTTCAACCTACTGTTAGGCCCTGTACAAGGGATTACCACTGGTCTGAATCTCAGCCCGTGCTTCCTCTGATTGGCATATTTCTGATTGTCGTCTTATTTCCATGAGCGTTGTTGCTTATATTGGAGGGACTTGGGTTATATTTGGGTGATAATTGGATTGTTTGGGTTTAGTTCAGAGCACATCATTCACCGCATGCCTCAGGACCCACCCAGTGGCTACCGGTGGTGCGCTGCAAGGTCTCTAATAATCTTTCTGAAATTTGCATTCCTTGACCTTTAAAATATATGTTGGGCTATATCCTAAATACTAGGGCAAATAAAACCTTTCTTGGCACAGAAAAATATTATTCCTGCCCTAGAGTCTAGGCTTTCGCCAAGAATCCAGCAGATTTTGGGGGCCCCTAATCATTTGTAGGGGGCCTATCATCTGGGCAATTATAGACTGCAGCGACTGTATATCAACTTCACATTTTTTCTATACCCTAACCTCAAATAGGTATACTCTAACATTAATTGCTGTGTTGCACTATGACCTCAAATCAGTGTACTGTAACATGGGATTTCACATTTTTTTCCTTCCTTAAAGGACTTGTTGTGCCAAAAAAAAATTCACACCTGCTTACTTTTTTCAACACCACTGCCTCAAATTGTTATCAGGCCAAGTATTCTATCCATACCCCGACCTCATATTGGTATAGCAGATATCAGTTGCCTGAACCTTACCTCATATTACCCTAGCCTGAAGAAGTTGGTAACTGGATTGTTTTTCCGCATCTTAACCTTGGATGTCTACTGCCGAAAGTACATCCACTGATAATGTATGTCAAAGTTGTCCAGAAAATACCAAACACCTGATAGAGGGGAGGGGTATATGAGGGGCCAATATCAAAATTTATGGTCAGACCTACTATTGTTCATATCCTTGATTTTCCACTAGTGCTCTGACCCTGGCACCCCACTCCATCAGTATATGGACAATCCCCGTGTGGCCCCCTTGGGCAGCAGCATCCAAGGAGCTCCCATATCTTCCCCCTGCTGCATTGACATAAGCGCCCTTGTCAAGGAGGATGCGGACAATCTCTGTATGGCCCCCTTGAGCAGCAGCCTGCAAGGAGCTCCCATGCTCTCCCCCTGGTGCATTGACATCAGCGCCCCTGTCAAGGAGGATGCGGACAATCTCTGCGTGGCCCCCTTGGGCAGCAGCCTGCAAGGCAGTCCCATATACTCCCCCTGCTGCATTAACATCAGCACCCCTGTCAAGGAGGATGCAGACAATCTCTGTGTAGCCCCTCTGAGCAGCAGCCTACAAGGAGCTCTCATCCCCTCTACTTGCTGTGTTGACATCAGCGCCTTTGTCAAGGAGGATGCGGACAATCTCTGTGTGACCCCCTTGGGTGGCAGCCTGCAAGGAGCTCCCATATATTCCCCCCGCTGCATTGACATCAGTGCCCTTGTCAAGGAGGATGTAGACAATCTCTGTGTGGCCGCCTTTGGCAGCAGCCTCCAAGGAGCTCCCATAGAATACTCCTGCTGCATTGAAAGCAGCACCCTTGTCAAGGAGGATGCAGACAATCTCTGTGTGGCCCTCTTCAGCAGCAGCCTGCAAGGGGTTCCCATAGCTTCCCTCTGCTGCATTGACATCAGCGCCCCTGTCAAGGAGGATGTGGACAGCCTCTGTGTGCCCCCTTTTGGCAGCAGCCTGCAAGGAGCTCCCATATACTCCCCCTGCTGCATTGTCATCAGTGCCCTTGTCAAGGAGGATGGAGACAAGCTCTGTGTGGCCCCCTTTGGCAGCAGCTTCCAAGGAGCTCCCATAGAATACCTCTGCTGCATTGAAATCAGCGCCCTTGTCGAGGAGGATGTGGACAATGTCTGTGTGGCCCTCTTCAGCAGCAGCCTGCAAGGGGTTCCCATATCTTCCCTCTGTGGCATTGACATCAGCGCCTTTGTCAAGGAGGATGCAGACAATCTCTGTGTGGCCCACTTGGACAGCAGCCTCCAAGGAGCTCCCATATCTTCCCTTTGCATTAACATCAGCGCCCTTGTCAAGGAGAATGTGGACAATCTCTGTGTGGCCTCCTCGGATAGCAGCCTGCAAGGAGCTCACATATCTTTCCCCTGCTGCATTGAAATCAGCGCCCTTGTCAAGGAGGATGCGAACAATCTCTGTGTGGCCTTCTTCGGCAGCAGCCTGCAAGGAGCTCCTATATCTTACCCCTGCAGCATTGACATCAGCACCCTTGTCAAGGAGGATACGGACAATCTCTGTGTGGCCCCCTTCAACAGCAGCCTGCAAGGAAGTCCCATATACTCCCCCTGCTGCATTGACATCAGCGCCCTTGTCAAGGAGGATGCAGACAAGCTCTGTGTGGCCCACCTGGGAAGCAGCATGCAAGGAGCTCCCATATACTCCCTCTGCTGCATTGAGATCAGCACCCTTGTCAAGGAGGATGCAAACAATCTCTGTGTGGCCCCCGTCGGCAGCAGCCTGCAAGGGGTTCCCATAGAATCCCCCTGCTGCATTGACATCAGCTCCCTTGTCAAGGAGGATGTGGACAATCTCTGTGTGACCACCATGGGCAGCAGCCTGCAAGGAGCTCCCATAGAATCCCCCTGCTGCATTGACATCAGCTCCCTTGTCAAGGAGGATGTGGACAATCTCTGTGTGACCACCATGGGCAGCAGCCTGCAAGGAGCTCCCATATTCTCCCCCTCCTGCATTGACATCAGCACCCTTGCCAAGGAGGATGTGGACAATCTCTGTGTGCCCCTCTTGGGCAGCAGCCTGCAAGCAGCTCCCATATCTCCCTCTTGCTGCATTGACATCAGCACCCTTGAGAAAGATGTAGATCATCTCTGTATGGCCATAATATGATGCTACAATAGAGAGCTTGCGCAGAGCCACCGGGAGCCACCTGGTGGCTCTTTAGGCATGCGCTGCCCGGTGGCTCCACAGCCATTTCCGCATTTGGTGGCTTTCCGGTGGCTCTCTCGTGGCTCAAATATGACATCATCTGCGCGCCATACGCCCATCTATAGACTCATGAGTAGCCTTTAGAGACACTAGATAAACACATTTCAGGCCATATACACTCCGACCGACTGGACCTAGCTTGGCAACACAAGAATTAGTGGTATTTTGAAGCCACCGGGCAGCGCATGCCTAAAGAGCCACCAGGTGGCTCCTGGTGGCTCTGCGCAAGCTCTCTAATGATTGCTTGGTTGGCTGAATGCTGTGGCAAAGCTGCTTCCCCCAACAACGACTTTGCAGTTTCCAAAAGGTTTGCTGCTGCTGCAATCCATAATGCAGAGGCTTGTAATGGCCAATCTGTGTAATTCCATGGCAGAGAATTCCATTTCCAGTTCCAGGAGTATTCAGTTGGATTCATTGTTTTTTTCCACTGAAAACCCTGACCAAAAAACTCTAGAAGGCTTTCCCTGAGTTGAACTTCCGGCTGTCCAGCAGCATGTGCAAGGCAATATTGGGAATACTCGACAAGAGGGGGTACAGTAGCCCTGTCATCAGTCCAAGATGAATCTGGGAATCCATCAAAGGCAAGGCATGTGAGCAGAGTCCATGTTATCTCTGTTTGTGAGTCTGGAAATAGTTGGGCCTGAATACTGTCCAAATATTCCTGTGTGGTGTAGTGCACAAGTCGCACCACCTTAAGGTTTTCATCCACAATGACAAGCCCAGCACAGACACCAAGAATGGTCTCAATGTCCATAATATTATCCTCATCTAGCTCTTGTGAATCTGGCTCAATAGCTAGTGCAGTCTGTATTTCTGAGACTGTTAATGGCCTCTTTGCATTCAGAACCCAACTAAGAGTTGAGTAGGCAATCTGCTTGTTTTCATTCCCCTGGTCTTCAATACGTGTCATTGCACTATCATAGGTTGCCTTCAAGCCCTCTGGTAGATGTTTGAGAGCCTCTTGAACTTTCTTTATAGTGGCCTCTTCGTGGAGGGATTCAATGTGGAGTCTGGCAAGTAGGAACCTGGTAATGTGTCAGCCACTTCAAAGTAGTCAATGTTTGCAGCTTACATTCCAGCCACAGTATCAGTGATCTTTGCATGGATTTGCTCTTGTAACACAGGTTTCTTCTGAATGTGCTTGGACAGGCGTGGAGACAACTTGATCTGTGCATTGATGTATGCTTGAATATCCTCTTGTGCTGCCTGAATATCCAATGTTTCAAGATTGGGAAAGAGGGAGGACTCTGGAGAAATATTTGGCCTTGAAGTGATCATGAAGTTCACATTGCTACTGATTGCTGCCAGATGTTGGAGTAGACTGTGCCGTTGAAACTCCGGATATTCATCCATAGCATCAACAATAATGAAGACCTGTGAAAACTCCTTGAAGCTAGAGCTGAGCAAATTGACCACTTCTTCCAGCGATGGTACAGTGCCCTTTTCTCGATGCTGTTTGTATAAATTTTCTGCAGTGGGGCTGATGTCCCTGTCAAGTACAAGCTGTCTCCAGAGACCTGCCAGAAGTTTGGGTGGTGGTTGCTGGTCGGCTTCCTTGTGGTTCAAATAAATGCAAGCTACACCAATGTCCTTGTTGTTTTTGAATCCAGCACTGAGATGATCCACAACCATTGATCTAGGATTGTCATAATTAGTGGTGGCCACTTCATGTGGAGAATGACGCACGCAAGGACTGTTTCCCAGCACCAGCTGGAAATTTCAGCTTGGTTAGTCTGGGGAGCATATAAGGGTGATGAATCACATACGAATTTCACGGCACCAAAGGGTGCTTCCAGAACCAGATTCCCATTTTTTAAAGACAGGATCTGCAAGCAGCCATCCACCAGTTCCCTTCTCCCGCAGCTGTGAAATATCTGCATGTCGTAGAAAGAAATTGATTGGTGAAAGCCAGCTAATGATGGTGTCTCGGTGCCAAATATTTATTTCTGCCGCCCCCTGAACGTGCACGCTGTTGGCGTTTTCGATCTTCAGAACGGAACCCTCCCCTTTGCCTCCAGCACCACCCTCTGTGCCTCCCTCTCCGCCAGTGCCACCTGTGCCTCCTGGGTAAAATAAATACTTGTGTTGGTGTCCTAATAATTTTCTCTCGCACCTGGCATTGTTACATAAATGTTAGGGGATTGGGGAGGCATGGGTGTTCGGCACAAGTGTGGATCTTATGTACAAGGAACGGCACTATATCAGCCAGTGCCCAGAGTCACATGGGAGACAGAACTGACTAATGATAATAAACTGCTGCAGTAGACCTGGGGGTCGTAACACCAAGCATGTACCGGGGCAAAGACAAGTATAAGAGGAAAGGTCAAAGGAACACGCACAGAGCACGTTGCGCTTTAAATTAGATAGAAGGCTATGCCGGGAGATCCGGGGAAGTGGTCGGGATCTGGTCCAGATGTTACATGAGCGTCGAATTAGATTGGACGATGCCAACCAGCTGACAGTGGCCCTTCCATATCGGGCTCCCAAATGAACTGCTGCAGTCCTGCTCAAAATGTATATCAGTCGATTCTGCAGCTCAGTTTTAATGAGCTGGAGGGTAGTAGCTGCGGTGCCCAGAGTGAAGACCTGAGGAACTTGCGTGATCGTCGTATTGTTCGGCTGCAGTATGAGTGCCAAACTTGGATTGACAGTGGTGCTTCTGCAATGACAGCAAGCTTTTACCTCGCCCTGATAGCGAAGATTCAATATTGAGCTCCGACTCAAAGACAGAAAAACATCGGGGAATGCAGGTAATAAACTGGGGTACTCTTGTTGGAAATGGAGAGGCGAGGAGGTATCAACAACTCCCTTTTCAACCGAATTGGCGGCCGTACCGTTAAAACGCCGTCTTAATCACCGATATTCCGATCAAATCTAGCTCCACATCCACATGTACCCCAGATGTATTCTCGTCTCGGTCCCTGGGACAGCTGCGCTGGCCCCGGCTCTCCGGATTAACCGTTCTTTAACAATTACCTCGGCGTGTAATTGTACATGTTTGCGTTTTTCCCCATTCATCTCCACTCTTTTCGTCTCCCTCTGGTGGCTGACTGCGTTTACCTCCGTTCGTTGGTAAGCTCCGGTGCTATTTACACTGCTTGAATGATGTTCTCCTTCCCCATATATCCATACCATCTGAGCTTACCCAAATTTATTTGCATTGGTGGAGTCCCGTGAACCTCCGCCCTGGACTGCGCGAGCTTCACCGCAGTGCGCACAGCTCTGAATTTCCCCACCTGATCCTGCAGTACCCCCGCAGTTTCTGCATAACTCCTGCTCATCTAGCATTTTTCTCGAAGAAATGACGAGGTGTTGTGCGCCCAGCCCGCGCTTTCATCCCAACGGAAATTCGCCTTTGTCTTCCGTCCTCTCATCGCTGCGTACTGTTCATTTGAAAATTCGTTCCCGATCGGTGGCAAGCATTCACACCAAGCCCGGGTTTTGATGCGCAGAATACATGAAAGCTGTGGCAACGTTCGCAGCTTTGTACCATTGACAGTGGCGGTGAAGTTCCGGGTCAACAGCTTTCTAGCACAATTGAGTTTTGTTCCTTTTGGGTTTCTTTTCTCACTGCGCTGCAGGATGCTGGAGTACTGCATAAAAAGCTAACGTTTCTCCTCTGAAGATGCCCATCAAATCCTCGGATTAATGTTCCCGTCTGGCTGGCTGGTTCTGCACCTGCGCAAGTGGTTGGCATATCAATGTTTTGTGTCCTCACTGTCATCGTTCATCTGGAATGTGTCACGCGGTTGCCCCGCACGTTCTGAAACCTGCATCCTGCTTGCGGCCACGCTTCCTACGCATCCTGGAGAAGACCTGGATCTTGCCTTTTTACAATCTCTCGAGCCTTTCTCTTCCAATCGCTAGATCTGGCAACGCTTCTATAGGTCTGCTGCTGGCGTGCTTTATCCTTGCTGCTGGCCAAACTGGTTTTTTTAACGCTGGCATTACTGTGATCCCCTACTCACTCCCGAACAAAACTGTTTGCTCCAGCTCGGATTCTAGACGGTCCAATATTTTCCGGAAGTGGTACTCCCTTGCGGCTCCTCTTCATACCATACTGATGCAACTTCAGTCTGGTGTTGAACCCTCACGTTTATCATCCTCCGCTGTCTGCCTGTCAACACCCACCTTCCTGCGGCAGGCAAGTCATTGCTCACCATGGTGAAACTCACAGAGCTCCACTTAAGTAAAGGGCGGTCGGACCGACTTTTTTACTGAAGTCGGCCCAACTTAAGTTGGGTTCCCCACGGGCGTGGGGACAAGTTGTGCTGCGACTTGAGTCGGAGATACCTCACTTAAGTCACAAGACCCACTTGAGTCGTAGACTCGACTTGAGCCGCAACCCCCACTCAAGTCATGTAGCATATTTCTTATAAATAATAAAAATGAAACTCATCTCAATTACTTAAGCTTCGTGACTTGAGTCCCCGCTCGCGGCTCGCCACTTAACCCCACTAAATTGAGCGTACCTCCCACCTTGAGACTTTCTTGGCTTTGGCTTCCTTTGCTCCTTCTCCCGGGTGCGCTTCTGGACTTGCTTACGGCGCAGTCGTCTTCTTGAGGACCACGACCGCCGTTGCCGTAGCCTATGGAATGTTATTAGTCGGGTGAAAAATGAGGAAATAAAAGATAGTATAATCATAAATGAAGGGACGCACAGTTCTCTGGGCATATTGTAACTCCACCAGCAACGATTTGATCCTCGGAACTAGACATGCCATCCAAGAAGTGAATTAAAGGTGAAGGTCAAGGTGGCATGGTCTGGGCGGCCGTCGAGCAAAGAAGTCAGGGGGGGATCTACAAGAGTGCAGGGTATTCACCCAAGTCGGAAGCTTCGGGCACGCATATTTCCTGCCAGCACCGAAAGAAAGGAGGTCAAATATAAGGGTAGAAAACTCTAACTCACTCCCTGTATTTCTGGAGTGGCATTCAAAGGTACGAACCGCAGCATCGTGGCATGGAGTGGCACTCAAAAGTTCGGTGGCGGTGTGGCATGTCGATGGGAATAAGTGTTCAACACCCGGTAGGCCGACGTACTGTATGTTTTGATTCCCACCGGAAAATTCGCAGCAGGCAGCACCACGGTATCTTGCGAGCTGGGAGAGCAATGAAGGAACGGTCATGAGAGTGGAGAAGGAAGCGCGTCGTTTGGCGATTGATCCCGGCGGATCCCTTGACTTGGATCATGATCCCATTGTTCTAACTTCTTTTGTCTCCGTTCTCCGTTCTCCTTCCACTTCGCCAACTGTCATCTTTCCATGGCTCCGTCGTGGCATCTAAATGTTCCTTGGCAGGGGAAACCGATCTCGTGTGCCTCGCTGCCCTCGCGCTCCGAGCCGGTGCACTCTGTTCGAGTGATTTTTGGATGCAAGTGCAATGCCACCTATACTTTTGCTAACTCGAATGTCACCCATAAATTGTGAGAGTTCAGCTCTATTTTTTCTTCCCTGCCTCGTATTCATTCATTTCTTTTGTTCTAACTTGTCATCTGGACCGTCGGCCGCCAACACCAAACATTTTTCATCCGTGTGGTGATTGGAATTCTGTATTCCTGCTCCTTGTGCTGTGCAAAGAAGTAGTGTATGGGTCTGTCCGTTTTGTTTCCACGGCCTTTGCTCTCGGGACGCTGCTTTTATCCCACTTGCTTATTTTTGTCTTTCTAGCTTGCTCTTCCACCATATTATGTTTCCCGAGATAAGCTTTGCCTGACTCCTGTGTTCTACGGCTGTAGACGATGCTTCTCTAGCTCTTCCCTCCCCTCGATATGCCTCAAGTTGACTCAAGCTTAAGTCAGTTTCCTCATCCGACTTGAGTCGCAGTATGGTGTGGCTTGAGTGGAGTCTCACTCAACTCGGACTCCAGTGGCGACGGGCCTTAAGTCATGCACCCAACTCAAGTTGGATGCGAGACTTGAGTGTCCAACGTTCCTGTTCACCACAGTATATATACCATTTGCACTATTTACACTTTTGTTCTCTACTTAAATCAAAAACACTCAAGTTAAAAAGTCGGTCTACCCGCCCTTTACTTAAGTGGTGCTCTTACATTATCTGCACTATGTTTGTGTATTGCATGTTCATCCGTGTATTCCCAGGCGGCTTTCAGAACCGGGCTGTGTCTTCAGACTCTAGACACATCATAGGTCTGTCTGACAACATCCACTCTCAGAATGATGACACGAGGTACGTCCGAGCCCGCGTGTTTTGCATCGGTTTCAAACCTGTTCTTCTCCCAGATTCTGTGCGTCGACCGTTATGACGCGAGCAGCTCTCTGCACATGCCACATGGTACTACCGTTGTTATCTCGAATGCTATAATTGCCCCCACTTGAATCGCCGCTTGGGCAACATAAAATACTAAAAACCGGAAATTGACCAAAATTTCGGCTCGGGGTTCGTACCTCTTTGCGTGCGATAACGGTTTCGTCCAATTTTTGATACATTTCCCGATGATATCATCGCGTCTTGAATTCCGGAGCGAAGCGGAGGCCTGCCTTGTGTGTAGTATCGAGTGCCGAGCTGCTCTCTTTCCCGGAATGTAGGCCCTGTTGTAGGACAAGAGTTCAGAGTCACACTGTAACCGTTCTCTTCTGTCTGAATATATTAGGAATAATATATTACGCACCTGTAACTGTTCTCTTCAGTCTGAAGAGATCGACTACAGGCTTTGATTAATACATGGTACTGGTGAACCAAACAGAACCTGTTCCCTACGCGTCCCCATCCGGACTGGACGCGAGGTCAATACTACAACACTCCCACTGATCTCGCAGTCCAGCTACTCCAAACCAATCATACGACGGCATCGAACAGTCACGTTGCGTGGAAGGATTTTTGTCAGGAGGTCCGCGGGATTTGCACCGGATTGGCAATAATGGAGGGTGATGTCCTTGTTTTCGATGAGTTCACCAATATAATGGTACTTCAATGCAATATGTTTTGCCTTGTCGTGCATGGCTGGATTTTGGGCAACAGATATTGCTGATTGGTTGTCGCAGTGCATCGGAGATGGGTGATCGAAGGGTTTCTCCATGAGCTCGCCGAGCTGGCTCCGCACGAACATCAGTTCTCTGCCAGAATGGCTTGCTGCAATGTATTCAGCTTCCATTGTCGATTGCGCAGCAATACCCTGCAGGCGGCTGATCCACGAGATGGCAGCGCCAGCAAGGATAATTAGAGTGCCGGCGGTGGATCGCAATTTATCTTTGTCACTCGCCCAGTCTGCGTCTGTGTAGCAGTGTAGGGTCCTGAATAAAGGGATTAACCGCTGTCCTGGTCCACGGTAAGTGATCCCCAGATTTAATGTCCCTTTGATGTATTGCAGAAGATGCATCATTGCATTCCAATGCTCGATGCCGGGGTTCGAGCTAAAATGACTGCCGACTCCCACGGGAAAGGCCAAGTCGGCACGCGTCCCGAGCATCCCGTACATCACGCAGCCTAATACTCCGAGATAGTCTTTGCCAACCATGAGCTGGTGCTCCTCGACAGTCTTCGGTGACATGTCTTTGGTCAGTTTCATGCCAACTGGGAACGGAGTGGAGACGGGTCGACAGTCGGACATCCCAAAGCGCTCAAGTACACCCTGGAAATATTTTTTCTGGGAGATACGCACAGTTCTGGCCTCGAGGTCTTGCGAAATCTCTAGGCCAAGACAATATGATGTGATGCCGAGATCTTTCATCTTCAGGTGGGCAGACAGCTTTGCCTTGATGACATCCCAGGTAGGTTTATCATTTGTTGCTCCCTGTAGATCATCGACATAAAGTGCAATGACAACAATAATGTCACTGCGTCAGCAGAGGTAGATGCTGTGGTTGGATTGAAGGTGTGTGAAGCCGAGGGATTTAAATATTGAATCAATGAGGCGGTACCACTGGCGGGAGACTTGTTTAAGACCATAGATAGATTTGTGTAGTCGCAAAACCATTTCTTCACCGTGCATGTTAAGTCTGGGAGCGAGACCGAGAGGTTGGGACATATACATTTCCTTATCGAGTTCAGCATTGAGGAAAGCGGTGACAACGTCCATCTGGTAGATAGTGAGACCGAAGTGGGCGGCGACGGCGAACATGATGCGGAGAGAGGTAAATTTGATGACAGGGCCAAATGTTTCTTTGTAGTCGATGCCGTAAATCTGTGTGAAACCACGTGCAACGAGCTGAGCTTTGAATCGCTCAAACTCGTTCCACTGGTCGTATTTCATGCTAAACACCCACTTGCATGGTATCACCCTTTCGACCTTCCAGAACATCAACATACTCAAATGTCCCAGTGTCCACCAGTGATCTGAACTCGAGTATTATAGTGTTTGCCCAATCTTCTGAATGCGCACTGGCCATCACTTGCTTGAAGGTCAAAGGCACAACTATTGGCGGCTCTGGGACCCGTGCAGGATGAGCATGGGCTTGAGACTCAGGCTGCGTCCGGAGCTGCCTCTGGTTCCACTGGCAACTTTCCGCACTCATCCACCATGCCCTCGAAGCGGGCAGGAATTTTGCGCATGCATGGCACTTTTGGTGCGTCCACCACCTCCTCTGGCTCGTCTTCCTCCTCTAGCTCACTGGGAACGTCTTGGTCCGCAGCATCGACCACATCCAAATCACCTATCTTGGGCCTTGTCGTTGAATTCTGGGGTGGAACAGGTGCCTCAGCAGCGACGATAGGAGGAGTCGGGATGATTGGGGGCAGATTTCGCAGGTTCATGAAGACTTCCGTCCAGCCGGAGCTTTTTCCTCGCTCAATGAAAGTCACATCCCTAGATTTGTAGACTTTCCGTTTTACATGGTCATAGCACTTGTATACTTTTGACTGCGTCCCTGGCATGTCGTAGTACCCCAATAATATACATTTTACCGTCGTATTCACCAGCTGCGGTCGACCTTTCCCTGGCAGGACTGAAACGTAAACATCGCATCCGAATGGGCGCAGATGCTTTGGGGATGCGCCCATCCAACGAGATGTGTGTTGGGCAGTAGTTTCGGGTAGTTGCGCCGTACATCACGGCGTCAGCCCAGAAACCAGTGGGAAGGCCAGCCTCAATCAGGTTGGCCCGCGCTGTCCTCAAGCGTGCGGTTGATGCGTTCTGCGACGCCGCCTTGTTGCGAGCTGTGTGGACTGTTGTTTGGTGAATAATGCACTCAGCCTCAAGTAGAGCCTCGAACTGGTCCGAAGTATATTCACCACCGTTATCTGTGCGGATCATTCCAATCTTTTGACCAGCTTCTTTCTCAACTCGGGCCTTCCATTCACGGAATCGCGCGAGGGCACCGCTCTTGAGTTTCAAGAAATCAATATTGACGTGCGCGGAATAGTCATCCGTAAAAGTGATGAAATAACAACAGCCTCCAACAGACACGGGGAGCGGGCCACAAATGTCGGAGTGCACAATCCCTAAAACACGAGTAGCATGCTTTCGTCCTTCTTTTTGAAACGACTTCCGTGGAGTCTTTCCACGCAGACAAGCATCGCATGTGAGATCATCTCCCTCAATTCCCATCTCCAGCCCGTCAACCATCCCAGATGTGATGAGCTTCCTGAGATCGGAAATATTCAGATGGCCGAGATGCCGGCGCAGCGTGAGGATGTCGAGGTGCTTACCGACAGGCACAGGGTTTTTTGCTTTGAGGACAGACGGTCCGCAGGAGCTATTTAACAACGGCGTGGGGTCTGCGAGTTGGAGGGTATAAAGACCATCCTTGAATGCAGCTTCACAAAGGACTTCACCATGCAGCTTGACAAAGCACGTGGTTCCTTCAAATTCGAGCTTGACTCCAGGGACCGCCATCAACTGACCAACGGACAGGAGCGAGCCCGGGAGTTTCGGAATGTATGTGTGAAGTCGATTTTCCGGACCCCGTTCGGGGTCTTGATGCGCCGCTGACTGATTCCATATCCAGTTGCGTATATCTCGCTGTTGTCCTCGAGCTGGATGAGAATCGGCTTCTCGAGAACATTGAATGTGATGAAAGAAGAGCGTTGTGGGGTGAGGTGATGAGAAGAGCCCAGAGGGGGTCCTCGCGAAGGGCAGTTGTTGTCTTCTTCGTGAGAAGGACCTTCGGCTGGTCATCAACCGTGGTGTCGTACGCAACTTGAGGGACACGTAGTTTTTCCTTGGCTTGTTCCTTTGGGCTGAGCGAGCTGTCGCGTACGATGTGACCTTTCACACCGCATCCGTGAAAGATGACGTGCTTCTTCCGGTCATTCCCACCGCAACCGCCACGTCCTCCCCGTCCGCCTCGTCCACGTCCGCTCTGTTGCACAACATAGGCCTTCACTGCTTCAGCTGCCAGTTCGTTGTTACGAGCTTTTGCCAACGCAATTTTCTCGGTGTGCGCTTTAAGCGCGTGTTCTTCACGACGTTGGGTCTCGAGGATCGCCCGCTGCCGAACCTCATCCTCCAGAACGACAGGAGTAATGGTGAGGATGTTGGTGTGGCCGATGAGTGAGATGCTTTGCACCAGAGAGGTGAACTCGAAGGGAAGACTTTTGAGGGTGTACTGAAGCAGTTTATAGTCGGACAATGGGTCATTTCCGCGCTTCAAGTCGCCTGCAGGGGCCCACTCTAAATCCCTGCATACTTGATTGTCGAGATTTTATCGTGTATCGCAATCATCGACTGCATCCCCTGGTGCTGATAAATTGTGCGCAGGTTGCTCTACATCTCCGCAGCCGTCTGTGCGTCTCGGATGTACACAATCTGGTCGTCGCTTACCATCTCGATGATACGACACCTTGTCTTTTCATCGCCTTTGCGCCAGTCTGGGTACACTGTATTGGCGACCTCCATGTCAACAGTTCCTGTCGCCGGGGGAATGGTGGTCTGCTAGACAATCGTGGTAGGAAAAACCCATGGACCGGTGATGTACTTCCAGTGCTCTTCGTCCTCCAGTTTTGACTCAACTGTAAAAGCCTAGGTGTCCCAGTTTTTGCTGTCAAGCAAATTGAAGGCGTAGCCTGTCGAGCTGGAAACGGCTTGGGTGCCCATAACCTGTTGTAGGACAAGAGTTCAGAGTCACACTGTAACCGTTCTTTTCAGTCTGAAGAGATCGGCTACAGGCTTTGATTAATACATGGTACTGATGAACCAAACAGAACCCGTTCCCTACGCGTCCCCATCCGGACTGGACGCGAGGTCAATATTACAACAGGCCCAGCCACGGACCTGCCTAATTGAGAATCTCGCGTGTTGGGTGGCCATCGCACAGCACATGAACAATGGATGCTTGATTTAGCTGCTCCATTCACCGCAACCACATTTACCCTCTGCCCCATGCCTCCCCTCGTCCTGCGCTCCCCCGATTGCTTGGTTTTTTACCCCCAGGATACATTGTATCTGCAGTCCACGCGATTGGAAGAGAAGACCGTGTTTTCAAGGTATGTACGCCACTTCAATTTCTCAATTGCCACTCGTCGGCCACCCCTCTTGTTTCTCGAGAATACCATTCCGCCTGGGACCTCACCGCTAGCTAGACCCAGTAGATCCTCGTCGGATCTTCCCGAGGTTAACTATGCCCAACACTGGCGGATTAGCTTTCCGTCGCGACTTGTTGAACTCGCCCTTTGCCACTCGCGAAACACTTCGCCCCTTCTCGGAGTATCCCAATTGTGTACTAATGCAATTAAATTTATGTCTTGAATCTTCTTCCCAATCCACTGTGCCTTTCTGAGCAGTTGCGACTTCATTTTGAAGTGCTTCAGCCTTCAGGTTCAACATGGTTGTGTCTTTGCCGTGATGGCCGCACCAACATGTGATGTCCCAATTAGGCAGGTCCGTGGGTGGGCCAGTTGCAAAAATTTCGCCTTTGCCCCTGAGCCTTTTTGGGACGATTTCCCTTTTGGGAAGCTCCTGCCAAAGAACGGCACTCAGAACTGTGCTGAAATGCCGCGTATATTTCAAATATTCCCAAGTATTACCAAGTACAACTTGGGTGGTGCGGGACTAAAGTAAGGTAGGGTAGGTCGAGGTTGGCGTGGGGCACTGCTCTCCACGGAGGCGCACTGCAGCTCGTCACGTGGGTCGTTGCATGGAAATAAATAAAAACGAAAAAAAAAATAACCTTAGCCTGGGTTGAACACAACACCGCAGGAAAGTTGACAAAACACATTTAGAGGCATGATAACACAAAGTGAGCAAGAGGCCATAGCGGTGAACTGCATTCTAATGTTGGGTAGAGGGGTTGAGTGATCAATTCAGACTCAGCTCTCTTGGCAGTGGGCATGGTCGCAAAAGGGCATTGTAGGCAGGGAGCGGGGGTTTCGCAAGTGAGGTGTAGTTGAGAGAGACGAAGAATGGTGCGTTGAGCTGGCATTTGGTTTTGTATTGGTGTTAGGCAGCCTCGGATGCCGCTGATGGGAACTTTCGGCCGGACCATCCCAAAAGGGATACTGTCCCAAAAGGTTCAGGGGCAAAGGCGAAAAATATCGAGTGGGGTGGGCCGTTGAAACGGTGCACTAGCGTTCCAATCTAATACTTTGTATTGTTGTTCGGGGAAGTAGAGTATGTATCACTCTTCAAGAAGGGTGTGCAATGGGGGTAATTGAGGAAGGCAATAACTGTGCGATCTGAGCACTTGTTATGCTAGAGCAGGGACTTCACCCGTTCGAGGGATCAAAGACTCCATAATGAACTCAAGACTTTCAAGAATCTCACGTATCTGTGAGCGTACAGACCCTGACACTGACTGTTGGCACGCCGAGGCAAAGTAGTGCAGGATGAATATCCTCAGACAGACTTTTACCTGGAGTGGTCCGAACGAGCAGCTGGCAGCAGCTTCAACAACACTGGCTTTTATACAAGATAAGTGGGAGGGCAGGGCCCAAATGTACAAGTACGGGAGGCGGCGGTGTCACTTCCTTATCTATGTCGAGGGCAGCAGGAGTGTCTCCCGGGAACAAGCCCGCACAGGATTCAGCACCCGGCACTTATATGATCTTCACTTCAAAGGGTTGAGCCGGCTCTTATACTGGCGTCCGAGACGGTCTTGTCAAGTGTCCCGTATCCTCTATTCTTATCTGTTGCTTCTGCAGTTCTCATGATATCTTTACTGATCTCAAATCCACTATATTGTCCCGATATCTAGGGGATAGTATGCTACTAATACAAACAGTATGGCTGGTTTATATACACTTTATGATAATAAAAGGGGATACTCGGAATTCTCTAGGATCAAGGTTCTGGCGGGTGGACAGCCAATTAGACTGTGAGTATTCACAATACTGCCCCCGCCGGAGCTATTCCATGTGCTCTATCTTGAGCACACCATAGTGCGTGCTGGTGGATCAGGTACCAACTTTATTAGGTAGGCTCTTCCTATCTCTTGTGATCCTGCCCCTTTATACCATTACGGATATGAGGCCTTGAGTTGTCTCTGGCGGCTGCATGTCTTGAGCCACCAGAGACCATTTCTTGGTTTCTCCTCTTCTAGTGGTCTCTAACAGGACCAATTCCCTCGTGATAATTTGAATAATCACATGCACACGGTGATCGCATGACCGAGCCACTGCAATGTCCGAGCTGATCCTTAGTAAGGCAGCTAATATCTTTTCTTTAGTATCTAATTTCTGGTGCCACAATGTTTCCTGCCTCTGGCGGCTGCATATCTCTGGCTGCCAGAGAGCATTCCCTAGTTTCTCTGTCCTCTTGCTGTCTCGAGTGGGACCAAGATTCCATGTGACAATTCGGGTAATCACAGGAGTGCGGCGGCCGCATCATTGGTCGCTAAGCGATCTAAGTCTGTCTTTACTAAGACATTGATATCTGTCATCTTCGTTACCCAATTCCTAATGCAACTAGGCTTCAATGTTGCTCTCACAGTTGCAGGTCTCTGACCGCCAGAGGCAATTTCCTAACTCAATGTCTTATTCAGACCATCCAACAGCTTCACAACTATAATGCCACTAGCATATTTCTATGCCGCGGCTCCACACTTGTTACTGTCTGGATGGTTGTCCGGTTTCTGTTTCTATACATATTTCTTGGTTCTTAATAGAATTACTGTGGCCGCCGCATGATCTGCAGCCTAATCAATGATCAATTGTTGTTCCCATTGTGATTTCACCTCCAATGCATAGAGTAGATGGCCATATACCATACTCATAGCCTAGCGTAATGCCTTTCAATCGAGCCGCAGTAACTCAAAAGAGTTACTTTGTCAAGTCAATCAGCTTAATAATGGTTAACCGCTAGCTTTCGGTCATCAACAGTGTAGCCTGCCACCCTGGGCGGGTGCACGCCCTCCAAGCTAATACCTCACTTTATCTCTACTGATAGTTCGGAAATCGAATAAAAACTGGTGTTTTCATGCGTGTTTTGGTACACGCCCTATCACTGTGTTTCCCGCTTTCCCGAGTGTCCCGCGCCCGCCCTCCGTTCCTCTACGATACCGCCTACACCTTCCTACGCCCCGCGCCAGGCCATCAAGACCTTGCGACCCAAGCCCTCGCCACGTGCAGGGCCCGTCCCATTTCTATGAGCATCTGGTTCTTTGGCGATTGCTTCCTTCACACCCCCGCACGTAACGCACGACCTCCCCGCGCCTTCCCAACGGTGACTCGACACCCATCCACGCAATTCTGTTCTTGCGCAACATTTTCACCTATTGCCGCCATTCTGCGCAGTCGCCTCCCCCCGCCGTGCTCGACGGCAACCCCAAGGGATACTGCGCCGTAACTGTCCGCACAGCAAATCCCATTACCAACTGAGCATGTCGCACGTGCCCTCCATCTCCCTTGTCTAGGACCACCTACATGTCTCCCTTCTCAGATTGCCGTGTCGAATACTCTCCCTCCTGGATTCCCACTCTATCTGTGTCGTAGTTAGCAATTTTGATTTTTATATTTTGGACCATCGTTTGAGCTTTATACAGTCCTCAATGAATGGATTCCGGCCTTGAGGTGCTCTCGTGTAAGTGAAAAAAAAGCATAAATATAGGTAGGGGGAAGATTACCAAAAAAAGCTAACGTCCCTTGGTCGGCCGACGTTCACCACCTTCCCTTGCCGCGGTACTGACCTAACAAAACGACACATGGGCGGCCAACATAGCGGATCCTCTGATGTTCTTGTTCAGTCCAGTAACCTGAGGCATAGAGCTGACGCTCACTGGTCTGATCACCTCTGTTTGTTCAATGTTTAAAATTTATGCAGATTGTGCAAGGTCGACTGGAAGTACATTGGCTTTGTCATGACTACGGCCACGAATAGCGACTTGTGGGCATCTCAGGTGCGCAATTTTTCTTTGGCGTTTTAACATCCTGCTCAAACCGTCTTGTCTAGCATCGGGGAATAAGGGCTGTGAAGGCGTGAGGCGACATTCATGGGAACGACGTAAATCCCGAGAAATGCGAGAATCGTGAGCAGTTTCGAAACCCCTTCTTCTGCACTTTGACTGCGATTTTGTTGGTAGATTTTATATGCGGAGGGGAGCATTTGTAACATGAATTCCGCTGTTCCGGTCCTCGTTTTGAATCGGCTTTCACAGAGAAATTCGAACATTTTATATGCCGATGAGGAATGCAGACAATGTGCCTTGATTCATTCAAATTTGATTCTCCCGAGATGCCAACCCACACGGAGAGATCTTATGGACAAGTGATTGAACCCGCCCTCTCATATCCATCTGATTTCTTCCAGTGGTTGCAATGGTAATTCGCAGCGAAGTAAGATGGTCACTTTTGACCTTTCCACTAGCTCAATTGTGTGCACTGGTCACCATGTAGCTTTAATCTACCCATGGCGTTTTTCGTAGACCCAGATCTCCATCCACATTTCTCAACGCATCAGGCGTGGTGTATGGTACACAGCTATCTTGTCCGGGTAGTCTGGGTGTTTGAGTCCCACGCCTGAATGGAGGAATATTTTGCCCATGCTTGAAAAACTTGAAATAAACCCGCCGTACACTAACATCGCACATGAGCCTAGGCAGACAGGAAAACAAGTAGCGAAATACGGGCCGAAGGAAAGAAGTGGAAAACTGAGGGTAAGAAAAAATCATAGGGACAGCGAGGCATGCACTGGTGGTGGGGAATTGAACCCATCTCATCATTGAATGTGAGACGTCAGAAAGTGGGTATTGGCCATAGACGAGAGCTCCCTATAGCTCTAGGCATCGAGCGTAGTTAGGGTGCGAATATTCCTCGTGGTACTCACTGAACCTGTGGGCAATGGTACACATGAACGTTCAATGTGGTTCCCCACGAGTTCATCCAATAATCGAGGTGTTTCTTCATATGGATCCCGAATCAATAATGGATGGTGGACGCGCTGGTCGTGGTGCATGTGCTGGTGGCGACGCTCCACCCGTCCAGTTGCAGTTGATGCTGATACACATCGTGAAGCGCACGTTTCTCCCAACATATAGCAGTGCACCTCATCTCCCACTGCATTTTGACAGGTTCTGGACCCACCTTAGCCCAGGTATGCCGAGGTTTTGCCCTGCTTTGCCGAGCTGCCAAGCGGCTGTGTCTGGGTTAGCCGAGACACCCTGAGACACCTCGGCAAAGGCTCGGCATACCTGGACTGATGGGTTCCAGGCTAGGTCCTAGGAACCATCAAAATGTAGTGCCTCTCGAAGCGGAAATGTAAAAATGAAAATAAAAAACGACAGCCACCGTTATCACGATCTCGAATTGACAGTGGTAAGCCATATACAACCGTGGCTCATACACTCGAACCTGAACTAGTGCAAATCTTTCCAGCCCCTTGACCTGCACCGTTGATCATTATGTATAAGCACCACGAAACTCGCATGCCTTGCACCTTGATTCTAGACCTATTGCAGCGAGTCTCGATTTGTTTTCAACCAGAGTCAAACCAAAGTTAACGGCCTACGCTCGACTCCCGAATTAAAGAGAAAAGGTTGTCAGGAACCGAGGCAACAACGGCGAATCGCACGATCCCCACCTTGCCAATCCACCTTTGCGTCGGAGCCAAGGGATCGGCGGGTGGAAACCATACGCAATGGGTGCTTGTGCCCTCAGCTCTTACTCTGCCCAGGATCCACTCAGGATTGTCGTTTTTCTGTACGCAGGTCAATATTCCGAATTCTAAAATGTGTACGGCATTAATTATTCACGAAGCCTCCGGGCTTGTCCTGTGATTTCATGACCGTGCGTTTTGCATTAGGGTGAGAAATGATGATGAGAGCGAGGTCAAGATCGATGAAATGTGCGGCATGCCGAAGCTCGAACAACAAAAAAAAACTCCACCTAGACCTGGAATGCACCGGGGGGAATCGAACCCCAGCTCGCCGCAGAATTGAGTCACCCTTATTTCCACACAATCCCGACGTGTGCATCCATGCACAACCAGTGTTTATACCTACCTACTCTCACCTGGATTACTGCCAACCCTTCCAGTGTTTGCTCCTCAGCACAGTATGCAGCGCTGATCATCGTGCATACGAGCGGCTCCTTCTTCCAACATTATCTCCCAATATCTTTCAGTACACAGAATCTCGTCTCATCTCATCTCAAAGCGGATGTGCCATAATTTAGGCTCCCGCTTGGACTTACACCAAATCGGAAAACTATGGGGTTCGCATCGTCCTCGTGCACACAACGACAAGCAAGGCAGAGAAACAGTAGCAGAAAGTAATTATACACCAATGACCGGGTGGAGAGAAATATATTCAATATACATTCGTGGAGCCCTCGTGCTCGTCACAGTGAAAATATTAGCAGGTTAAGGTCACGATTTGTATCGTTATTTTTTTGGAAACACACTGCGGGACTCGGTCAAACTGGTTGCGTTTGTTCACTTTCCGTGCCAGAGTCAGCCGAGATAAGGTGACCAACGTTCAGCTCCCGAATCCCAATCAGAGAAAGAAAATACCCAAAGACAACATGCACTGGGAGGGAATCGAGCCTCACCTCCCCAAATCGAAATATTACAATCTCGACGAGTGCGGGCTCACAAATAAAAGCCACTCTTGCTGCTAGCACTGCCCTGCTTTGCTAGGCACCAACTCCAGTGGACGTGCAAGCTGCTGTTACCAATCCCTGACTTCTACTAGTACCCTTCATTTTTATTAGCCAGTGTCACGCCTCCCGCCGTGCCATCCCTGTGCCGCCATCAGCACGTCACATGATTGGTTGAATTTCTTGTTCCACTCTGAATTTGACCTCACACTTGCAATGTTTACAACCAACATGCACTTCCATCCTGTCAGTCCAACTGCTCTTCAGGCTTGAACTGCCAGCGATAATAGCACTATTCTTTGGCATCTTTCCTTGTTCTTTGGTTTCATCCGCATATGGACTAAGTCTTCTCTGTTCCTGCGCCGCAATGTTGTTTACCTTTGTTAAATGCCAGCCTCCGTGGAGGGGTTGGGGTAGTTGAAGTTCGGAAGTATTAGTGTCAGCAATCAGTAATTTGTCGTTTTGCATTACGAGTTTCTCCCGTGTGGTAATTATTTACTCTACATACCACTACTCTGTCTTGCCCCAACCCCGGAACGTGAGGGTGGGTAGGAGACTGTAGTTTTTCTAGCCTTTTGTACCTACTTACTTGATTTATTATTGTCCTGAACAGCCGCGGCCCGGGTCGTCGTCCTCTCGGTCCGGTGTCCATTTCATTCAGTATATGTCTCTAGCCTCAACGGCTGATTCAAGATATACATAAACTCCCCCACAGAAAAAGACAAAGGAAAAGAAAAGCAAAAAAAGGAAGAGTAGTGCTGAGTTGCTTATCACAATCTCGACAGGTGTAAGCCATCGGTGACATACGCCTGAACTAGTGCAAATCTTCTTGTTATTTGGACCTGCAGCATTGATCACTCCAACCACCAATCCCTTGAACCTTGATTCTAGACCTAGTGCAGCGTTCCTCGGACCTCAACCAGCGTCAAACTAAAGTCCAAAATTAACAGCCTACGACTCCCGAATCAAAATGAGAAAAGCCTTTGTGAGCCAATGCACCGGCGGGGAATCGAACCCCAGCTTACCGTAACATCATGGTTGCGTCAATTCTCCTACAATCCCAGCGAGTGCAACCATACTAATGTTGCCGCGACTCCAAAGTCGAGTCGTCTTGGAGTCGAGTTAATAAAAGTCGCCGGACTCGACTCAACCTCGGAGTCGAGTCGAACTTGATTGACTCAAGTCGACTTAGTCGAGAGTGTTTCTTCCTGTTCGCCTCAGTAGGCTGTAGGTTAATGTCCAGCTCTCAGGGAGACTCAGTGTAGTCGTAAAATCGTTGATTGTCCTAGTACACATTTACCACATTGCTGTGTAATTATAAATGTGTATTAAGCGCACTCATCTGCGGCTATTTTGACTCGGGGGTGTTTCACTGAGTAATCTGCTATATGCTCACATCCAGCTACCGGCAATCTCCAACGGTTGCAATGGGGAACAAGTGCTCAACTTTTCAAGCGCACTGTAAGTGCGGTCTCCGGTTCAGTCAATCTTTTCGTTTTGCTTGGACCCAAATCTTCAACCAAGCTCAATCACAAGATGAAGACTGCCAGATGATACACATGAGATCGAAAACATAATTCTGAGCTAACTCAAAGCGAAGTAATTCATATCAGCATTCATCACAGCTCCGAGTCCTCCGGCATTTCAGGAAACCCAACGTCAGCAAAGTCTAAGCTATCCAAAATTTCCTTCCAGACTGCTTCCTCCTCTTCACCACCTGATTTTCGATGCCAAGGTACGTAGCCAGTCCTTTTCTTCGGCAGCAATTGGGGCAGATTGCCAATCTACCATGAAGTTGAGCCGAGATTTCTTGTATGTGAATTTGAGCATCTGCAACGCTTCCATCAACATAGGGTTAATACAATTCCGTCGTTTTGTGTCAGTCTCAGCTGACGATGAGAAAACTCGTTCTGATGGAACGGAGGTTGCGTGGATTGAGCCAAAGTCAAGGAAAAGGCGATAGATTGTTGGCCATAATGTATGTCTATGATTCTGTAGAATAACAAGAGCCATTTAATTATTTTGCAGCGGAATAGAGCAAAGCATTTACTGTCCAATAACCAAGCATATCGGTGGATGCTCTCGGAGGAATAGGGCTGCGAATGTAATTGTCCAGCTCCTCCTCTTCAGACCAGGCTGCACCTCGTGGGCCACCCATTTCGTTCGAAAAATCCAGCGATTGTTGTGCATTACGATACTGCTCAGAAGCAAGGGCAAGAGCAATAGCACCAGCGCCCGCGCCAGCGCCTCTGGTTCTAGAGGGTTGACGAGAACCGGGCTGCGATGATGGGCCGGAACCTGATCCTGCAGGGGAGCCTGCAGATTCAGTGTTTTCATGCCGGTAAGCCTTGAGCTGCGAATGAATCCAGTAAATTGAATATGTCTCATTCAGAAGTAATAAATGACCTACCCGTTCGAGAATAACTGCTCTTGCCTTCGCTCGGTCCGGCTCGGACCAATTTGCTGCAATCCACCCAAAACGAATTGTAGGATCAATGACTGGTTGAAGTTTATCAGTGAGTATACTCCTTTGCTGGCAAATGAACTCACACAGAAATGATGTATGCATCAGTGTCAGCAAACCTGCTGTAATATTTATTTGCGACAGCGAGACCTGGAGCAATTAATTGTCGAATATTCTCGTTGGCCAATAGCGGATCTGTCAACATGGAATTCCAGGACTTCATGAACAATTCAAACGCAGGGATTGCCGCAGCGAGGATCGGTGTATTTTCGGAAGACATGATGGTCTGGACGGTATGTGGTTGCTAATGAGAATATCAGCTGGTTCCAAGTCGAAAGGCCCTAAAGTGCAGTTACCTGGAGAATTAATTCCAATACTTCTAACCGATTCCAATGAGTCGACTCCAGAGGGTGGTTGAATCCGAGCAGTGCATCACGGTTTGTGGCAAAAAATCGAGTTACAGGCTAAGGAAATTGTCAGGGCTGCCGCAGAGGTAAAGTCAACTGACCTGCCGTAAATAGCGCAGTCTCCGCAGCATGAAAAAAACCGAGTCCCAGCGGGTCTTGACGTCCGGAAATAATGTGACGACTGCGAGCTTTACGGCCAACTTCTCGGCTTGCGCATTAATAATGAAAACTTGGGTCCAGGTTTCGTCGTCATTGCCCTGTTGAATGATCTCCAGAAAATGGTCTCGCCGCTGGCCCGATTTCCGGACGAAACGGACCGATTTTCGAGCCCGCTGCATGGAACCAGCCTTTCGAGTGGTACATGTTGGCTGAATAACAGCCCCGTCATCGTCATCGCTATCTGTTCCAGGTTCTGTGTCTGTGTCCGGATAATCTGCGTCTGTGTCGTCCCTCTCCATTGCTCGGATAACAGCCTGAGAACATAGATTAATGATGTGGGCGAAACATCTGATATAGTTCTTCTTGGGATCGAAATCATTGATGTCACGCCTCCTCAATAAAATTGAGAACTGGGTCATAAACGACGAGTTGTTTGACGCGTTGTCAAGAGTAAAATGGCCAATCTGACGGCGTGTGAGCGATGAAACACATTCATAATTCAATTCAACAAATTCTATTTAATTCACCTTCCTAAGGATTCCAGCCTGATCCATAACATTGAACACAACACGTGCAATGTGTTGGCCGCTGTGGGCGCCGCGGATGCGGCGAAAAGCCAAGAGTGCTTGATGCAAAAAAACTTGATTTGTGTCAAGCCGTCTCCCGAACCAGTGAGCAGTTATAGCGAGATATGGCTGCACGGCCGCGCTGCTCCATATATCGGCAGTAAAACTAATCTTGCCGAGAGACAGCTAGAATTTTCATTAGATATGTTTGAGAAAGTAGTTTAGTGACAACTTACCCGAAGCTCGGCTCTGAGCTCCTCCCAGTAGTCAAGCCACGCATCTATGATGAGACTACGAAGCTTGGTACGATGGGGAATATCTTGACTACGCAGCGTTCCCCGCAAAAAAAGAAGTAAGTCCCTGAAGTCCCGATTTTCGATGAGGTTTATGGACTATAATAATAAATTCCCGTACAAGATCATTTGACACGACGACTCTAACCAATTGATCGGCGAGGGAAGCCGTGGAAAATGGGACACGTTGATAGCCCGCGCGTTGTTGTTCCAGTTGCTGTGCACGGTCGGCAGAAGGCTTGTGTGCCCAAGTGTGCTGGCTAATAGCATCCAAATACTCGTTGACATGTTGTCTCTCAAGATGCTTGCGCCGCGAGGAGATGCTGGTCCCAGCAGCATAAACATGGCTAAGAATAAGGGGAGAAAGAAATATATATACTGTGTGCATACATAGATCACTTACGAGCACACACGACATTTCCATGTCCCACTTTGTGTGTGACGCCCGAAGAAATATTTCATCTCCGGCGTTGACGCTGTCTGAAGAACCGATTCTTCCGCCCATGCGAAATTCTGATCATCGACAGTATGGCTTTCCATGCCAGTCCTCGTCCTCGGCTGTCGTGGCCGAGGCTGAGGAGGTGGAACAGAAGGGATAGTGATGTCAAATGGTCTTTGATCCTGGTGCACACTACGTCCTCCACGCCGGCCACGCCCCCGCTGTCCAGCGCGAATAGGGGGAGGGCTCCCCTCATCGTCAGAATTCAAACTGATAAATGCCTGAGACTCAGCTGCCGTGCGAGTGGTCGGAGGGGGATGATTTCCGAGAGGTGCCTCCGAATCTGAACCAAAGTCAAAGTCTTCGGCGCCTTCAGACTCCGAATCGTCGTTCCCAGGGTCGCGGAGCCGGGGTCCAGGACTCGCCATAGCGTTCTGCGAGCCCAAATTGTGCGACCAGCTGACTGGCAACGACACGAGCAGGAATAATACCATGTGTAAGTTGAGAAGTTGCCAAACCGGCAACCATACGAGTGGCTAGATAAGATAAAGATCAGATGAAATGGTCGAACACCATCTTAACGGGTCATGATTTGAGTGGCTAGATAGGACCTTGAATCATTTTGGTTGATATTAATTAAGGTCTCAGATTTCATGCTTGCCTCAGAGATTAAACATTCATCGAAAGATGCCGTTCCTTGAAATCACGGCCCAAGATAAAGATCTCGGTTCAACAGGTGAGGGACAATGCCTTGTATAAGTTATTCGGTTGCCGAAGAGGCGACCACCCAAGTGACTAGATAAGATAAGGATCAAATGAAGTGGCTGAACGGCAACTTAACGGGCCACAATAGGACTGGCTGGATAAGCCCATGAATAATTTTAGTTGATATTAAAGTCTCAGATTTCATACCACTTGGAGAGACAGATTTCATTCCACTCATGAGAGATTAAACATTCATTAGAGAAGGATGTTCGATGAAAGCGCAGCATACCAGAAAGCTCAGCTCTTATTCTTAGGACTGTGTGGGTTGAGCCGGGATTTGTGCGCATCGGAGAGCAATTTGATTGGCAAAACACGCGTTACAGGTGTCAATAGCAGTCTGTTTCAACGGAAAAGTCGGCCATATCACCATCTTCCAAAAAAGGGAATCCAAGTTCAACTTCGCGCCAAAGCTAATGCTCGATACTGAGGGTCTCAAATTATTGTTTTGCGCAGGGATGGATGTGATCTACCCCGCTCTACCGTTTTGAATGCCCACACATACCTCTATTAGCGTCCTAAATTGTATATGAGCGGGACTTTGGACTCTGTTTCCGTGTGTTTGGGCATCACGCAAATTTCTTCCCATGCACCGACCAACCAGTGACCATCTTATCAGTAGTGAATAGTTTGAATACTCAAAGATGCTATATACACTATACCAACCTACCCATGCATATCTGATTCTTTCAGTGTCCTAATATTTGTCCAAGCTTACAAGGGTGCTTTGCGCCGTATGTAACACCTTAGGAAAATGGGGTCCAAGGAGGTATGAGGCACATTGCTTAGCTCTTGGCTCTTGGTATACATAAGCCTGGAAATTCCCGACTCAAGTCGACTAAGTCAACCCTGGGTCGACTCGTTGGACTCCGGAGTCGATGGGAGTCAACTCGACTCAAACATCGACTTTTGAGTCGACTCTGCCCGACTGAGTCGGAGTTTGCGGCAACATTAAACCATACACGACCGGTGCTTATAAAGCGTGAGGTGCTCGTGTTTCCTATTGACTCCCAATAAATTTCAGTCGGGCCACCGAGTGTTGGGCGTCGCGTTCCCATATGTATAAAAAAAACGCAACAGCCCCTGAAGGCACGGGTGGGAGGTGGGAATCAAATTTAAACTCCAGCTGTCCGTAAGATCGGAGATTTCACAATCACAAGTCAGATTTTATTCTGTCGTGATAATCTGGCAGATGCTTCCACGCACGACCGGTACTCATACATACAAGCCTGGATTTGTACTACCCTTTCTAGCTTTCTTTTAATCCTTCCAGTATGCAGTTGATTCTGATAGCCCCCGTTCTCCCAATATGTTTCGTTCGGTGCCCCGAGTTTCACCGGGAACCTTGTCTTGTTTCAAAGCGTGGGCCACGAGTATGGGCGCCAAGCTCCAATAATAATAAACCAAAAAGAAGCGAACGAGGGACCCCTAGAATGCCCGGCGAGGAGTCGGACCTCAGCTCGCCGTAAGACTTCCTGACCACCTATCGTTACTTCACAATCATCCAAGCACGATCAATGCTTAGACCGCTATTCCTAGCTCGGTATATGGACCTTTCCAGCTTTCCGGGGTGTGAGAAAAGAACTCAAGAAAAATTCGCCGGGCAAGTATGGAGGAAAAAATGAACATTTATTTGTCAGTAATTGTGATTGTCTCTCCGAGCCAGAATTCCAGTTGCGGCAAAATTAATTGCATTACTATATATGGAAATTCCCATCAAATTCAATCTACTGCAGGTTGTTTGGCCACTTGACGAGCAGATTACCTCAGAGAAAGATATAGTAGCATCATGAGAGGGTCAGTAACTTGGTTGAACCAAAAAGGCTAGCTTCAATCTGCCCAGACAGTGTTGTAAACAAGGGGTGGACTTTGGGTGATTTAGTGCCATATTCTCCAAACAAGTGAGTACAATAACTGAAAATATAGTCTGTAATCTCACAACATGCAGATAATGTTCAATCCGTTTGCTGGGCATACAAAAACCACGCAGAGAACTAAAATTGATGGGAATTTCCATATATAGTAATGCAAGTAATTTTGCCGCAACTGTCTTTCAGGAAAAATGGAGACTCTGCACTGGCGTCGGTCTGAGCCACTCCAAACCAGAAGTTTTCCTCATATTAGGTATGCACCAGTGGGGAGTCGAACCCCAAATCGCCCCCGAAATTCAAGTCGGTCTAAGAATTCGAATGTGAGCGGCGTGTGTTATACCCTCGCAATCCACCTGGATTAATGTTGAACCTTCCGAGTCCGACTATCACTAATCACGCACATTATGTCATTTTTACCGACACATCACTGAGACTGGCACAATATTGATGTTTCCGGCCTGAGTAAAAAGAAAAACCCAACATAAAGAACATGCAGATGCAAGTATTGGTGCATGATCCGCGACCGGTGCTCACATTTAAGTATTCTGAACCACGCAACGCCCTTGGGCTCCCACGGTCGCCCGCATTTTTAGCCTGCGACACAATTTCCTCATACTGAGTCGATATCAGGCCCTGACCCCCGAGCTCTCACAATCCAAAAAAGGACCTGGCAAAGGGTTGAGTATCACGCACCCGTGGGGAGTCCAATGAACCCCGACAACAGCTACAATGCGTTGCGGAACTTGGTTTGACTGGTTCCGTCCCCGCTTTACACGCTTTCGCGAAGGCCAGTCGAAATAAACACGGCGTCCCAACACAGAAGCAAAAAAGATGATGGTCAAACAAGAATGCACTGGCAGGGAATCGAACCCCAATTGGCTTCGAGCTCAACTTCAGGCCCTATGAAACCACTTATATTGCGAACGTGCGGAAGCAAAGATCACCTGTGCTCGTATCCTAGTATTTGAACCTTGATGAGGGTGTTTGAATCTTTCGAGCTTCAGCACCATTTTACGGTCTAGTTCGGATTCTTCGGCCCCCGGGCCATGGCGATTTAGATGGAGGTGCCAGACTTGTTTCCTGGCACCGAGTCAAGTCGCTACCAGCCGCTGAGTCGATATGAAATGGCTCCGACTTAGATGAAAAAATCCATATCAATATTCAGGTTTAATTTTGTTCTTCGGTTGCAAATACCTTGATCACCGGGTCAATGATGTGAAGTGTCCTGCGCGCCGAAGGTCGAGGGAGAAAAATAAATTGCAGGAAACGACCAGGACACAGGGAATCGAACCCCAGCTTTCCCTTGAACAAATAAGGGCGAGTGCATGTTCAACCTTTATGCGTGGGCTCGAGGCCAATGTGAATGCGCAGGGTGGGATATATGGCACTACACTACAGGCCGCTTCTCGCCACGGCTATCTGGATATCATCAAATTCTTGATCGAGAATAGTGCCGATGTGAATGCGCTGGGTGGGCTGTAGACTGCCGCTTCCCTCGACGACGATGTGGACATTGTCAAATTCCTCATTGAAAATGTGCTGATGTGAATGCGCAGGGTGGGGTATATGGCAATTCAGTGGAGGCAGCGACTTTCCAAAGGGACGGAGATATTGTTCAACCTTTATGCGTGGGCTCGAGGTCAAAATTGCTAAGCTGGCCCAGTACCCAGTCACAGATAATAGTTGATTTGGAATTTGGTTTAAATCTCTGCGGATGTAAAAAGTTTTATAAAGAGGTGCAACGATCTTGGGAACTGAATTGAACCTCCAGCAATAACACATGTATGGAACTAAATCGAGCCGAAGTTGGGCAAGACGACCAATATATGTCGTGTAATGTTCATGTTTCTGAATCTCTCATACTTTCCTTGGTCCCCAGATTCAATATCTGGAAAAGGGTCGCGGGCCGTGATTTTAAGACACTGTGCCAGTTCGGATTTTTGGGTAGATAACGAATATGGCAACATGAAAATCAAAGGTACAATTCTTGTACAGTTTGGAGTGACCCGAATTATATCTATGAAGACACCGAAGTCATGCTTTTGTCACTTCGCTCTTTGTTTTTCCAACCTCGAGGTTGGCATCGACTACCCGCGCGACCTTCCCCACGATGGGCCGGACGGCGAAGACGATGAACAGGACGGCCTTGCATGTGGACGGCGCGTCACGACACGTTCGTGCATCCTCCACAGACAAAGCAAATCAATATCTCCTCCGAGGAAAAAGAGAAAGATGCCATAAACCCGCTAACGTGCGCACCAACCCCCCACACGCGGCATGCGTACTAGAAGTAGCGCCGATAGAGGAAGAAGAAAACCGCAACTCGAGGAGAGCGAAACAAAGAAGGAAAGAAAGAAAGAAAAAACGAAACGAAACGAAACGAAACGACGCAATGAAACGCAAACAACCCGCTCCGCACACTCCGCCCCGTTCTCTCAAATCAACAACACAAAAAACAAAAAAAATTAAAAAAGGCCCCCGCGCCAAAATATGAAAATAATTTAAGACATTAGAAATGGGCAGGAAGAAAGAAAGAGCACGTCGAAACGAAATAATTCGAGAGATCCGAAAGAAAGAAAGAAACTTCGAGAGACTCGAAAGAAAGAAAGAAGAAAGAGCACGCACCTCCCCCCAAACCCATGCACCACCAAATCCGCCGTGCCCTCCACATAGAGCTCCACCACGGGCCCCGCAGCCATGCCTTGTAACGTGACTTGCCCGAATGTCTCTGTTATTGAGGGGGAGCTGGGAAGCGGGAAGCGTCAATGGGGTAGGGGATGAGGATGAGGGAAGAGTGGAAGTGTGGAAGAGAGAAAGAGTGAAGGAGGGGAGGAGCGATGTCGAATAGGTAGGTAGGTAAAGGAGACGAGAAAGATGCGTGATCGAGCGCCGAACGTTGATGAACCCGAACGCGCCACCAAAGGTCAAGCGAGATGAGATGTAACTCGCGAAGATGGATAGAACACGGAAGAGCGAATAGCAGCGGATATACGCGCCGAATCCCGAGGCAAGCCAATATAATCGAAACGCCGAACCAATAAGTAATGGGTCGCTTGAGACGGAAGAGAGATAGATGGCGCGACAGCTGAGATGGATGGAATCAGCGCTGCATGCCGCATGCCGCATAACGCATGATAGCAATATGAAGACCTGCCCAATCGAATAGGCACAGGCCAATATAGTCAGTCAGTAGAGCGGGAATAAGCACGCGTATAACGGATAGCACCGAGATGAAGCTGCGCAATGCGACGAATATAGCGCCGCGTCTGCGTATTGTGGCCGCCCCGAGGAAGACTGGAAAACGGGCAGATTGAGGCCCCGAGACCAACAGCCACAGCCAAAGGCGCGACGCGGATGTCCTCTTTGCTTTGCCATGAGCAATATACGCGCGATGGACAGACTAGACAGCTGACGCTGATCGACAGGATGGACAGACAGACAGATGATCCCCGCGCCCACCCAAGTTCTTGGAATGAATGGAGTCCGGGGCTGAGCTTAAAGACGGGCGAGGGCGCTGTAGTGACCCATCACAATCGCCGCACAATCGCCGCTCGACGTCCGACGGACAAGGGCGCCCCCACGCTCCCAAGAAGCGCAAAAACACGTTCCAGGAACGCGCCTTCAACGTCCAAAATCGCGCAGAAAATGGAATGCAGCGCAGAAAGAACGGATTCGCTCTCTCTCCAAAGAAAGAAACAACGAACATACGAAAAATAGCAGAAACGAACAATACAAAGAAAGAAAGAGAGAAGGAAAGGAAAACGCAACACGCACCTCATAACATCTGCACTCGCAAATGCCTCACTCAATCGCCTGCCCGTGAGCTGGCCTGTAAAGATGGCGAGGACACCGAGTTCGACGCAGAGCGCTTGCAAAGAGGCGCGGAAGGGGCCGTCGCCGACGAATACGAGGTGGGTCTGAGGAGGCGCAGCCGACTTGCGGCCCACCTCATTCGACGGGAGGGAAGCCGAAGAGGGTAGGGTGGACAGGAGCGCCGCATATGCGTGGACCAGGAGCCCGAGATTCTTCTCGGGTGAGAGGCGGCCGACGGACAGAATGACGACGTCCTCGGGGCGCGCGCCCCACGACGCGCGCAGGGATTGGGAGCGGAATGAGGGCTGTGGAAGAATAGATTTACAAGATAGAATAGAATAGAGGACCAAGAAAACACGCACATGGAATACTGCGTCGTCGACCCCCCGGCCCACGACCCGCAAATAGAGAGGTTGTGCCCAAGCGGCATGCCGCTTTTGGCACTTGTGCCCAAGCGGCATGCCGCTTTTGGCACTTGTGCAAAGCGGCACAACAGAATTTTTTTTCTTAGTTAAATACCATCACCTGAGTTGTGGATCTTGTCGCTACTGGTGTTTTATCCCCGAGTTTGTGTATTTTGTGAATTGTTGGTAGGAGTAAGCGTGAGAAACCCGAATTTGACGGCATCATTTCTTGCGTTTCTTTGTCCTCGCGCCACTTTTCACCGTCTCCCATGGGTCGCAAGAAAGGACGAGGCAAATCTGCTCCCTCTTGTGCAGGCACCCGTCGCTCGACCCGCCTTCAAGGCCAGCCGAGTCCGGAACGCGAGGGCAGTCCACCTTGGGTCGGAATGGACTCGAGCCAGCTGCCAGACGACACCAGCAGCATCCACAGTGACTATGAACCGGAGCCGCTGGAGGATATCGAGCAGCCGAACGACACGCAACCCCCTGATCTCTCCGACGAGGAGGATGAGGAACCGGCACCGGCCCCATCAGCTCACACGACGAATGCGCGGTCTCCGCGTTGGGTGTCTTGGCAAGACCGATACCTGGCCAAGGCCGTAGACCAGATTCGACCTTTCCTCCTGCTGCCTTCTGAACGCGAGGAGGGGTGGAATAGGACAGCTGAAGTCCTCCGCCAGGACAGCAGCGCTGTCGGGGAGCGTTCCATGGTTGATAGAAGCGGTTCGGCCTGCAAGAATCGTTTCATAGGGTGCGCTATATCGCGCGTCAGCTTCATCCCCGTCTAACATGCTTACAGAAAGGCGAAACAGAATCGCGCATGAAAACCGGGGATGTTGAAGAAGTCTCCGAACATATCAAGGTGAGTTTGAACAATTTCTTTCAGTTCGACATTCACTTGCTCCCAGATCATGACAGAACTACAAGCAATCATGGATGACCACCAGGTCTCGACGAAGGAATCCTCCGCGAAGTCGAAACACAAGGTTGATGTTGAGGATAAGGCTGGCAAGGAGTTTCGTGATGCAGCGATGAAGGCTTTGGCCCGCAGTGAAGGATTAATTGACATCTCGGAGCTCGACGGTGCTTCTGTTCGTGAGAAGCAGGGCCAGCGAAAGTGAGTTGCCAGTTAGGTAGAACAGTCCAAGAGGCTGCAGCAGAACTTTTTGGTTCTTTGCAAAGCTGAGGAACGCGAATTGCTCGCCGATCTCCTTGAATACCCACTCGACCGGTTCACGGATGCGACTCATTCTCGTGTTGAAAAGCTGCTGTGGCTCTGTCAACGATGCGCCCTTATATGGAGTGCAAACGTGAGCTGATACTGTGTAGGCAGGATCGCCGTACACAACAAGAGGCTCTCGAGTCTCGGGTGTTCCTAAAGTCCAAAAATGCTTCTTGAGGATTTCCAAGACGCCGCTCTGCTTGAAGCATGTTTCATCATGCCTACGGCCTTCAATAGGACCGAAGATATGGATGATCATGCCATCAGGGGAGATGATAACATGATACTTCAAGCAATGCATCCGTTTCCATCCATTATAGAGCAGCCACTGGTTATGGATTGGGCGGCTGATTTCTTCCAGTGTTCCGTCCATCAAGGAACAAACGTGGGGATGAGGGCACCCTTTCACAGACATGCAATGAGCAAATTGCTGCAGGGTGTGCGGAGTAAGGCGAGTTGGATCGAAGCGGAGGAGATGCTTCCAGCGATCGTAGATATACCGTGCGACAAGCCGGGTGATACGGGAGAAATGTGTAGCCTCCCACCCACACTGCATTTCGACATCACAGAGTCGGGTGGGGGATGACAGGCGACGGAGAAGCATGCAAACTGCGGTGAAGGCGTCTTCTGTGATGCGAGTCTGCGGGCATTTGAACTCCGCGGGTAGATCCAGATGTATGACAAGCTGCTCGACTTCAGCATACGTGAACCCAACAGGCGTCGCATCAGTGATAGTCGATACCACATTGGACAGAGAGCGCACCGGAACTGCTCAAAAAATACAGATTGGCTGCACTTTTGCATTTCCGCCTCCACGTGGAATCCCAATCGGGAAACTTGATGGCGGCAGCTTTCGGCACATTCAAGCTCCGACACATGCCAAACAAAGCACACCATATTGTTCTCTTCCTCCCGTAATCGACGCCGGGTCGCTGCCTCGCTATACATCCCCAGGCTTCTCATCGTTAGCAGACAATCTACCTCCCGTCAGGCACACCTATGCCCCGCTTTTGACGGAGTTTAGGGCACTGCGCTTGCCCGAACTCCCGGGTACCATCTGCCTTGTCGTCTCGCCTAGCCAGTTAGAGGTCAGGGATAGGTTAGGGTGGCTGGAAGAGGGCGAGGGACAGAGGGAAAGCGCGAAAGAGGCTTTAGAGTGCCGATTTGAGAGGCCCGGCTTGGTGGTGTAGCGAGGGAGGGAACGGCCTCGAATGGTCGGTCCTCTTCGCATACCTGAAGGAGCTAGGACATAATTTCAGTATTTCAATATGTTTCCCTCCAAATACTGTGCCGTCGATGTAACGCGAGTTCGCGAAGGACTTGTGCGATGGCTTTTTCGCAGTACCGGCAAGTTCGGCAGGCCTGACACTGCCTCCAGAAAAGTTCCCTAATCGGGATCGCACGTGGAGGCGGAATTGAAACTTCTGATTGGCTGAGTGATGCGAGATCAATCTTTCCGCCTGAACGCATCCTGCCTTGTGATTGGGAGATCCACTCCTCGTCAAGGGCATCAAGAAGACGTTTGAGAGTCTCGTGAAAATTCTTAGCAGCGAGGAGGATCTCAATTTCTTCCGACATTGTGGACCGTAAGACTCGAGAGACTGATGATGACGTTGAATGACAGCCGTTTGATCCCTAGCACAGCCACATCAATGTCATTCCTCCCACAACCCCGAATACACATGAATTATGTGTTAGTTTCTGGTTTTGGGTGCCCTGGGATGTCTTTTCCCCATACCGCTTTGCACAATGCTCAAAAAGCGGCATGAGCGGCATGCCGCTCGTGCCACTTGGGCACAACCTCTCTAATTACCGAACCCCTTCTCCGCAAGCAGACTCGCCATGCTCCGACTTGGGACCAATGTATATCTTGCGAAAGAATGCAAATACGCATGTATGGCCCATGTGCGAAAGTGGTAGTACGGATAGCCGAACACGGTCGCGTAAGTCGGGAGGTTGGTATGGTGGCTCGTCATGATGGGCGTGTTCGGGAAGAGGAGGGAGAGCGCGGCGAGGCCCTGGACGCCGAGCCAGATGGGGTCGACGAGGTGGATGACATGTGGGGAAAATTGGCGGAGAGCGGCGAGGAAGGCGGGAGATGAAGTTTACCTTGAGGCCGGGGTAGACGCGCAGGGGAACACTGAACGTGCCGAAGAGGGAGGCACCGGCGTACGAGGCCATGCCTGTTTCGGGGCCAAGGAGCATAGCGCGAATGCCGGTGGAGTGGAGATGTTGGAGGAGATGCGCGAGCGTGATGGTGGAACCGTCGATCTTCGGGAGGAAGTTCTCTGTGCGCGTATCTGTACTGATACAATATTGGAGAGAAACGCACCAGCAACAATGGCGACTCGCAGCGCATCTGTGTGCAGAGGCAACAGCGAGTCTCCTTCCATCATGGAGAGAACGAGAACGAGCCTTCTCGACTCGAGTGGAGGATGCACGCCCTAAAGAAGTTGCCTCGCTCGTGCGTGGGCCTGTGATCCGATGATCCCCAATCAGGGGTCTCGGTCCGTGTGCCGGTGACTAAATACAACTCAATCGTACTCAATCTCCCAAAAAGTGAAAGTCGAGCCTGTGAGGCGCAGAGACGCACCGCCTACGTGCTGTTCGCCCGACGTAGCTAAATCGAGCTCCCGCTGGAGGACAACGGCGCCACACCAGAGCGATCATTCAGCAACATTCCGACGCGGGCACGTGCGTGCGTAAGCACATTTGCAAAGCAATTCCATTTTTCGAAGCCCCTATCCCAAACGTGGGGTGTCTCTTGGCCGCCGCCGCCATCGGGGAACGTCCTTCGGTGCGCATGCGGCGAATATGCGGCTCCCAGGGCCAAATAAAAAAACTTCTATCTCGCATGAACGCCATGCACCAGTGGGAGTCGCCGTCAAAGTGGTTAATCTTCACTCCCTCATCCACTCAGCCGATCATTGCCCTGAATCAATTCAATTCTCCAGCTTCAATTGGACACACTTGCATCACGAATCACTAGTTACCGTAGGTTACGGATCATACTACCGGAGGTTGATGGCAACCTGCGGTAGGTTGGTGGTCATGTTCGTATCCTGCCGTAGTTTGATAGTAATTATACGTTGAATGCGACTATCAACCTAAACTGGGTGCAAGAATGAGTGCAACCTGCGCTAGGTAATTGTGTAGGTCGGTTTTCATACATTGATTCTGTTCAACCTATGCCAGATCGTTGTAGGTGGTACAATCAATTCATGGCCCAAATCCGAGTTCCACAGCTGCTTTCTCAATAGACTCGATCTCTTCTTTGTGACCATCCAAAATGGCAGCCAGGTAGGTGGTATGGTAGGAACCATCCCCAATAGACACATTAAAATAATAGACGTCCTTGAGTAGTGCTCGCATCTACACAAAATGAAAAAATGACAGAGGATGCTTTTTTGTAGTCTCTCACAGAAAGACGCTTCAACAATGTGATCTCGTACCTCAATAGATATTTAGTCCAGCCAAATTAAACGAAATTCACCTTGCGTGACACTCAGCTTCCTTAGCTGTGTCGGCCTCTTTGATCCCTCGGACCTCTGCCGGGATAAGTGAGAAGGTTTTTTGCACTGCAGTGACTGCACAGCTTCGAGAGGAGCGGGTGAGGCGAACAGGGGACAACAGTGATGTCCCGGTTTTCACATTTGTCACGCGGTGTTGGTATGCAGTGAGTTTGGCAGCAACCATCTTGATTTTGAGGCTGGTCACTTGAAATGTGATCGCCAGAGCCTGCAGCTACACAAATGAACATAACACATTGATAAGCCATGAATTCACCAATGCCTGAAATTTAACATTTTCTGGGATTACATTACGGATACACACACGTCTGGGTCTATGGCAAGTCCCAAGTCAGTAGACCTGGAGCTATACCCTAAAAACCAAATCCAGAACCGGTTGCGGATGAGCATCCAGAAAACACATATACTGGATGCCTCCGACTAATAAGTCATCAGTTCAGGATCCGACTGTCATATCATAGGCAGGAGGTTGCGGGTAGTCCAAATGAGCATTAGGGAATATAATATCCACTCTGTGCCAATTATTGAGCTCACAGCAAGTTTATCTTGAACGAGTTTCAACATTGTTTATCCATGCTTGTATCAAGACAATGTCATGTTCGATCACGTGATGGCTCCAGAACCTTTCAAACCATAACAGGCCAGATCTGGATAAGGTGCCATACGCCCATCAAATATCGATCAGCTCAATATGGCAACCAAGTTCGAACCCAATTTAGGAATTGACCTTTCACTTGGGCTATGAAGGGGACCAGGGTGTCTAATTGAAGGCAAAAGACCCGAGGTTCCGGATTTCCAAGAATCATTCGAGGGACACCAGTATTGAGCCTGTAGGGAAAAGGCACGGAATCCTACACAGGCACTGAAAGTGGAGAAGGCTGATGGCCTCTCCAGCAAGTAAAGAAGGGCGGAACCTCCAGCTTGATTCATCGAGGCTACTCCAATAGGACGTGCTTGTATTTCCGAGTTATCACAAATCTATCAGCTTTATTCAGGATAATACCCTTGTGTGTGTGTTTTAAGTGTGCTACGTGTGTTTCTGGATTTGTTGCGTGTTGCGTGTCAAATTGGTTCACTGCTCCTGTCTTACGAGGTTAGAGTGGGTGACCCAGAGTTGCAAAACTATAAATTGAACCTTGTCTAAGGACAACCATTGGACCTACTTATAGCGATCCGTGCAATCTTAAAAACAATTGTTCCTGTGTATCTTCTATCGGTACACAAAGACCCGTACTCGGTTGTACTCTCTGGGATTGTATCTGGAATCAGTTGGGTTTGGTTGGTTGTTGTGTTAGGATTTTGTGTTGGTTTCGGAGTTTGTGAATCCTAAACAAGAGTGCACTTTCTTATTGCATTCAGCCCATCGGATTTGCATATAGTAGTATTTCACCCATAGACCGCCGGCACACGTTTCAACATCTCTTCCCTCCTGCTGTCATGGTCGGCTTGGTAAGTTGTTGGTTTGCTAGGGTTGCAACAAACTAAAAGCAAATCTTTGACAGTACTTATCTCTCTCCTCACTCCTGCACACAAGGTGCATACTTTCCGCATTGAAGGCGACATTCCATCCAACATGTCCTTCGTGAGTTTTTTCTTCCTTTTGTTTTCAAAAAATGCGTGTGTGCAAGTGAAGCTCACCTGCTGGCATCCCAGGCATTGGCACTCAGGTCTGGGACTCGAAGCCAGCAGGTGACTCCAGCTCACGATACATATTTTCTTCTTCTTTCCACCTTTTCATATTTAAATTATTACGAACTTATTTGCAGGTCGCAATGCTGTGGCTTCCCTGTGCATGAAAGGTGGGCCCTGCAAACATAGCACGTCCCTCGCTTCATCCTTTAAACAGATGCAGAGTGGTGCTGAATTTTCAGCATTCAGTTTGCCCGAAGACGCGGCTCTTACGCCACCAGTTGTGACAGTGCTTCAAGAGCACAAATTCGATGTCAGGCCTCTGCTCGCACACAGAGTGGCTGCCGAGAGCGACGACCAATTGAACTGTGAGCAAGACGACATCAACGACTTTCCACCCCCAGATCCATGGGACAATATCGACAACATTGAACCCACTCTCCCGTCTTCAACCTCAGCAGCCACAAAAACGCTTGCAGCCCTATGTTTGACGAAGTTGTGGCCCGCAGCAAGAATCCACACAGTGGCCCCCATCACCGCTGAAACGGAGTACTTAAGATACACGTGAAATGAATGCAAATAATGCTAGCACTCAAAAGCACTAAACACCACTAACACACACACACACTACTACTCCCAAAGATCAAGTGCTTCTCCTTGTGAGTTCGGGTCCAGTTTGTAGTATGCGAACAGCGGGTTTGGATCCCAAATAACACAGAATATAAAATGCTAGGGCTGAACTATCCAGAAACAGCGCCTCAGAATGCAATGTTCAATCACTTAGCTCTCAGCTAGCAACCTAGATGAATATAGGAAAAGGGTGGATACAAGGCAACCTTGATTAGGCATCGCAGAATACCAGGGCAGAGATTGTAAGGTTTGTGAAAATCCTCTCGTTCGCAATCCAAACGAATATGAGGCTAACACCAAATAGCTTCCAAGCTACACACACTAGGCAGCCCTGAGTGTGGACCTGTTAATTCTGATAGCAGGAACATTTGACTACTTTGTATCAGTCCTAGCTCACTATATGCGTCCCAACAAGTCGATCCAACACACTACAGATGGTGCTAGGGCAGATCTGGGGCAAAGTCACTGACAAGATATAATCCAACTAGGAGTAGGAAACCGGTATCCCGTCTTCCATTAAGGCTATGCAAATCACACCACAAGTGTCCAGTAAGTCAGTCCAACACACTACGGATGGCGCTAGGGCAGATCCAGGGTGAAGGCAAGGTCACTGACAAGTCGGGATCGTGCTTTACAAGGGAATACACCCAATAGTTTTGTACGTGAAGTGAGCTAGGAAAACAACACCTTTCCTCTTAATCTTATGTTTCCAAGTTCCAGAGTCAACCAATCAAGATTCCAGTTATAGACTACTACAAGCAGAGTTTGTACACAAATCTCCACGAATAGCCTGAGACAACCTGCCGCCACGAACTAGGGTGTGATTAATCTGGCCTATGTGGCTTGAGCGCTGTCCTTTTATACATATGAGGAGATAGTGTTTAAGTAAAAGAAATGAGTAAAGAGAAATGCTTGGCTAGCCAATGAAACAGCAGCCGTTCTGAGTCGTCATAATCAAATGTCCTTGGTAGTCATCCCGAATGACTTCCGGGTATGGTTTCTGTGGGTATTGGTAATTCCTAGGCCGTTGATCACAAGCCTGAACTATGAATCCTGCCAGCCTGGAGTTGAATCCAGTCCAATAATAGTTCCTAGTTGATTCATGGAGATCTCATGACCGTCCTAGAATAGCCCTTCGTGCTGTTGTATGTGTCGCCACTTGTCTATGATAATATCTCTGACACAATAGTTAATATGTTCATGTTTGGGTGATGCTAGCGCGTCGCGTCTGTCATGTGTACCGTCTCCTAGTCCTAGGATGTACCGCATATGTTCTTCCTGTAGCAACTAGTTGCCTAGCTACTTAGTCTTCGGCATATTCTTATTGTAGGTATCAGACGTCCTCCACTAGCTGTGTAGCAGCTGATCCTAACCTGTTCTTCTACGATATCTGAGTGTTCATCCTCCACTAGCACAACCTCCTTGGGTTCTTCTGTCTCGTTTGTTCTTCCTAGGTCACTTAGAACTAATGTTCTATGAATGTATGGGTGTGATATATCTCCTAGGTGGTTTAGACTAGACCCGTTCATAAAGGTGTCTGCCTTATGTGGATTCCTAGCTTACAGCCAGTAGCCGGAGCTCGCTCTGACCCTCCTTTGTATCACTGAACAGAGGCCTAGCGCACTAGTGTTATCTAGTGACTGCTAGATGCTGTATGCTAGCTTAGGTTGTTTCATTGATAGGCCTAAGTTCGCAAAAATAGCCAAATGGACGGGCATTGGGTGTTGCGCCATCTCACCGCCATGCTCAGACCCCACCCTCAAGGGCTGTGATATTCAGTGGGTGAAATCTACCAACGCTCCGCACTTGTACTGGGCAAAAAGGCATGGAATGGAGTTTCTTGACACTGGCCACGTCCCACCCACTACCACAACCCGTGCTCACGTCACACTGGCTGCACCCCTTGCCACCAACCTAGCCTCATCCACTCTCCCCACCACCCTCAGTGTGTATGCCGCCAAGGTCGAAGATCACATGGAGCAGCATGGCAGCAAAGTGCCCTGCTCAGTCACAGACCTCCTTGGGCTTGGGTTTCAGTTTGTCAAGTGAAATGGAATGTGTATCCTTTTTCCACCTAGTCAACTCCTCCTACTAAACCTTCTATTAACTTCCAGCATGCCCCGCTCGCTTCTCGATGGCCGAGGACGCATAATTGCTGTCCTTGCCAGCAGGCCTGCTGGTGAGAATTATGACATTGCCGCCCTCGCAGCCTTCTACTCCATCCGCAACCCAGGGATTAAGGCACAGTTCCCTGCCTCCATGCACAAGCACTGCCATGGCCTCTTCGCTGCTATCACCATCAGGCTTTCATATGGCAAGGGGTAGAAGGCCCCTAGCTGGCTCCACAACAGGCAATAAGACACACTCGCTGGCGGCCTACTTGCAAATCTCTAAATCAAGAGGTTGGTGGGCTTCACTGACCATGCATGCCCTTCCATTCTGCATCCATTCTGCGCACCTCCTTTCCTTATGTGATTTCCATAGCTGCCTTTGCTCTGTGGGTGCCATGCACTACTGCGCACATGACACTGCGCTCTGCAACCACCTCCCTCATCTGTGCTACCCATTTGAGCACTCAGTTTTTTTTGGCGCCACCTTCAACTTGGGCCCCAAAGCCTGGGCATTGCAGCACCATGATATGCTCAACCTCTCCTTTGGATGGTGCACGTGCAGGCGCTGGGCAATTTCAATGTGTTATACCCGTGCCCAACTCAGGCCCTCATTCCTGCTCTGGTGCAACCCTCAGACTCATCGGACTCTCTTTGGACTTTGGTCCGGACCTTGTTCCGACTGTCAGATACCTTCGGACTTTGGTCCAGACCTCTTTCTGACTCTCAGACATCTTCAGACTCCTTCCTAAGTTGCAATACTTGATGTCACACAAGACCATGGGTTTTTATGTGATGAAGCCTGCCAAGTGTTTTCCATCTATGCCATATGATCCTATGCCACATGCTGCTGTCCATACCCTGACCTAATAGTATCAGTTGCGCCTAACCTTAACTCATACAAGTGGCAGCTCGGCCGCTTTGGGCCGGGCATCCCCTTCTGCTGATGGCAGAGTTCAAAGGTACAGACAGGGTAATATCAGATCACAAGAGGGTTAACTGACCGGCAGAGATTGAAAACGCTTCAGACAGACGGACAGACAGCTTACTTTTATAACAAGGGTAACTACCCTAACCTGAAAAAGTCACTAACTACACTGTTTTTCCCTTGGATTTCGACTGCTGAAAGTATCTCCTCTAACAAAGTATGTCAAAGTTGCCAAGGAATTACCTCACACCTAATAGAGGAGTATGTCAGGGGCCAATGTCAAAATTTACGGTCAGACTTACTACTGCTCATATCCTTAATTTTCCAGTGGTGGTCTCACCTTGGCACCCCACTCCATCAGCATGCAGACAATCTCTGTGTAGCCCTGTTGGGCTGCAGCCTCCAAGGAGCTCCCATATCTTCCCCCTGTTGCATTGACATCAGCGCCCTTGTCAAGGAGGATGTAGACAATCTCTGTGTGGCCCATAGCAGCAGCAGCCTCTAAGGAGCTCCCATATCCTTCCCCTGCTGCATTGATATCAGCGCCCTTGTCAAGGAGGACGCAGACAATCTCAGTGTGGCCCCTAGCAGCAGCAGCCTCCAAGGAGCTCCCATAGAATCCCCCTGCTGCATTGACATCAGCGCCCTTGTCAAGGAGGATGCAGACAATTTCTGTGTGGCCCCCCCTAGCAGCAGCCTGCAAGGAGCTCCCATAGAATCCCCCTGCTGCATTGACATCAGTGCCCTTGTCAAGGAGGATGCAGACAATCTCAGTGTGGCCCCGTTCAGCAGCAGCCTGCAAGGAGCTCCCATATCTTCCCCCTGTTGCATTGACATCAGCGCCCTTGTCAAGGAGGATGTAGACAATCTCTGTGTGGCCCATAGCAGCAGCAGCCTCTAAGGAGCTCCCATATCCTTCCCCTGCTGCATTGATATCAGCGCCCTTGTCAAGGAGGACGCAGACAATCTCAGTGTGGCCCCTAGCAGCAGCAGCCTCCAAGGAGCTCCCATATCTTCCCCCTGCTGCATTGACATCAGCGCCCTTGTCAAGGAGGATGCAGACAATCTCTGTGTGGCCCCGTTCAGCAGCAGCCTGCAAGGAGCTCCCATATTCTCCCCCTGCTGCATTGACATCAGCGCCCTTGTCAAGGAGGATGCAGACAATCTCTGGGTGGCCCCCTTTAGCAGCAGCCTGCAAGGAGCTCCCATAGAATCCCCCTGCTGCATTGACATCAGCGCCCTTGTCAAGGAGGATGCAGACAATCTCAGTGTGGCCCCCTTTAGCAGCAGCCTCCAAGGAGCTCCCATATCTTCCCCCTGCTGCATTGACATCAGCGCCCTTGTCAAGGAGGATGCAGACAATCTCTGTGTGGCCCCCTTCAGCAGCAGCCTGCAAGGAGCTCCCATAGAATCCCCCTGCTGCATTGACATCAGCGCCCTTGTCAAGGAGGATGCAGACAATCTCTGGGTGGCCCCCTTTAGCAGCAGCCTCCAAGGAGCTCCCATAGAATCCCCCTGCTGCATTGACATCAGTGCCCTTGTCAAGGAGGATGCAGACAATCTCTGTGTGGCCCCGTTCAGCAGCAGCCTGCAAGGAGCTCCCATATTCTCCCCCTGCTGCATTGACATCAGTGCCCTTGTCAAGGAGGATGCAGACAATCTCTGTGTGGCCCCCTTCAGCAGCAGTCTGCAAGGAGCTCCCATAACTTCCCTCTGCTGCATTGACATCAGCACCCTTGTCAAGGAGGATGCAGACAATCTCTGTGTGGCCCCCTTCAACAGCAGCCTGCAAGGAGCTCCCATAACTTCCCTCTGCTGCATTGACATCAGCGCCCTTGTCAAGGAGGATGCGGACAATCTCTGTATGGCCCCATACGACAGCAGTCTGCAAGGAGCTCCCATATTCTCCCCCTGCTGCATTGACATCAGCACCCTTGTCAAGGAGGATGCATACAATCTCTGCATAGCCCCCTTGTGCTGCAGCCTGCAAGCAGCTCCCATATCTTCCTCTCGCTGCATTGACATCCACACCCTTATTGAGGAGGACATGTATCATCTCTGTATGGCCATAATATGATGCTACAATGATTGCTTGGTTAGCTGAATCCTGTTGCAAAGCTGCTCCCTCCAGCAAAGACTTTGCAATGTCCACAAGGTTTGCTGCTGCTGCAATCCATAATGCAGAGGCTTGTAATGGCCAATCTCCATAATTCCATGGCAGAAAATTCCATTTCTTGTCCCAGCTGTATTCACCATGATTCATTATTTTTTTCCACTGAAAACCCCGACAAAGAAACTCTAAAATGCTTTCCCTGAGTTGAATTTCAGGCTGTCCAGCAGCATGTGCAAGGCAATATTGGGAATACTCAACAAGAGGGGGTACAGTAGCCTCGTACTCAGTCCAAGATGAATCTGGGAATCCATCAAAGGCAAGGCATGTGAGCAGAGTCTGTGTTATCTCTGTTTGTGCATCTGGAAATAGTTGGACCTGAATACTGTCCAAGTATTCCTGTGTGGTGTAGTGCACAAGTCGCACCACAGAAGACTCCTTGTCCACAATAACAAGCCCAGCACAGACAGCAAGAATCCTCTCAATGTCCAGAAGATTCTCCTTATCAAGCTGGTGAGTGCCTGGTTCAATGGCAAGAGCTACTCTTAATTCTTCAACTGTCAATGGCCTCTTTGCATTTGCAACCCAAGTAATGGTTGAGTGAGCAGTAGTCCTGTCCTCCTCATTCTGGTCCTGAATGCGCTGCATTGCAATATGGTAACTGTCATGAAGATTCTTTGGTAGGACTTTCAGAGCTTCTCGAACAGCTTTGATTGTATTCTTTGTGCTAAGCGACTCAATGTGAAGTTTAGCAAGCAGGAACCTGGGCAAAATTCCTTCAGTGGTCTGGGACAGTGAATCACTAATACTTACATTCCATCCACAGTCTGAGTGTTGATTTTTGAATGGATATCTTCTCGCAATTTGGGTTGGTTCTGAATGTGCTTTCTCAAGCGTGGCAAGTTGATCTGTGCTTCAACATATGTTTCAATGTCATTTGGCTTTGCCTCAATCTCTAGAGTTTCAACATTGAGAAGAGAAGGATCTGGAAGAACATGAGGTCGAGCAGTGACCATCAAGTGCACATTGCTACCAGCTGCTGCTAGATGTCCAAGTAGGATTTCCCGTTCAACTTCAGGATATTCATCAATAGCATCGACAACAATGAAGACCTGTGAAAACTCCTTGAGGCTAGAGCTGAGCACATTGACCACTTCTTCCAGCGATGGTACAGTGGCCTTCTCCCGGTGCTGTTTGAATAAATTTTCTGCAGTGGAGCTGATGTCCCTGTCAAATACAAGCTGTCTCCAGAGACCTGCCAGAAGTTTGGGTGGTGGTTGCCAGTCGGCTTCCTTGTGGTTCAAATAAATGCAAGCTACACCAATATCCTTGTTGTTTCTGAATGCAGCACTGAGATGATCTACAACCATTGATCTAGGATTGTCATAATTAGTGGTAACCACTTCATGTGAAGATTAGACGCACGCAAGGACTGTTTTCCCAGCGCCAGCTGGAAATTTCAGCCTGGTTAGTCTGGAAGCTATGAGAGTGATGGATTACATACGAATTCCATGGCACCAAAGGGTGTTTCCAGAACCAGCTTCCCATTTTTTGAAGAGAGGATCTGCAAGCAGCCATTGGCCAGTTCCCTTCGTCCGCACCTGTGAAATGTCTGCATGTCGTAGAAAGAAATTGATGGGTGAAAGCCAGTTAAGGATGATGTCTCGGTTTTCTGCTTCCCTGTGGTTGTGGATGTGCATGATTCCAGGTCCAGTATTTACATAGGGACCATACGCAGCACCTCCAGTACCACCTGTTCCCTGTCCAACTCCCTGTCCACCTTTACCACCTGTTGATCCTGGGTAATATAAATATTTATGTAGGTGTCCTAATGGTTTCTTGCGTACCATAGATGGTAAGGTCGTGTTGGCCAGGCATTGCTATTTTGTGTCAGTGTGGATCTTTGTATAAAGAACAGCACCGTATCAGCCAGCATCAAAGTTCACAAAGAGATAGCACTAACCAAGAGGATGTGGTGCTGCAATAGACTTGGGGATGGTAGCACGGAGAATGTATTGGGGCAAAAACAAGAGGAAGGGTCGGAGGAACATGCACAGAACACGTTGCGCTTTAAATTGGATAGAAGGCTGTGACGGGAGATCCGGGGAAGTGCTCGGCCTCATTGTTCTGGTCCAGTACGTTACGAACGTCAAAAGATTGATGTGGCGCGTGGACAATGACAGTCAGCTGACAGCGACACTTTCATATCGAGCTCCCGAATGAATTTCTGCTCGAACTGTAGATCAGTCAATTCTGCAGCTCAGTGTTGATGAGTTGGAGGGCAGTCGTTGCGGCTGCCCAGAGTGAGGGCTTGAGGATGTTGCGTGACGGCCGTATTGTTCGGGTGCAGTTACTTACGTGGGTGCCAAACTTGGATTGACAGTGCCATGACAGCAAGCTTTCATCTCGCACTGACAGCGAAGATGCAATATTGAGCTCCGACTCAAAGACAGAGAAAAAAAATCGGGGAATGCAGGCAATGAACTGAGGTACTCTTGTTGGAAATGGAGTCCGACCTGTGAGGCGAGGAGGTGGCAACAACTCCCTTTTCAACCGAATCGGCGGCCGTACCGTTAAAACCGCCGTCTTAATCACCGATATTCCGATCAAATCTAGCTCCACGTCCACATGTACCCCAGATGTATTCCCGTCTCGGTCCCTGCGCTGCGCTCTTCCAAGGCCAAGATGACCACGACGGCGATGTGTGGTATCGAGCGCCGAGCTGCTCTGATGCGTCGCAATCCGATCTTCGCGCCTGCACGCCGGCGAGTACGCCGCCACTGTCCTCGCTTTACCACGTGTCCCGCGCCCGCCCTCCGTTCCTCTACACTACCGCCGTTGCTCTGCTCTACGACCCCAACGGCCACAATGCGCCATCCAACGCTGCCTGTTGCTGCCTCTCACTAGCGTCCTCCTCCTTTTTGCAGTACTTCCTCGGCTTTTTTCGTGCCCCTTCCCCAAGGACCCGGCGCCTTTCTTGCAAACAAAGATCATTGTCGTGCTCGCGATACACCTTCCTACGGACAGCTATACACGGCATAACCTCCATGCCACCGAGTTACTCGAGGGTTCCTCAACGAGGTACGTCTCCAGTTTGTGTTTCCCTTTAGTCCTGCCCGGCCTTTTCCCTTCGCGCTCTCATTTTAATATTTGCTGACTCTCTTACAGCCTTGTCCCTTGCCCCTACCATCAGCGCTCACGGACCTCGACCCAGCCTCCGCCCCCGCCATGTACATCCGCACCGACTTTGTGCAGTCGTCACGGCGTTGAGTGTACCCAAACCCGCCTGTGCCCTCGTCCACCATGCCTCTCGCCGCCGCCGACTGCATTTCTGAAGGCCTATGCGCTCCTCTCGCACCGAACTGTCTAGGACGCGCGCACCGATCGCCGCGAAGCAACAACGTCGTTCCTCGGGGAACTGCGCGGCTTGGCCACGGGCGGCGATGCAATTCACCTGCGTCGCGCTCGTAATCTACGGTTCTGCGGCCCTCGCGCCCGCCTCCTTGGCATCGCTCTTACGGGGTCCACTTCGCGTATGCCGTCAGCACCCACGGTACTTTTTCCGCGAGAATATCCTCTGGGCTGGCGTCTTCGCGGACAGATTGGGACCTGGGACGTGTCTTGACCGCCATTAGGGTCTCGGTCTCGGAGACCCAAGCGAATCCGGGAATGGGAACAAGGTGTACACCTGCACGTCCTCCTTTTACCAGATGACTTACACGTCCGCAATGGGTTCGTCACTCCTCAGCCACCGCGAAATGCACGAGAGCGCGCACATTTGGGAAGGTACGTCATTCCCACTCCTTTCCTTTCTACCAACGCGCTCATCTTGTGGAAAAAATCAGGCCAAGGCTTCCACCGTCGCCATTCGATGCCCTGCTCAATGCGCAACGATTGAACACGGCGATTAGTCTCCGCCCACCTCCCCATACCCTCTACATTGCGCTGCCATATCGTCGGGCATCTGGTAGCACAGCACCCCGCCCGTTCATCAACGACACCCTCCGTACCCGTCGCGGCCTCATCAATGGACGGTATGCGCCCCTGACAATCGACGCACGCGTCCCCCGCGTGCTGAGCCCAAGGTACTTTTCCCTCTTCCCCGTCCCTCCCTGGCCCTCGATCCACTTCGCTGATCTTTACAGTTCCGTCGCCTCCATCCGTCTCTCCACCACGTCATCTCCATTCAGGTGTCGATTTTTCTGCATGGGGCGTCTCCAGCCACGCGCCTCTGCTCCAGCAACCCTTCTCATTCGACCTGGAAACCGTCCAAGCGCGCGAAAAATACGCACGCTGCGTACAACGAGCTGGTCGCGTCCACGACGCCCACCACGTCCCGTTCACATCCACCACTGCGTTCTCGTTCCAGGCCATCACGATCTTGCGACCCAAGCCTCATGCGCAGGGCCCGTCCCATTTCTACGAGCATCCGGTTCTTGGGTGATTGCTTCCTTCACACCCCCCTTACCAATTAGCGCTCAACTACGCGGCTTCGTGTCGTGCATTGCGCCGGTGCATTACAAGATCGGGATGATGTTTTGTGCGTTGATTTGCCTCTCTCTGCGCTCCGACTAATATGGATCCCCAGACATGTTCTTGTATTTTTTAGCGCATTTTTCGCCGCTGGTAATAATCGCTGGCGCGCTCCACAAACAGAACCGCAGTCTCAACCGTCCGGTAGATCCTTAACTCCCATGTTATGCAAACCTCACTCAATGCCTATTCTTCTTCGGCGGTCTCAGCATCCACCTTTCCACCGCTCTCCTCGCGCATCTGTTCTCATACAAGTATGTTTTCACTCTAACCTCAGCGTTTAGCCATCATGCTCACCGCCCGTGCAGGACATAGGGATCAGTCGTCGATGATTGAAGGCACGTTCCTGTTTGTTCTCGCTGCCTATTGGATGCCCAGGACTTAAGTGGGGCTTAAGTGCCGAGGGACTTGAGTTGCAGTAAGGGTGGAAGCAAATTGAAATACGGTTCATTTATAACATGTATACAAAATTTGATGGGCTACATGACGTAAGTGGGCCTACGACTAAAGTCGCAGCGGACGTGCCCCCGCGCCTGTAGGGAACCTGAGGAAATAACTTGAGTTGAGCCCCGACTTGAGTGAAAAGGTCAGTCCGACCGTCCCAGACCTGAATGGGGCTGTGTGAGTTTCACGCAAGGGCAATTCGCAGCGAGGTAAGATGGTCACTTTAGACCTTTTCACTAGCTCAATTATGTGCGCCAGTCACCATGTAGCTTTAATCTACCATGGCGTTTTTTGTAGACCCAGATCTCCACATTCGTTTCCAGGAACTTAATTTCCGTTTGCCAAGGAGCGTTAGTGAAATGCTCGTTTTCGGACGGTATTGCTCAAAGGATGCAGCGCTGGCCGTGAATCTGGTAATCATGGTGATACGCCATCAGATGACGCATGGCCTATCATTTCTCCAAGAACACGGTGTGTGTACCGAAAAGAAATAAAGAATTATGCTTACCTCTCCGCCGACTAAGGGTCTCGTGAACACGTCATTCGAATAAGACAGTGTTTCTTCATGTGGATCTCAGATCAATGGATAATTGAATGGATGCAGGCATCGCCCGAAAATCGCGTGAGAGATACCGTAGCACATACAATGATACATGGGGCTCAAGACGGCCACAACAGTAGGAGACCAAGCGGGGCCGGTTATCAATATTTTCTTTGCAAGTGCATAGAAATACGTTAGATATGGTGAATCAACTTGAAGAATCAAGATGTGTTACAATCGGGAATTTTACAATGCGATCCACCGCCATTGCACTCGAGATTCTCGAAAGAAATGTATTTGATTTACCAAGGCGGAACCCTGAGCAACGAAGGAGAAAGACAAGCCGCAGAATAAGTAGAATAAGAGCAGGCAATCTCCAAAGCAGACCGAGATGAGATTATAACCGGCAGGAAGGACTGGCCAGCCTCGACACAAAGGGGTGGGCAAGGATGCGGCTTTAACGGCTCAAAGCATCAGCTTGTTCCATGTCCAGGCAGGAAAAAAAAACGAACAGCACGATGAGAGTCCTAAAAGCAAACACAATATAACTCCATAATCGGATCTCAGAGCATGTACCAAGGATCGAGCGCACGCACGGAATATATAGAGCGGAGGTCACTGCCTATATGTATGGCGCAGTGTGCCGCTTCCTCCTCTCCACAATGGAACGCGAAAAAGGGCGCAATATGAGAAGTCTCTTGGGCTGGGCAGAATCTCTGAGTGCGGTGCTGGCTAAATTTATTGCGCAGAGTGCGCCGCTTCCGCCTCTCCAGAATGACACGCCAAAAACAAGCGCAAAATAAGAACTCCCTCGGGCGGGATACAATCTCAGGGTGTGGTGCTTCCGGCCCAAAGAGCATTGCGCGGATGCGGAGAAAGCTAGTTCGACACTGAGGATGAGACCGACGGCACGGCACGCCGGTGAGAAGGCGGATCCTCGACCGCAGGCACCAGATACGCTGCGTGGCTGAGCATTGCCACCAGCGCGTCCACCACCCACGTCCACCCCGCAGCCACGCCCTCCGCATTCTGCTCCTCGTTCCGTACTCCTCGCCATCCTCCTACCCGCCCTCACCAGACTCAACAAAAGCCCCCAAAATCCTCCGCCCCTCCCAACGCCCCAAATCCCCAAACCAAGACACAAAACCTCCCCAACCCCACAAACCGAAACCAAAACCGAAACAAAAAACAAAAGTTGAATGTGAAAGAGGTACACACGAAACAAAATGATGTGGCCAATCTTGCTTCATTTCCACGACGTCAACGTCGACACATTATTTTGTCTACCTTGGGCCCAAGACCCGAGATATGGATGAGGATCGGGCGCCCGCTAAAATACAACAAAATAAACGCGGAACCCATACGTGTACTATACCCACAATCGACGCGCAGACGGAGACGGAAACCAGGGATGAATCACGACGGGACGCGGAGTGCGTGCACACGCGATACCTGGCATCTCAATCTATGTATATCCATGTTCCCGGATGTGCCATGGCACCGTGGCTGGGGTGACACCTATATCGCATGTAGACGGTGGGGATGCCCCGCACGTAGAATTGGGATATAGTCGGACCGGGACGGGACGCGCGGGCGCACGGCACCGATATACGATATCCAGGTGACCGTGTCGCATACACCTATACCTGGCCAGCCGAGGCCGAGAACAGTGCATGGGGGACGAACACAGATATCAATATAAATGCGTGAAGGCGCGCAAACGCAAATAAATATGAACGCGAGTGCGATATGAAGTCACACCGCAGATAGCGTATTATGATCTCCATTATCGGTAGATATAACGCTCCCCTCCCCTCCCGAGACGTTCGTGCAGGACGGTAAGATGGGATGCGATACGATGCCACCCTCCCACGATGCGTACCGCGCCCACGCCCAGTCCGCGTCGAACACAAACCCGCATACATAGCCGCGGGAGAGAGAGGGAGAGAGCCACGCCACGCTCCACCCTCCAAACAAGCGGATGAAAATCCCGCCCCGCCAAGCGTAGAGAACTGCTACGGACGTCCCAAAACGCAGAGCGTCTCGCTCGCCTAAGTTTGTGCCACGCGACGCGCAGGCATTCCCGTACGCGCGTGCGCATTCCCAATATGCGGCGCAGGCGTTCACCGTATGCAGAAAAACGCAACGGAACGGACTAGACCTCGATCTCGAACGAACGAACAAAAGAGGCGCGCACGCACCTCATAATATCCGCACTCGCAAAGGTTTCGTCGAGGGGCCTGCCCGTGAGCTGGCCGGTGAATATGGCGGGGACGCCGAGCGCGACGCAGAGGGCTCGCAGAGAGGCGCGGAATGGGCCGTCGCCGACGAATACGAGGTGCGTGCGAGGCGCGTCCGTGTCCGCAGAGGGTGAAATGGAAAGGAGCGGCGTAGGCGTGGACGAGGAGACCCAAGAGCGCGGCGCCGGCGTATGAGGCCATCCCTGTTTCGGGGCCCAGAAGCATGGCACAGATTCTTGGACTAATACAATATTGGAGAAGAAGGCAGCAACGAGTCTCCTTCGCTCTCTCCATGATGGATTCGAGCGAGCGAGCGTTCTTTGGACGCCAGCGCAGGACAAAGAAGTAAAACTGTGATGTACGAAATACACAGTCCAGTCACATCAGTAACACGACGTCGGACGAGGAGCCCGAAGGCGCAGCTGAGCCGAAGCGAGCGTGCGCGATCGAGATCGAGCCATCCCCGATCTAGCCGCGAACCGCCAACGCAAGAGAAAGAGCGAAAAGAAAATGGGGACGAGAGGAAAGCAGAGAAAAAACTAAGTGAAGAATGCAGACTGCCGGAACACGCACCAGAGCCCGAAAAAGTGGCTCAAGAAGGTTTGAGCAGATAAATAGCAAAACGATAAATAGCACAACGCAAAACCGCTGCTAGGTGGCGGTAAGATACTGCGAAAAGACGCCAATAGAGAAAGATACCGGGCAAAAGATGCTGGAATAAGGGAAGCATGAAGAAGGAAAGAGTTGAATAACAAGTCACATAGAATTACTCACCACCAAAGAACAAGCACCACCGGGATAACTACAGAACCAGCTTGCATGCCGGAAAGCATCCCGAAGAAATACACAGTTTGAAGAGGTAGACGAGGGACGAACGATATCGTGGCGGCAATGGAGGTACTCAAGTAAGAACGTTGAAGATATCGAAGATTTATATCCAAGTTGGCCGCTGTTTTAACCGAGGAATATACCCGGTTGGTGAAGATATCCGGTTGGGTGACCAGTAGCCGAGAGGGGCGATGATACCGCCAGTTATCTGCCGTATTACGGAGGAGGACTGTCCTGTGGGAAGCCTGGACTGTGGTCTCGCGCCCGCTGATGCATTTGATGGCCAGCCACAATTTCGCTGCAACGCTCGCGAGCCCTGAAATTCACGGTCCAACCGAGATCAACCACAGTCCCGGCGTATTTCCTGTTTTGTACTTACCAAAACATTCCATATTTTTGGCCCTCTGCAGCGTTGCAAGCCACAATCTGTCATGAGGGTTCATTCAAAAATCGAAATTTCACGCGTTCCAACGTGTTTTTTGGATGTTTTCCTGAATTAATGTTGTTGCCCTGTTATAATTCTGGGAATTGGCCCCCTGGTAGGTGAGTTTGCGACGCGCCAGGAATTGGCCATGCATGGGCACGGTACACGTGACCATGAAAGACGCGTCGTTTGGTCCATCAAACTGCAAACAACCACCCACTGCTTGCTCTCCGCGTCGCGTTTACTCATCCGTCCCATGAAGTATGTATTTCTGTGACTTGACACGTCAAAACTGAACGGATTCTGTTCACCAGAGCTTTGTCTTTGTTTCTTCTTCTCAGTACACTATCTCCACCAAGTCCGCACACTATTGCTCAACAGCGCATGGTTTATCGCACACCTCTTTGCATGCTCCTTCCCTTCGCAATCGACACATGTGTGGCAGGCGAAGCTACCGTATTTTATTGCCTTTTATTTCCTTCAAAACCCGCCCTCGAGTGAACCCGCCCTTGACTGAATGTGAGTACAGCTCACTCAATTCTTTGTATTTTGCCATGAACTCCTATGCCCCGTTGCTTTGGGATTTCCTGTTACCGCTTGTGCCCTCAGTTTAGGCGCTCTGTCCCCCCAATACATCGCTGTCGCCGTTCCCAATTCGGAGGTGGTGCCTAAAGGTTGTACGTCAGAAAAATTACTCAATCTCACTCAATTCTTTGTCTTTTGTGATGAACTCACCTGTGCCCCACAGCCCTGGGATCCCTTCTCACTACCTGTGCCATCGGTTCCGGCTCTCTGTCCCTCCATAGGTCGTCGTCGTCGTCACGATGAGGAGGTAGTCCCTTAATGCTGTATCTCATAAATGTGAGTACGGCTCATTCAATTCTTTGTATCTTGCCATGAGCTCACCCGTGCCTCGGAGTCTTTGGATCCTCTCTCGCCGGCCGTGCCCTCGGTTCTGGCGCTCTGTCCCCCGACGTATCGTCGTCGCCGTGTCCAAATGCGCCCTGGCAAACAAGTACCACTCATATATTTCAGTATATTAAGGTCAGTTTTTGACCGATTCTCTTGGAATAACGTACCTGACCAACGTCTAAGATACTCTTTAGATGCCGGTAATGGGCCTTGAGTCACCACACTCCGAACGTGTCGCCGCCGCCGCCGCCAATGCCGACACCCCACTAAGCCATGTCCTACACCAAATCCAGAATAACGAAGTAAGTTCTGATCCAATCCTCTTCAAATAACTTACCCAGAGAAGCTCCAGATTGCCTCCAGACTTCCGGACACCATTTTGCTCCCTGCACGGTGAACGCGGGCTCGGTCTCAAATCAAAGTATGATACTTGATCAAATTTTCGATTCCACTGTGTCCTCCCTCGCTGGCAAGACCAAACGCCCATCTACCGAGGTCAATCCTGGCCCCTTTTCAAACAAATATCTCATGTACTGTTTGTTTAGATTTTTTTCGCTGCTGCGCACTGTGTACATTGTGCACTAGTGTCTCCATTTTAGCAGTCGCGGTGTTCTGCGATGACACCCGAGCACCGACTTTCCTAGTCCTCTAGCTGCAAGTGGGCCGCAAGTGCGAATCCGCACTCTGTGTCCCTCTTGCTGTTAGTGCGCGTGCTCGCAGTCTTTGCTGTCTCCGCTGTTGCTACCCACCAATGGTATACCTAGTGCGCTACTCTCTTAATCCTGCTTACTCTATTTAGGTATTTACAAGACATCTCGTCAAATATGGACCAGATAGAGCGCGAGATGTGCAACTATCTGGTCGTGAGGCGTCACTCGGCCATTCCTCCTGCTGACATAGCTTCGCAAATTGTTGATCTCACCTTGCCTGAGCCGGAGATCTTTGTCGGCTGATAGTGTTCGCGTTCGATAATTCACATGTAGGTGAATTTTTGTCTTTCAAATTTACGGTGTATCTCATCTTCGCACACAGAGTATTTTAAGCGCGAGTCCGGTACATAGGATAGCCCCTGAGTCGCATATATATTCAGTCTATACTTAGGGGCTCAATAAAATCTTTCTTTTTCCTGACTATGTCGGACCATGTTCCCGCTGTGTTTGCGGCCATTCACCAAGCCATTCATGACCCAGACAACCCAGACAGACCACACATCGGAGAAATTGTCGATGATCTCGAAGCTGAGGGCGAAACACTTCCAGACGAGTTCGAAGATGATACGCCCGCTGCATTCGACTTATCCCAGTTGCAAGATTTCCTTCAAGACGCATCCAAGGGTGTCACCAATGATACAGACAAGGAATACAAGAGGTTAGTTTGTTCCATTCACGAACGACTGTAATACTCACCGCATTTGCAGATTGATGCAGAAATGTCTCAAATTTCTCAAGGAGAATAAACTGATCAAGGAAAACGACACATTTTTCTCCAATACTCCGGATAAACTGGTTCCGTTCTGCATCTGCGCTTGGATAGTGCACGAGTAGGTGGTTGGTATTCTATTAGAATGCGATTTACCTCCAGATGCGACGAACGAGATTTTGATGGCACACTGAAACCGTCGACACAAGTGCGAGATAGCTATAATCATGCCCAGAAAATGAGGGCAGCTATGACCTATGCCTTTGGCCGTTTGTACAGCCTTGGGTCGCTTCCGTGGCACGAAAGTGAGGCTAGTGGAAAAATGGTGGGCAACCCGTCGGTGTCGGAGACGGTCGCCACCTACATGACAAGTCTTCGTCGCCGCAAGGTACAGTAGCTTTTCTATGCTTTTTTATTTTGGCAATAATACTCAACTCAAAATTCAGGTACGAGCTGGGGAAACAGCAACCAGTGCCCGTGCAATCACACAGGTAATACTCTCTTCGTTTGTTAGTGGAATCTTGGCACATGAACTTTGCCAGGAAACACTGGCTAAGCTGTACGAGTTCAACAATCAACCCAAAGTTGCGGAGATCCGGCAATATGTGGCAGGTTCTCGGAAGGAAGCCAAGGGGGCACATGAATGGGGTGGAGGACGCGCACGTAGATTGCTCACCTTGGCCTACGTGCTGTCCTTTCTGTGCCTCCTCAGGTTCGACGAGGTCCTCAAGATTCAAATGCATGATATCGAATGGATCTCGGAAACGTGCATCAAACTGACCTTGCCTTTCCGAAAGACCAATCAATTCGGGGGTACGTTTATTGCTCAACTTTCAAATGGCAAAATTCAATTCTCAAAAATCTAAAGGCGTAAAACCATTCTGTCTGCATATGTTCCCCCCTCACCTCGCTCACCTTTGTCCTATTCGTGCACTTGCGCATTGGTTATGCGTGTCAGAGATTACTGATGGCTATCTATTCCGCAAAATGGCATCGGGTGACCGCGTCTCCCAACAAAATTCGCATATGGTGTGTCCATTCAGCAATTACTTGAACTGGGGTTGATATAGTCCTTAGACCAGCGAGTTTTTCCTCGAGATGTTTCGGAATAATTTGCTCGACATCGGAATTGACCCATACCCGTATGGTACACATTCATTTCGACGAGGTGGATGCCAATGGCTCTACACTTGCTGTCGCTGGGGGCTGGTTCGGATCTGTGATTGGGGCGGATGGAGCACAGAGTTCAGCAATCTTACCATCGTGAAATATTTAATTTCCTATGTTGATGACCCTTCGGAGCGGCGGGAGGATTATATGAATCCTAACCGTCCGCCGTCTCTGAAATGCTTCACCTGTGGTAGAACCTGTCATTGTATATAATATAGTCTATTTTATTTTTTCATGCGTCAATTAAAAAAGTGTCCGTTGTTGTGGAAAGATTTAGAAAGATCATGAATATAGCTAATCCTCGTCTTCGTCGTCATCACCATCTCCAGGATCAAGACCCTTCAACTTGCGGTACTGAGCCGCAATCATGGACGCCTTCTTCATCACATACAAGTTCCCACCTTTTCGGTACGTCAGTTGTTCAATGGTAAGCTCGGAACGCGCTAAATCCGCCAATCTCTCGTTCTCCACTTTGCGTTCTTTGGCTAATTGAGCGAGAAGAGGTGTGTATTTCATGCGATGGAGGTGGCCGCCTTTGTTGATGGAATAGCGAGTCCAAAACTCGGCAAGAGTTGGGGCCGTATTCATAGCGCGAACAAGTATCTGAAGTGGATTAGTAAACTCACCAAAACACATGGAGAATAACTTACCTTCCAGTCGAACCAGTGTTTCTTGATTCCCTTCCACTGATTAACCTTCCAGTACTTGTAAACTGCAGGCCAATGGACGATGGCGACAGGGGTGTTATTAATTTTGAGTGGCGATGTCCCGGACCAATGAAGAGAATTGTCGTCCCACTCGGAAAGCAAGGTCTCCAGACAAGACGCATAGCTTACCGCCGGTGGATCGGGTACATCAGACTCACAGAAAGTAAAAAGTTTCCCACTGGCGAGCGTCAACGTGCAGGTGGTAGATTGGTCTTGAATCACAGCGGAGACATCAGCTGATGTATTGGCTGAAGAGGTGCTGCTCGACGACAGCGTCAATGTCGGCAGGGGAACAGGTGGAAGGGTAACTGGGTGCGATACCGCGGTAGGAAGGGGAGATGCGTCTGTCATTTCGACATCATTATAGGCGGGCTACAGCTTCATTTATTACTTGCGGCAATGTGTACAAATGTGAAGAAACTTACGTCTACGCTATCGCTTCCGATGACGGTTATGCCATGGTAAGGTAACGGTAACTTTGATTTAGCCTCTGGATGGACTGCTTGGTGACGGACGTATAGGGAGGCACCTGTATCTGGGCGATGTGTGTTCGGCTTATATGGATAATGCTCAACAATGCGCTTGGCCTGGAGTCGTAATTGTAAGCTCAGAAATAAATAGATAAATGAATCAGTTACCCAAGGCAATATGGCGGCCTTTTCCTCTGCGGTACGCAAATCCTTCGAGCGCTCCGTGGCGGGAATATTCGCAATGCGGACACCCTCAGCACCTTGAAATAAATTCTCCCGCCGTATTGCTGATGTCTTGGGCTTGGTTTTCTTTTCATCCTGCGCTTTCCGAGCACCTTTGTGTGTGTTCGTTGCTCCAGGAAGCAGACTACTCCGAATTTGATTGAGTACCAACGAATAACATGTAGAGCTGCAGTGGAATACTTACCTGTCCCAGCACGATGGATCCTTACTAAAATTCTTCAAGCGTTCCGTCAGAGCTGCTTTATTCCCGGTATGTGCGAGTTTGAAAGTCTTGCAATGTTCCGAAAGTTGTGGATTCGTTAATTTGCCCCTGGTCAACGCAGGTCAAGAGCGCTTCCGCGGACTCCGAAATTGCCACTCACAAACGGATATATTGTGTCGCAAATCCATTCGGTCCGTACTCGCCTGGAAACGGAAACTCGGGATCGACTGAGACGTCCTTGGGCATAGTCTGGAGGTGGCGACGAAGACGACCAGCACAAGCACGAGCCGCAAAATAACCAAGCAAGAAGAGGGCGCAGATGGGGAAGGCAACGAGAGGAAGGATGATGACAAGGGTAGCGCCAGGGCGGATACGAGACAAGAAAGAGGCACCGACGGCGCCCCCGATCACGACCCCGCCGCCGTCGATCATATCGAGCGCGAGCCTGCAAAGCGCGGAGCTGCGAACCGCCAATCAGTTTGGTTACGAAACGGGCCGATCGAACCGAAAACATCCCAGTCCTAAGCGAGGGGACGGTCTCACGCGATCGGCGGAACATTCCGGGTGACGGGACTGTGAATGTCCAGGAAGAAGTCGCCTTGCTCGTGTGATCCGATGATCCTAGTCGGTTGACTCGGTCCGGGGCCCGTGAATCAATGCCGCTGTCTCTGCCAAGAAATGAAACTCGAGCTTATGAGGCGCAGAGACGCACCGCCTGTGTGCTTTCGCCCGCCGTGGCTATATCCCGCTACCACTTGAGGAAGAAACAGCAAGACAGCACGTTTGCGTTGGATAGGGTCCAAGGGGAACTCGGGATTCGAAGATTGGATATAGGGTCGAAAAGTTTTTTTCGGCCCCAAGCTGACCCCCTCCCCCCCTCCGTCCTTATAGGGAAGGAGTTTCCCACCCCTAGGGACGGGCCGGTTTCTCCGCGCCCAGCCGCCGATCTCCGGCTTACTTCAAGCTTGCTTCCTACCATTTCCGTGAGCTTGATCATGCTTATCTATGCCATCTAACAAGTGCAGCTGATAAATTTAATACTCGGCACTCCAACAGCTCAATAATTTCTGACCTGAGAACTGATTACAGTTGACTTCAACTGGGCTAAATTGGCGTCAATCACAGAAGGTACGAGGTCTAACAGATAAAGCTTATTCTGTAAAGTCCCTGGGCACTTATATGTGTTCATTACAACCACCTGACACCCCTCTCATGGCCTATGAGCCATTTTCAAGCTCCAAACTTTATATACTGAAAAGTTTTTTTTCAGCCCACCCTGGACCCCCCCCCCCCTCCCTACGTACGGGATTTTAATCCCGATTTCCCCTTGATAGGGTCTGCATTTTTCGAAGCCACTATCCCAAACGTGGGCAGCGAGATAAAAGAAGCCGCCGCCGTTGGCATCGGGGAATATTATTCCAACGTCGGTCCGCGCGGGCGAGGGACTCGGCCCACAAAGGTAACTCATTCAATTTCTAATAGGGAAGAGAATAGAACACGCAATCGGATTCGTGCGACGTGGAGCCTTCCCTATGGTGAAGGTGATGTCTCGCTAGCTATGTAGGGACCCAACACTGGAAGAGTCTAGTGAAGGCTGATGAGGACCGACTCGAAATGAGGGGTTCTGCGCGCCGACGGCTATCGACAATTGACACAGACTACCTCACTCCCAACACCAAACCAAAAAAAAATAGGTCTTCCATCAAATACGCGGAATGCACCAGTGGGGAATCGAACCCCAATTCGCCGTTCAGCAAGTTGGCCGCTTCTATATTTGGGCGGCGCGTGCAAACCGTACACAGCCGGTGCTTATACCATCGGACTCCCACCTGGATTAGTGCACGTCTTTCCAGCTTTGACCCAGTATCAAGTACGCAAAAAATTGTTTTCATGCGCATCCACCTGTCGAGAAGCAACCTGTGCTTCGATCGATCAATATGAAACTCTCCAGCTTTAAACTCTGTCCATTGTTCTGAACCATCGAGTTCCCAATGACCCCTCCCTCCCCGCGTTATTGAGTCGGCTTCCTGAGCATCGAGTCGAGATGAAAAAAAAAATGCGTCGCTGGAAGGTCATGCACCGGCTGGGAATCGAAACCTCGGAGCACCGTATAAGACGAAATCGACTTCGTAAAACCCCGGCGAGTACAGCCGTGGACCACCGGTGCCTACACTCTCATGCTCCAGCCTGAATCAGTGCTGAGCTTTCGAAAGTCCCCCATCCAGTTGCAGTTCATGCTGATACGCATCGTGACGCACTTGTCTCTCTCAACATATAACAATGCACCTCATCTCCTCTCAGAGCGGAAATGTAAAAATGACAATAAAAAACACGAGCCGCCGTTATCACGATCTCGATTCGGCGGGTGTAAGCCATATACAACCATGGCACATACATTCGAGCCTGACCTAGTGCAAATATTTCCAGCTACCTGGACCTGGACCGATGATCATAAGCACCACGAAATTCGCATGCCTTGCACCTTGATTCTAGACGTATTGCAGCGAGTCTCAATTTATTTTCAAACAGAGTCAAACCAAAGTTAACAGCCTACGGTTGACTCCCGAATCAAAGGGAAAAGGTTGTCGGGAACCGAGGCACCAACGGCGAATCGCACGATCCCCACCTTGCCAGTCCACCTTTTGCGTCGGAGCCAAGGGATCGGCGGGTGGAAACCATACGCTATGGAAATATTCGCTTTCGCCGGTGTGATAGCAGCTGGCGCAGATAGGCTCGAAGAGTGGTGTCCTGTCGCCGTTTGGTCGCTGTTAGACACCTCACCTTCCGCATTGTAGCTATGTGCGACCTGAAACGCTGGTATAAGTAATTGCGCCAAACCGATCATCCCGCATCTATAAACAAACGAGCTGCGTAGGCGATAACTTTCTGCACTTTCGACGAGGATGGCAACCGAACCAAAATGTAAAAAAATCGATCGATCTCATCGGAAGTCGAAGCTACCGATGAATTGTTTCGCTTGGAACGGAGTTCTCTGGCCACGGTTACGGACTAATGGAACCACGGTGAAGCACGAGGCACAAATAAGATCGAGCCCGGGCCGAATGATCCTAAATCCCTGCTTCTCCATCATGTCATTCAAGTTGCCTTCCGGGCTGTGCTGGGCCGTGTTCAATATTTTCCCCAAGTGCCAGACTGTCTTCGCTGCATTCTGAAATCCACCCCAGCATCTTCCCCTCCGATGTTGCATTGTGAATTTTTCAATTTTGCCCGTTTGATCGACTTGGATCGAGTGGATCAGTGGGATTTCGGCAGCCTGACATTCTGAGAACCTGTTTTATACTTGTTCGCTGTTCCATCCTATGGAGAGTTGTTTGACATATTTTCAGGTACAAATTCTTAAATTCTCCCTTTGTGATAGACAAGTCGCAGTGTTAATCCCCGATTTCGTGCAGCGCATCCTGCCTTTCCGACCCCACTTCGCAGTTTTTGACTCCTCTCGGCAGAGTGTGGCTCGCAAAATGTAACAAGTGGGAGTGTGTACCTAAATCAACGGTGGGAAACAGAAATGATTGTTGTGCGAGCTCCAGTCGAGTGTGTCGGTACAAGCGACACGCCATTACATTGTTCAACATCATGTTGGGAATTGCTAGCAGGCTGCGATACGCGATTGCCACACCGGGCAAACTAGACCAAGAGGAACGATCCAATGTTGCTGACCACGGTAATCCTGCACATAGGGTCTCAGCGGGTCCGGATGATACAGGAATTCAGCACCTTACAGGTAATAAACCCGGCCATCCACAAAGAGAGACCTGGACAATGACGGGAGGTACGCCATTATAAAGAATGCGCGTGCCTTTTGTTTGAAAGAGTTGTATTCGACATGGGTATTTCCCATGAGTCTATACGAGATCGCGACAAAGACCGCCGTATCGAACAATCCTGGAGTGATGCTAACGGCGCCGACATACGGCACGAGTTCGACGAGAATACAATAGCAGCTGGGTCCGATGTTGACGCCGATGGTAGCAATCGGAATGATAATGCTCGTTGCCAGTACGGCAATCCACATGAGGCCGAAGATGATCGTCGCTGCACGTGTACCGCCGTATATCGCGCGCACACGGAAGAAGAAGAGAAGCGAAGTGGCTGGGATAGCGACGGGATATAGAAGTGTGACCCCAAGATGAAATGACCGACATCCTTCCACAGGATAGGCTGCGGGAATGTCAGACATGTAAGTTTGACGGAACGCCGCCCACGTACTCAGGAAAACCGCACATCCGATCACAACGGCAGCTGAAGTAATTCTACCCGACGTCACTGGCCAGAGGGAAGACGAGCAGATCACACTCACCTCGACAGAAAGTATGCCGCTACTGGCCAGGCCAACTTGCGTTTGAAAAGCAATGTGTAGTCTGCTCTCAGATTACTTAGAATGTCCCATATGAATACCCGTCAGAAACGGATGAGCAAATGGAGGAAGCTACTGCGGGTCACGTACCACAGCGGTTCCAACCATTAGATATCTCGAGAATAGGAGCTGTCTGACGAGTTCGAGAGGGAGGAGCGATAGCTCTGGCTCGCTCAGCACTAAAGGATCGGTATCTGCCATCAAGGTCGGTAGCAAGGGCGCGGATGTGCGAGGAAGGAAGTGACCAATTTTCTTTTTTATGACATATGGTGTCATAAGTATCCGGCGACTTGGCATTTGTTCGGGCTAAACTTTGAAAAGCATCTCCTTTGGAAAGCGTTGTTTGAGTGGAAATAGTGCCGGAAGATTGGTGGATCAGACGCCAAGTTTCATATTACTCACAGCCCAACTGAAACATCTATTTTGGTTTGGATTTGAGCATGAGGGGGGATAAGGCCGCAAGCGACAAGTGCCAAACCTGTCTGGATTTCCGCTTGATTTTGACTGCAGATCGGAATGAGCGTCAAGTTGGAATTATAATCTTACTTGCAGGCCAACAGATATCGTACGAGCTGCAAATATTAGCGACATCACAGAAAATCACAGACACTCTGATGATATTCGGGACTGGCAGATAGAGGTCGGATGGCAGGCCTATGCAGCATGCGTGAGGAACTGCGTCGACTTCGCATGGACTGGTCACAATGAATACGAATCAAAACAGACGCAGAAATTTTTTCTAATTTTTTTTTAAACTACCCCCGACGTCTACACCCATTTCACTAAAGAAAGTATACGAACTGTAGCGTCAATAAAATATATAGAGTGCGGTGGCAGAAGTATGGGCGGTAATCTGTATCAAAAGTATTTACTACAACTTCGCAAAAAATCACCTCTTTTAGAGGAACAACTCGAGAATCAGAGCCAAAAAAGAGACAACTCAGGATGAAACACACCTTGGAAATTATGACAGGTTTAAATCTAAAAACACATCTAATTTGCAGAGAGGGACAACTCGGCATATTGCAATGTACAACTTTCAATCTGATAGACACAACCAGCAACTTCTGAAAATACAACTTCATTCTCCCACACCTCAGATGGCAAGACAACTTCATCCTAATTTTCTGCATCTCAATTATGATACAACTTTTCAAGTGTACAAGCCAATACAAGTTTCTGAGCAACAACTGTTGATCTTTCGAGAAACAGCAGCAGAAAGTAATTATACACCAATGACCGGGTGGAAAGAAATACATATATTCAACAAACGTTCGTGGGGCCTCGAGCTCGTCGTGGTGAAAATATTAATAGGTTAGGGTCATGATTTATGCCGTCGTTTTTTGGAAACACACTGCGGGACGGGACTCGGTCAAACTGGGTGCATTTTTGGACTTTCGCGCCAGAGTCAGTGGAAATAAGGTGACCAGTGTTCAGCTCCCGAATCCCCACCAGAGAAAGGAAATACCCAAACACAACGTGCACTGGCAGGGAATCGAACCTGGCTTCCCGTAGGAAGCAATTCGAAATATTACAAGCGGCTGCTCGGCTGGCCCTTCTTGGTCCGGCAGGTGGTGCCGATAGTGGAGTTTAAAGGGCGCCAGGCGGGGTAACATCGAAGCACAACTGTGTCAACTGACGAGGAGTGTGAAATGGCTTCAGACAGAGCGGCTAGGGAGGATGACCGACCAGGGAATCGAACCCCAGCTCACCGTTGAACCTTGATGGGCGGGTCCAGACCATCAGACTGTATACTGCCCGGACTGGTATGAGTCTGAAACTTCCCTGCTGTGCCGCAAAGGCGCCAGCGTCGCATCGCGTGATAGGTAAATCTGAGTTCGCTCTGCGATTTTCTTCAGTAGGTTCAACTTTCCCAAGCTCAAGACAGAAAATCGAAATCTACCCTGAAACACGGTCATGAAGACCTAAACAACAGCTCAAGCCCACGTACGATTTCGCTGAACCCTCAACGCAAAACGAAACAAAAGCCCACAGGTATAAGCCAACTACTATTTTGATGTCAGAGAAACGGCCGCAGGGATATTACAGAGCGTCAAACATCCCCTTTGGAGAGATTACAAATGACTACAGAAGAACTCATAAATTGGTGACCTGGTGTGTGCATCAAGTCCTGTTTTGTGGACAGAAGTAAGACAAATTATCGAGCGCACAAACGAAGAAGGTCACTGTGTTTCAACATTGGGGATGTTAAGTAGCAAATCAAATGCGGGCAAGTCACGCCGTCCTCGGAGCAAAATCAGAGAAATACATAAATAAACCATTGATTCCAACAGGGCGAAGACCGAAACAATAAATGGCTACGGTTTTTGATGTTTCACTGCTTTAACGCCACGTTCCACAATTTTTTGTTATTCTTGTGCTGCCCATGATCTCAGCGAGAAAACAACTATTTCGGTTAAAAAAAAAGACACCAGATAGGTTAAAAACTGAGAGGATTGGTTGAGTCCTGGGCCTTTGAATGTACTGAAAGACGTCGAAATTTATTCGTGACGGTTAACTAATTCGACATGCGCCTGGGTGACGGGTGACCTCGACCAAATTTCGACATCGACACAGGGGTGTGTGAAGCGTGACTGTCGATTTGAACGAAAAAATCCAGTACCTTTCACTTTTACTAGCCATTGTCACGTCTCCGTCCCTGTGCCGCCATCAGCACGTCACATGATTGGTTGAATTTCTTGTTCAACTTTGAATTTGACCTCACACTTCCAATGTTTGCAACCAACATGTACTTCCATCCTCTCAGTCTAATGGAGGCACAACAACTTTAGTAGTAGCATTAGGCGCTCGCGAGCGCCAACTTTCCGTATGAAAGCCTATTTCCCTCCTGAACACCTATTTTAATAGCGCTCGAGCGCGTATTCTCCGTGCGAACACCTATTTGCCACCTGAATGCCTATTTATTTACTCACGCCTATTTCTAAGACTTCCGCCGAACACCTACTGCAATCCTCCAATGCCTGCTTCCTGATCTCATCGTTTTTTTTTTTTTTTTTTTTTTTTTTTTTTGAGTTCAACCGACAGAATCATAAAGTTCTGTACTAAGAACTTGAACCCCACAAATATTTTTTACCCCTGCTCGCATAGCGGGAAAAAGATATGGGAAGAAATTAATCAGCGGCAAGATGAATGACCGAGGAATGCCAAAATAGGGGAATTCACGGTAGGGAATATTTCGCGTTTGTGAATAAATATAATCAAGTGATGGGACCAATATTTCCACAAACGAAGATATTCCACAAACGAGATTTAATCTCGTTTGTGGAATAAACCCTTGTTTGTAAAATATATTCATATGGAAACGATAAAAATAATAGGTGCCACACAAATGGGGTGATCACACATTTATTCCACAAATGATGACTTTATTCATTCTATTTTCATCTACAAACGGGAAAATAGGGCCTACCGTGAATTCCCCTAATGTAACCAAAGTATTTGTATTGTATTCGTTTTGGTCTGACGTACGCGTGGCAACTCGAGCCCACCAAAATTCAACCCTAGCCCGAAGTGGCTTCGGCAACAACCCAGGAGCGGAAGTTTAACTGCAACAGACAAAACCGTAAGATATGAAGTGGAGGAAAATTTCCCCCAGGGTTCAACAGAGCGAAAAAGAAAACGAAACCCCATGTCAGGTAGCCACCTTGAAAATTGAAGTGTAAGGCGGAATCCGCTCAGCAGGGATTGACTGCCTGACTGCGAAAAAGATTGAATCGCAAGGAAGACACCAGAAAGAAGTTTGAAGTAAGGTCAAGAAACCTAAAGGTTAAGCAATTAATTCGTTTTGATTGAGAAAATTCAAACAACATTCCAAATTCCTGGCGCCGCTCCTCAATGCACATTGTAATAAGCTCTGCCTACACCCGTGTGGAGGGAGCGAAGTCACCTCGACTTGCCTTTACATTTCGACTTCGCCGTGTGCAGGGTTGGTATTACCGGTGCGATTCATTATTGATAAGTATTCTGACGATTGAACCACGCAGAACTCACTCCGATTCATTCCTTCCAAATTGTTTATGTTTCTGTAATGTCTGCGGGAATGAGTATTTGCACCTCAAAATTGAGGATTGCGGAGCCAACGACGAACGACGAAAAAGAAGCCAGCGGAGAGAGCCAACGCGCCGGTGGGGAATCGAACCCCAGCTCGCCGTCAGATAGACGAAATTTAACAATCCCGACGCATGCCTCCATACACCCGGTTCTTATAAGTAAGCACCCTTGCATTCTCCTCCAGCGAAGTACTCAGCCTTTGGCACAGAGACCCCTCAAAAAGAACAAGCTGCCTCCGACCTATGGACCGGTGGGGAATCGAACCCGAGTCCCGCTCGCCATGGAACCCTCTGGTCTGAATTGGGGAGCGCCATGCTTCACCAGTGCCCGTGCAAGTAAGTAAGTAAGCAAACAAGTATTCATCCAAGAAGTCGGCATTTTTTTTCAGGCCTTCAATCTTGGTTGTGGACTCTGCTCGAGTGGTTGGAGTCAACCATCGCAAAGGGGATTAATAAGTCGGAGCCATGCGCGAGTGAATCAATCAAGCATCACATCCGACACGCAAGATCGCGGGCCGACCTGTGTTTGCGTCGTGAAAATTAAAATTGCCGTTGGAGACAAATGCCGGTTGGTTGCATTCTGCAAGAAATATGTACGGAAAGAATGGGTGAGATCGCGATATTCCCCGGCGCCAGTCCGCCATGAATTCTCGAGCAGCCTTGAATCCGTTGTGGAAGTGCGACTTGCCGAGCTCGTCGCTTTCCCATTCCGGGCCGGTTGGACGCGTCGAGCAAACAAAACATCACAACACGTCTAGTTTCTGTTTTATTCTTTTACTACACTCATTTCATCCATTTTATTGCTAAACACATTTTATTATTTTTCTACAGTCCTGATATAGTCTGCAGCTGCACGGGCGCATCTAGCCTCATTCCACTGCCAAGATGTACATCAAATAATTCACACAGACTCGATCATGACGGCGTTAAAACACGGTCAGGCGCGTATTTATACCACTTACAACTACCTACCACTCTTGCCCTCCATATAGTCTAATCTCTCGCACATCCCTTCTTCATTTTTCGTAGCAATTCCAATGTCTGCGCCAATTTGGAGGCAACCACTTTCTCGGACTGCGCCGGGGAGCTTCGGCTTGGATTGGGCACCCAAGTCGGCCCTGAGCGGGGCAGCGTTCTTCCCTATACGTCTTTGCGCATGTTCCCGGTTTGTGTTTCGCTGAAGGATTTGCGTCGGCGGCGGGATTTACAACGGTCACTTTACGTACGTGATATTAGGTTCATGTCATTCGCTTACATCGCTTGCGGGCTCCGGTGTCCCAAGAGAACGGGAGCAGCCGTCCCATTATGTACCTCGCTTCTTTTCCTCTTACCACCACCACAATCCACTCTCACCCCGCCAAATAGATTAAATAAGTTCGCCTGGAAACTAACCTGATACTCTCAATGTCAGCAAGCGAATCGCGTGGGCTGAAACCGTTCCTGATACGCGAAGAATAAGCTAGTCTAATCTCCCTCCTGATGTAGAGCGTGTCGTACCCAGTTTCGATGGTTCCGACACTTGCCATGTCAGGCTCAAATTATTCGCGCCTGATATTGCTCCTGACACATCGAGTGTCAGGAGCAATATCAGGTGCACACAATTGCAGCATGTCAGTTGCCCCCAAATGACGCCTGACAACAAAAGAATCAGGTAAGGGTTCGGGATCCCCAACACAGTAATATAGTAACTGATTCTTATTGTGTCCAGTAGACCGAAACTCATCCCGATTCCCTTATTATCTGGAGCTGTTTCTGGGTTACTGAAATGCTGCATGTCAGTGCCGCGGTTACTGACACGCTGTGCGTCAGTGCACCTGATTCTGCGCCTGACCCGTTGGGTGTCAGGAGCAGAATCAGTCGCAAAGAACTTGCGCCTGATACGGGTGATACTGGAACAGCTGACCCTGCCCCCGACATGCTCCGAATCAGCCTCAAGTTCAGTGTGACTGATTCTTTGAGTATCAGATATGGCTCCAGTGGCTGTGATTCAGCTCTTGACACTGAAAGTGTCAGTTACATTTCCAGTAGTGCTGATTCAACCCAGTTGGCGGCGTGTCTCTGACTCGGATTTCGTGCACCCGCAACTAAGTTTCTATCCTACATTAAGCTACGTGATCCCTAGTTCTTCTCTTACTGACTATTCTATTATTAGAGCTCTTGTCTCACTCGTGCGAGCCGGGGATACGCTGTACGACTTGGCGCCCTTTCCGGCACGACCTTGACACCACTCGGTCCACCAACGGACTAACCTTCTCTTCGACACCGTGGTTCCAGGAGTGCCCGGAGGGAGCTTTGAATTTACAGAAATCACGTTTTTTCAGAGTCAGCTGTGATTTTTACCCGCACAGTTTTAATCACCAGAAGCGAAGTTCAAGGTTGTTCATATGACTTTGTCAAGTTGAACCATCCAAATAATGCCCGCTTTTAACCATCTTACGGCAATTTCAGCCAAAAGTGGTTGTAGCCGGTGCAACAGCTTATTGCCTCTATATTTTTGCATGGTTCGACCTGGATATCCTGAACTTCAATCCGAGGAATCCAGATTATTCAAGAACGATTTGTTCCAAGGACTTTAAAAATTTAGATTTCCGAGTTTTTCGGTGTTGAGCCCATATGATGGGCCAAGTGAAAGTGCCGCCAGTGCCGCCCTTTTGCCGCCCTTGGCGGCAGGAGCGGCAGTGGGGGCGGCACTCAGATTTTCAACACTTCGATTTCTCGTGCCATGTATTTCCACCATACAATATCACATTGTTTTGGAGTTCTACATGTTGATCAAGCTGGATTCAACCATGGGAGAGGCGTAAATCCTGAGATTTACATTGGATTCCATGCTTGAAGAGGCGGCAGTGGCGGCAAATTTGCCCTTTGAGGGCGGTAAACTTGCTCGAGGGGGCGGCAAGAGGGCGGCAGTAGGGGCGGAAGAAGGGGCGGCAGAGGCGGTAGGGGGCGGTATGAGGGGGCGGCACTTGTTTTTGACTGCGGCAGTTGGGGCGGGCAGGGGCGGCAGTTTTCTTTTGTGACATAGGCGGCAGTATGACATAATTGTGACTGGGGGCGGCAGGGAAATTCAAGGGCGGCACTTTTCCCAAAAAATATTTTCCGTGGTAAGGCATCCGTGAATTGCCCCCATCTGCTAGTGCATGGTTCTAAGGGCCCAATGGACCTAATTACCTTCTGAATTATGATATTAGAGAAGTAGTCATATCACAAAATTCCCATTATACGCGCTCTCGCAGATTATAGACAGTAGGTTCGTGGAATAAATACACCTGCCAGGTGCTACAAAGCAAGCAGTTTCAATACTAAACTTGTTCGCATACCTAGCTTACGAGAGACGGCTTCACGAAGCACAACCTCACGTTTGTCCAAATGTTATGGTTAATCGAGTTTTTGGCCAAGGCATGGGCTCTCCTGGTCACAGCAGGAGGTCTGGAGACCCCCCAAATTTATTCGTGGACCAGGAAAATTCTAGAAGAAGTTAATGCAGGTACCAAGACCGTTCTTTCAAATTCCTTTACTATATAATCCGAATGCAACCGTTGTTTCAACGTTGCTTGGTAAGGTTTGCACCACAAAAACATGCCTGAATGCTTCAAGCTGGTGCAGGAGGATGCAACCCCGAGCCTGAATCCTCAGTTATCCTAGCTTTTCCTCCTCGCCATGCTGACAATTGCGTCGATATTGGCTGTGGATGACGCCCATCCCGTGATGCGCAACTTCAAACTGCATTTCAAATCGACATCATGGAATGTCCAAGCATCTCATAACTGGATAAGGAACCGCTCGTTTGACCCGAGTGCAGCTTTGCAAGAGATGCTAACCCCGGTGTTTGCAGCACTCAATGCACACGAGCTTATGCGTGGTGATGATTTGGCGAACCGGAAGATATGGGGCCCAGGAATGATACTGTTCCAGCTCCTTGCGGTTCAACACGCATTCGGCGAGCCCTGGAACTTAAACGGTGACAATTTGCTGTAGATTCAGGCAGGAAGAAGGGAGAGGGAGAGCCTTGGCGAAGAAGTATTTCTGGAGGAGCCGGTACCGAAGCGACACAAGTTGGCAGCTGGTAAAAAAATTGTGCGCACAGCTACTCCGCCCGGTGTTCGCAGAAGCGGTCGGCTGAAGAAGGGGGATTTATGACAGTTTCGATGTTTGTTAGCAATTCATGAAATATATGCGTATGCTTGTGAAGGGTGAGATTAGGGTAGCATTGGACTTGTTTACTGCGCATCCGACGTCTTCTTGAGCGCTTGATTACATGGCTTCAAAAATTCTATTGCCCATGATGGTTGGAGCCTTAAAAACGGGGTTTAAATGCTCTATTTGAAGGATCAAACATAACCAGCAGTGCATATTTACGAGACCAAGAGATTAAGTCACAGATAAAATGTTTCACCAAAGGGCGGCAGCGTCACAAAAGTGCCGCCCCCAAGGACGGCACTCTTCCGTTTTAGGGGCGGCATTTGATTGCCGCCAATTGCGGTAGGGAGCGGCAAAGGGCGGCACAAGGGCGGTACTGGCGGCACTTTTACCGAGTCCCCATATGATGGCGCGTCAATTTATTTTGATCCAATTATTCGTACAGATACATCCTGCTCCTTCTGGACCGCGTAGTGTTTAGTTCAAAAAATATACAATGAACGGTGATCTGGATGCCGTTCGATTCGTTCGAATGACAAGTGATCAAGATTTGTTATTCACCCGGCTGCCGGCTATCACGGAAGTTGAACGCAGTAGGGCAAAAAGAAGAGGGCGGTATTATTCCTTGCTTCCTCGTACAATAAAATTGAATGTGGCAGCCGTAGAATTTTGGGGGTGTGGAGGGAGCAGCGGTCGATCCCTAAACCGTTGATATCCAAATCTTAGGGCGACGTTGATGCGGGAGAATGAACCCCACCGACATTGAACGGAAAAATCCATGAACGAGTGAAAAAGTGAAGTGGCTATTACCTGCAACATAGGTAGGGTTTTTCTACTCCCGTCAAAATTATACTGCACTTTTACGTGACCGATAGTGGTTGAAATATTTTGGCATGTGGCGCTTCGCCGTCGATATGCGGCCGAAGCTTGAAATCAACCCACTTCAACCAATCTCGCTCTTGGTACGTATTTCCGCAAACGGCTGATCTTCAATTACAAAAATAAAAGAATAGAATGTACTGCGACCCAACAAGCATCATATTTCACGTCGTCCCAATTGCCCGGATCTATGGAAGACTGGGCGGTAATTGACCTGCCTTTTACACTGTGACTGGTATTTTTGTCGATCCGTCGTCTGCCAAAGCCCTCAGTAGTCTGTGGCCGAGTTGAACCAGTTGATTTACCTTGTGTGCGTGGTAAATCACGCTCGGTCGTGCTCTGAGGGACATCCTTTTCCACTGTAGGCAGACTTAGCGTTGCAGAAAGAATGGATAGCTTATCCATCGCTCCAGGTATATCTGTATGTCTATCGGCACGGTCTACCCGACCCGACGCAGATTCTCCTTCATTCAGAATGGAGAGACGCTCTAGGTTCACCCACTCCGCCTTCTCGAATTCATCTATCCGAGCTCGGGCGGCGGCGGCGTCCTTCATCTGTGACGCCCTGATGAAAAGTGTGTGAGCGGCCTCCCACATTTCCTTTGCCTGCACCGAGTCCCCACGCCGCAACATGATATTCCCAATTCCAGTCATGCATTCCGCACGCAGGCAATGGAAGTCCATTTCTGTTGCCCCTTCCAAAGTAGCATAATAGACGTTGAGGGCTGTGTCTTTTTCGTCGAACAGAACAAATATGTCTGCCAACCGCTGAAGGGCTTGGAATGTGCCAGCTCGATCCTTGCTGATTAGAACGAGACCCAAATACACTACCGCCCAGCGGAAGGTGTCTGATCGATTGTGCATTTTGTGCCTGGGGTCCGCAAGCGTTGCCGCAGAGTGAATGACAACCCGCTTGTACGGACTAGTGAATACGCATTGCTCGAATCTCGAACGCGCATTTTCTAAGTCTCCGCGATACAAATAGAGCTCCGAGGTGATCCAGGGACAAGGGGATTCTTGGGGGCTTCCAAGAGCTGTATACACAGCTTCAGCGGCATTAATATTTCGTACAATTTCAGCGTCGTTGCCCTCCGTGAGGATGTCAATGTATGCACTGCATGCAAGGGCATGGGCGTGGAAGAGAGGTGAGTGAGTCGGAGACGTTTTGGAGATCACCACGGCGTAGAGTTTCCGTGCTTCAACATACTCCTTTTTCTCTAAATGAATAGCCGCCTGCAAGTCTATGCCCCCCAAATGTTTATCGGATGCCATTAGCCCCGCGGCCGCGAGCAGCTCGTTTTCCTGCCCAATAAGCAGAAGAGCCCGGGAATAATTGCCGGTGTCGGCCATGGCTGTGGCCTCATGGGATAACCAGTTGAGTTCTTCCACCACGGATGTGATTCTCCCGGGTTTTTTAGCTTCGCGTACGGCTTCGAGGTATTTTTTTGTATCTTGTTCTCTGTTCGCAATTCTGACTTTTGTATCGAGAGACTCCAGAATAAGGACGTTGTCGATGGTGAAATCTACCATCGAGAAAGCAAGTTCGTTGAATGCGTTTGATCTTTGCAGGTCTTTGATCAGGTAATGAAGGGCGGTTGCATTGTAGAACATGACGGCTTGATATGGCAATCAGTGATTATGGCAAGATTTAGAATTTAGACGCGAATACCTTCCGCGATGGGGCATTGGACAGTATTGAAGTATTCAACACCTTGACTGATGAAACGTTCTGCATCTGCGTCTACAACGGGAGGGAAACGGCCTCTCAGATATTGACGAACGTAAGCCCATCGCAATCGTGAATCACCAGTGGATTCAATAAGATCAGGCAGTAGTCTCATGAGCGGACTGTTGCCTTTGAGCATGATTCGGGAGAAAATATTGAGCTTCATGATGCCGTATCCAATGGTTATGTTGGCCGACAAGCTTTCTTGTTCCGTAGGAGGCTTCGGAGCGTGTAGGAGGCCTTGGAGCATGAGCTCGTTGATGTTTCCGATGTAGCTGGCAAGACTAGGGACCAGATTCCCGGAGGACAACAGCTGATGTGAGTTCCACACGTCGAGAATACCCTGGAAATATGCCCCGAGCCGGCTGGTGGAGGGACGACGCGGGCGGATGGGACCTGCGAATATATTCGCGAATAGGGCTCAAAGCTTTGAACCGGCCCGTGCCGTCAACATATGCCAGGGACGTTTGAACAAGCAATGATCTCCAATGCCCAACGTGGGGAATGGGGACCTGACTCGCCACGAGATCCTCATCAGTAATCCCATCCGGTAGTAATGACAGAAGTGAAAGGAGATTTTTGGCCGGTCGGGATGACGATATGCGCGGACTCTCGAGCGACCGGACAATTGATTTCTCGAGATTCGAGCGCTTGTCGTGACCATCTGAGAGAAGCGCTGTGTTCACTATCTTCCACCGAGCTAGAGTCCCCGCATATCCCTCAAAAGAAACTATATTTGCGAGGAGGCTGATGGCCAGGGGAAGACCACCCGATAAGTCAACTAGCTCATCGAGCGCTGATTCATCTTCCAAAAGTGGTTCATCCGCGATCTCAGCGAACATTTGGCGTGCGCTGAATTGAGAAATCGGCTCTAGAACGGGGAGAAAGGGCTTAGTCCATTTCACTTTTGCCGGTCGTTCGGCGCCTCGCATTGTTATCTGGGAACAATAGCAATAGGAATATTATCAGCTCAACCAAATATCCGAACCATAGAAATGGACTCACAAGTAGAGCCAGATGAGGGACATCGGCTAAGAGAGATAGAACCTCCTCCACACCTCCACGAGATTCCAAAGGCTCCCATGGTGTTTCCAAATTATCCAGAAGGATAAGAGATGGTCCAGCCTTTTTCACGTGCTGAATATCCCTGGAGAGCTGCCTGGATGGTTCAAGCCCCAAATGCGAGCCTATGATTGACACCAGGTCGACCCCGGTGTTTGCCGATTCGCATGAGACAAAATGCCGATGGCTATACCTCTCTATAACAGCTGGATCGTGCAGTGCTGCTACAGATAGGATTGTCTTTCCGACCCCTCCGGGACCCAAGATTGCCACCCGGGCAGTATCCCCGAGAAGGATTCTGACAATTTCATTGAGCTCGGAGTTCCGTCCATGAAAAATTTTTGGTGAGGCGGGCAGGAGGGAAATAGACCCGGAACTGCGGGAGGTATCAGTTTGTCGTTTCAGGTCAAGGGAGATCTCCTTGCCTGCTGTTGAAAGAACTCTCCCGGAGCTGTGAACTGCGATCAGTTCATATTCGCAAAAAAATGTGACAGCTGGCTACCGATGAAGCTGCGTTGATCGACTCGCTCTGTGTCGAAATGAGTTCGAGGAGCTCTTGGTGTCTTCGGTCTGTATCGATGCCCCGCTCTACCAGGGCGCTAGAAATGCCAACCCCGTGTTGCATCTTCAAAACCAATATTCAGCGCTCCCAGATCATCCCGTCAACTTATGGAGATGCCCACTATGAAAATATGTAACGATGATGTGAGTTCTGCTTCGAAACTCGCGAGCTGCGCCGTGATTTCACTTTGCTTGAAGAGCCGCTTGATCTTTCCCGCATTTTCTTGAGCCTTGAGACAGGAGTAAAATTTCTGAAGCGTCCTGACAGCCCCAACGGAATTAAAATTAATGAGATCACTCGTGTGTAACTTCAGCGTACCGGGCATATTGCGCAATTTGATCCAGCATTTTGAGGGATCTTGCATGTTCTGACATGGTAGTGATAGCCAGCAACGCACAGAGCCATTGATGAATGCACTCCAGCATCCGTAGGCATCGCTCTCTTTGAAATGTTGTGTTCTAGAAAGTTGAAACCCCCAATGAGATAGCAGTCTTAATAAAATGAGGAATGGTACATACCTGAACAACAGGGACGAGCGATGCAGATAAACTGCATACACTGCTGAGGAATGGTATCTGTGTGACTTCTGCCACGTCTTGAAGAGCATTAGTCGCGATCCCGGTGTACTGAAGAGTTCTTTCCATGAGATTGGATGAGTGACTGGCCATGACTAACTGTCGGTGTTGACTGAATGGCACACCAAAAAATGACACGGCTGCGTCTTGGACTTTATATCCCACTGGTCGTTATTCTTAAAGCTGTAGGGGTTGAATTTAGACAGACAACAATGTGCATCACAGAAGCTATACGTGGGATTAGACATCAAATCAATATACATATATCCCCGAGGTCGTGCCACAGCCCTATATGGGATTTTGATCCATTACACAAGACATGCTTCGCTCCGGCATACTAGTAGTAGGTGGATATGATAGTTGGTAGCGAAAGTTCAAGGCTATCAAGTCTGTTACCACCCGCTGAGCCAACTCATCTGATATCAACCCTCCCGTATCATCTGTCTCTATGGTGATACGCCTATGGCGCTGCTGCGAGCGGAGCTAAAACAAAAGCAAAAATCTCGGGGAGTGCGGGCAGTGGAGCCGCTCGAAGGCCGTAGGAGGTAGGTGATGTGCGAGAGTCTCCTGCTAAGGTTCAGCACTCCTTCTCACCAGACAGGATGAAGACGGAAGAATGGAATGTAAACTACGAGGTACGGCGATGCGAAGTGTGGAAGCCAGCGAGGGACACGAGTGCGAGTGCGAGGGCCAGGGCAGGCTTTAAACCCCATTCCGACACCTCCAGGCGGCCACTCAACGCGAAAGCGCCGCCCAGCAGCAGCGGGACGCTTGGCTAGCGGCTTTCACCTCTCTGCTTCCCTCGCCCACAGCCTCCCAAGATGATCGTGATCTCGCGCTCGGTTACTCCTCGTCCCCGTCCCCACCTCGCCTCCTCTCATGCTCTGGCCCGCCGTCTAACAGTACGCGCCACAGCTTGTCATCGCCGGAAACCCCTATCGTCGTCAACCGATGAGGGCCCAAGAAATTGCGTGCGCATCAACACCGCGAGGATGACGAGGAGGTCAAGATTATGGTGAGCGTTGCCTCATAAATCAGGAGCCGTGTACGCCTCCATCACTCTCCCTGACAGCCCATCCTGTAGGCCCATGGCCAGCTCCTCCCGCCTTGCTCCCATCGCCAGCTCCTCCCGCCTTGCCAGCAACCCGCGCTCCATTCCCAAGGTCTTCAAGCTCGTGCTGCGTCTCTGTATTCACGCAGCTCGTCCACGGCTACGTCAAGTACATTGAACCCTACCTTCCTTGGCCCCTGCCACTTCAGTTCTTTTTACCTTAGTTGTACTTTCCACACGCTCGATTTGTACTTGACTTGCTGGATTCGCTTATTCGCTTCGTACTTGTACCTATGTGAAGCCATTTTATCCTACATTTAAATGCCAATTGCAATGAAACCTTTGTGCTTCTCCCTTTTACTTACCGGTGCACTAGGTTGGCTTGTAGTTCTTTTGAAATTGACACGGCATTTCGGGGCCATTCTGACTGCCGTCCTTCGGCCGGACCTTCCTAAAATGGTAATCATCCCAAAAAGGCTCAGGGGCAAAGGTGAAATTTTTGAAACTGGAGCAATATTGGAGTAATTTACAATTTCGATCAATTCGGCAGTGATACGGAAATTTTACAATTAAAATCCAAAAGAATTCCGAGAAATTGAGAAAAAACTATTGCCGCAATAAAAAAAAAATGGGCGTGATGCGTGACTGCTGAATTGAATGAAATTGTATTACAGTAGTACCAGGAAAAGAATCCTCAGGGTCTTCAAAATCGGGTATAGTGTTCAAAGTGCAGTGATAACAAGAACACCGACAAATGCCGAAATCTGGTTCATATCGAGCAGCGACATTGTGGTTAATGGTTAAGGGTTAATTAAGGGTTGCTCTTAATAAGGCCTTAACAATGGATGAGGATTTTGCCCACCCGTAATTAAGCCTTAATATTTCACGTGAAATTACGTGGCTGCATCATTTCACTTCGTTTTCTTCCTGCGTGGATTCCTCGCTATGCCTCCGAAATTGGGGCCATGCTAGGAGTTCTTCTACAAGGGATCAACACAAAACCAGGGTACATCAAACTAGACAGAGAAGTTAGAAGCTTGCTAAATATATCCACTGTGTAGCGAAACTGGGCAAGAACGAGTTCACGTGTGAGACCTTACTGATGGAGCTCTTGGGTGCAGAAAGGAGCGATGAAGAACTGGATAATGGTGCACTCAGTGGATCCGGAGATGATTACGATGGGTAATTAATTTGTATCTATCTCTGTTTTGGTCATCCACTGTTTTAGGAAATTAAGTCTTATCAAGGGTACCCTTATTAAAGCCTTCTTAAGGATCTTAAGGGTTCATAACAAAATTGGGCTTTAATAAGGCCTCAATCCGCAACACTGACGACATCCCAGTGAGCCAGCTTATCCGAGGCACCGGAGAAATCGGGGTTGTCTGCAGTGCGACACAGTTCTTCACACTTTCCGGAAGCTGTCTGAACCACAAATTGGTCGGGTGACGTTTATGCTGCCTTCGCTGCCAGAGAAGATCAATTGACGAAAAGCAACGGTTGCAGCAGCTAGGATTAATTTTTTGCATGAAATTGTACATCATCAAAATTAATCTTTTACACAATTTGCTATACACTTCCCAGAGACCCAAAATGGAATCTTCCACTGCCACCAAGATTAATCTTGTAGGTTAATTTTCCAGTTTCATATACCATAAAAAATTTAATCTTCTTCTACTATCCCCCCCCTAGAACCCGGACACCTAAGAAGGGCGGTCAATTACTCATATCTTAAGCAGATGCACTGATTTTATGTGCATCTGTTTGTGTTCTTCTTTTGTCCCACACTGCGCCATTTCCCGAGGTACAACTATTTGCCTTGGACGGAGCGCTCGACAGCGCTAAAAATCTGAGTTCCGGCATTCCCTCATTTCGACACCAGCTGACCTCTGCATCAAGGTTTATTTTCACACGCTACTAGCGCTCGCGAATTTTCGAGCCCTTCTCAGCCCAAAAAGATCTTTCTTTCCTCCCTTTAGATATTCAGCACATTGGATCGGACATTAGCTTTCGGCCGGGAAAGTGGACACTATTTTGAGCCTTACTCATGCGCCGACGCTAAACCCATACTACGTGATGGACCGCTCAAAGTCCTGTTAAAAGGGACACCAAGTGGCTTCCACATCATTCGCTCTTTTCTTCCCCCCCCTCATTATCTCTGTTTCGCAAATTCTTCATCCCCCGATTTGCCTAATACGCTGGTTGAGCAAGTCACAAGATTCAAGACCTCGATACGAGACTCAGATGACTCGGCTTCAAACACTCGGCTTTGACAAGTTCTACCGCATTCAGACTACGGAGAATCAACTGCGTTCTTCGAAACTTTTAGGGTGTCCGTCATGGGATCCTCAATGATTCCGATCCCGCGCTTCAACGAGGTCACCGCCAAATTCAGTTTTTACACGGTCTACTAATCATCAACATACTCCGGGCATTCAAGACCCCGATGCGCAAGATCTCGGATACAAGTGTTAGGATGGCTTCGGATCCCAGCATGAAAGTTCGGCGCGGGCACCTAACAGCCTTTTGGGGACATGAGTTGCCTCGTATCCGGAGAACTCAGCGCCACGCACAGCGAGCCATTCAACTGCTCCGGTTTGAGCTCCTGTGCCGACGCACTGCGGTAAGAAGTCTTCCTCCAGATGATCTTGGGTTCCGGTACACGCCTGACTCGAACCCTCCAGGTGTAGCCCTCAGTATCGCGGGCATGAGATCCGTCGGAGCTGCGTCCGCTCCCTCGAATCTATTTGCGTTGAGTTTCCCTCCTGCGAACAATTTCTGTCGCCTGATGAGCGCTTTTCCTGTACCAGATGTCGTCGTGTTGCCACTGTCAGCAGAACGTCAACAATGTGGATACCGTTTTGGATGTTTTTGCTATATGCGGCATGTACCAGCGGTGCGACTTTTTCAATTTCTCTTCTACCGAATATTTTATCCATTTTCCGCACTCCTGACGCATACCTTCATTGAGCACTGAGCACTGTATGCTCATATCCAGTCGGATCTCCCGATCGAAATCCAGGCCGCTTACCCAGTTGAGTATCAATGTAATTCGGGATTTACTCGCGTCTGATTCCGCGTTCAAGTGAGTGCGGTTATTGGACTTCGCTCTCAACCATACTACTGTCCGGTATGGGACATGTCTCCCACGGCTCGGCATACGCTTTCTAATCTCAAGTCAGTTGTCAATCGTTTTGCTGGCCCTTCGGCTGTGTGCTAAATATCCATTAGCATGCTGTGTAGCCTGCAAATGCAGGCAAAAGCAGGAGAAAGTCGGCATGTAGTTGACGGTGAAATTGTATTTTGTTACGTTTGTTGATGCAATAGATCGTGCTTTTGCGACGCAAATGAGCCTTCACGCTTCCGCCGGAGCGAAGCGACGGCACGTCTTGTATCTTTTTATCTACATTATTTGGCACCAGGCTAAGTACGTAGATCGCCAGCATTTGGTCTTTTACCCAGTTCTGAGTCTTTACTTTATGAAAAACGGACGAGAATTGACCAAACAACACCATTCTTTTGGACGAGTACACGTGTCCGAGTACTAGGTAATTGCCCGATTTGGTATTGCTTTTGTCCTCCCTGGCCCATTTCTGTCAGTGCTAAGAAACTTTGTACACCACCTTTTCTCCACTCAATCTCACTTTATATCATGTTTTTGGACCCACGGGCTCTTGGAGGGATCACTGGGACAAGTTTAGTGTGCAAATGTGCGCTTTTTCATTTTCTCAGTGCCAATCCTCCACATGGTTCTCTTGCAGTGTAATAGCCACATTGGCACATTTTTAACGTTTTTTAGAAGTCTTCAAGAGGTATCCGATGCCCGTCCGCCATTTGGCAAGCCTTCCCCGTTGGTATCAGTCCCATTGATGGAGCATCTGTACACTGGTGCCTCAATTCCCATCTTGGCATGCCCCAGTGCCAAAAATTGTCACAAAACTGTGCCTCACAGCCTCATTGAAGCTCGGGATTGTACCCGGATGAGTTGAAGACCTCCGACAATGCCCTGCTCCATATAACAGACAGGAGCAAATATCTGACAACATAGAAAAATTGACATTGCGAAGCAGCCAGGCCATGGAATATTATCAAACTTGGTCTAGGTATTCATTGGTACTGTATGAACATTCTGACGTGCGTTAGCCCACGTGTACATCACCACAGCGCGCTCGGAAAATGTATTTGTCTAAAAATAGCCAACTTGCAGAATTGTTTGAATTTCCTGAGGCGATTTGAATATGTTTGAGGTGCATGTCTTATATGTATCACACAGAAACGTCCGGAATACCAAAAAGTACTAGACCGAGCCCACAGTGTAACCACTACCCCAACCTGCGCATGGTAGCTGTACATGGCCTATATATTGATACACTTGCTCTGTATATCAAGCATTCTGGACAGAACACAGGGAAATTCTGTACAAGTCCAGTTCATGTTGTGGAGAGCCTTTGTAATTGCACTACTGCACTATTTTGACCAAGTGATGTATGATGCATCAGGCTGAACTGAACACTTTGGTAGTGGAATTGAGATTTTGGGGCTGCAATAGGCCAAAGAATGCGAAATTCTGACTCTGGAAGGAACTCTCGGCAAAGATTAAATCTTCAAAGATTGGATTTTTAAACAAGATTAAATCCTCTCAGATTGAATTTCATTGTTTTCCTTGGCGTTACTTACATTCATATGGTGACACCATCAGCAATGTGTATGGCCATGCTGGTCTAGTGGTAACAGCCTGTTCCTTCTCTTTGAGATTAAATCATAGGTGTGTTAGTGTCTCAAGTTTAACTCCAAGAGTGCGCACTTTTTGATTTCCACTTTGAACAGATTTAATCTCCCCAAATACCCGATGATTAAATTTTCATCCACTACATACCAAATACGGAACTTTTCTTAAGCCATACAAAAACATGGAGAAAATTAATCTTGATGATGTACAATTTCGTGGAAAAAATTAATCCCATCTACTGATATCACTGCGAAAAGATGTGCCTCCGTATCGCTCTAGAGATGCAGTGAAGGTCCTGCCCCCAAAAAAGAGTGAACTCTCCAACACAGCGGGAAAAAGATAGGGGAAGAAATTAATCAGCGGAGGAATGAATGACCGGGGAATGCCTAAATGCAACCAAGGTGATTGTCTTGTATTGGTTTTTGTTCGACGTACGCGTGGAAACTCGAGCCCACCAAACTTTAACCCTAGCCCGAGGTGGCTTTGGCCACAACCCAGGAGCGGAAGTTTAACCGCAATCGTAAAATCTGAAGTGAAGGAAAATTTGCCCTAGGGTGCAACAGAACAAAAACAAAACCCGAATATCATTGGACACCGAGCCAGGTAGCCACCTTAAAAATTAGAGTGTAAGACCGAATCCGCTCAGCAGGGATTGCCTGCCTGACTGCGAAAAGATTGAATCGCAAGGAAGACACCAGAAAGAAATTTGGAGTAAGTTCAAGCAAAAGGAGATGGGTCGGTATAGGTGTGCCATTCACATGGGTTCAATGACTTCAACAAATCAAGGTACGAGCTCAATTGTTGAGGCGTCTATCTGCGAGAGACTATTCAATGACCGCGGTGAGAAGAACTGGTGGAAGTTGAATGATAATGCGGAGGAAATATTTGCGACTCGTCAGAACTTAGCGCCGGGGGGGCAGTGGTCATCGAGGAACGGGTCGGATGTCTTCTAGTGAATCAATGACAAGTGGAGATTTTCCCAACGCTAGGATCTGGAATGAAGAGATTGTAAAATGGACAGAAGTTTGAGCCTGGGAGTTGAATGGATGCCCCAGAATGAGGCGTGCAGATTAGATTTTAGAATGAAACTTTGAGGCGTTGACCCAGAGAGAGACTCATGTCCATTAGTGCGATGGAGAGATCGTTAGCAGCTGCGTGGATTAGATTCATTCATTCGACGCCTACATGCCTCCACACAAGCATATCTAAAGGAAGCAACAGGAAAGACACCCAAACGAAGAAAAGGAAACCACCAAGCCACCAACCAACCAGTAACGAAACAAGAATAGAATGGAAGGGAAATTAAAAGAGCAGAAGAGCAGGAGATTCGATCCCCCAATGAGAGGAAGTGGAAGCTCGAGTCCTGATGCCCAAGAGCCGGCCGATGCTGCAAACGATGCAGCGAGTCTCGTCGCGTCGAGAGCAAGAGGAGAACCACGCCGCGGCACAACAAAGCAACGGGAATAAATACCCTGAAACCGAACGGTGGCAAACAGCGAGAACACGTGAACCTGCTCAAAGGATGGTAATGCGCGAAAACAGAGCGTCACCTCCGACATCCACCAGCGGCGAGCAGCAATCTGCGTGGAAAGCCGATCCGATGCACATAGCCGTGAGACTGAAGATGAAAGATTGGATGCGCTCAAATACGGGCGCCCCACCGCCATTGTTTCTGATGGCGCGAGGCGGGTAAGAAGAGAGCGCAAACAGTGCTGAGACACCGCGACGGAGATAGCGGTCACCAATACAGCAACGACCGGCGTCGTAAGCTCGCACGGATATAAGAACGGGGGCGAAATGAATTCACAAATGCGCGCGCCGCGCATAGCGCGTAACAGCAACGCATACAATCGCGTCCGGTATGACGCACCCAGCCGCTATGTATATCGTACGGGCTCAATATGAGGTGCATCGAGCGCAGCGCGTGATACAGTTCCCGTCAAGGATTAGGGAAGGACCTCCGGAAGGATCAGCGTGAGCGGAAGAGCAAATGCATCTGCTGCTCGTCCGCCGGTCGTCTCGCAGGGCCGTCGTGCGCACCCATCGCGCGCAGGCCCACCCCGAATACCGCGTGCGCTCTCTCGTGAAAATTCGTCTCGGCGAAGAAAACAGGTGGCGCGGAGGTAACGGCGCCGATTCAAGGTGTAACGGTGCACACGAAACTCGCAGTACGTAGAACCAGTCGAGTGTAGAGCGGATATAGAATAGCACAAGACCACGCACCTTATGATGTCGCCACTTGTAAGTAAACACCTCCGTTGGCCTCCTGTTGTGAGCTGGCGGGTGAATATGGCGAGCTCGACGCAGAGGGCTTGCAGAGAGGCGCGGAAGAGGCCGTCGCCGACGAATATGAGGTGCATGCCAGGCGCGTCCGTATCCGCAGAGGGTAAGGTGGAGAGGAGGGCGGAGTAGGCGTGCAAGTGGAGCCCCGGATTCTTCTCGGGCGAGAGGCGGCCGACGGAGAAGATAACGACTTCCGAAGGGCGCGCGCCAACGACGCACGGAGGGCTTGCGAGCGGAAAGAGGGCTGCATCCGTACATTATCAAGAGCGAAAGAATAGAGGGGGAAAAAAGCACGCACATGGAATACCGCGTCGTCCAAGCGCAGGTCCACGACGCGGAGATTGCCAAACTCCTTCTCCTCCAGCAGAATCGCCGTACTCCGGCTCGGGCGAGCGTGTATCGTGCAAAAGAATGCAGACCCGCATGCATAGCCCACGTGCGGAAGTGGTAATACGTGTATCCGAACACGGTCGCGTACGGCGAGAGATTGGTATGGTGGCTCGTCACCTCACGATGGGCGTGTTCGGGAAGAGGAGGGTGAGCGCGGCGAGGCCCTGGACGCCGAGCCAGATGGGGTTGACACGGTGGATGACGTGCGGGGCGAATTGGCGGAGAGCGGCGAGGAAGGCGGGCGAGATGAAGTTTACTTTGAGGCCGGGGTAGACGCGCAGGGGGACACCGAACGTGCCGAAGAGGGAGGCGCCGGCGTACGAGGCCATGCCCGTTTCAGGGCCAAGGAGCATTGCGCGGATGCCGGTCGAGTGGAGGTGTTGAAGGAGATGCGCGAGCGTGATGGTGGAACCGTCGATCTTCGGGAGGAAGTTCTCTGTGCGCGTATCAGTACTGATGCAATATTGGAGAGGAAACACACCAGCTACAATGGCGACCCGCAGCGCGTCGGTGTGCAGCGGCAGCAGCGAGTCTCCTTCCATCATGGAGAGAACGAGAACGACTCTTGTCGACTCGAGCGGAAGATGCACGCCCTAAAGAAGTCGCCTCGCTCGTGCGTGGGCCTGTGATCCGATGATCCCCAATCGGGTGTTTCGGTCCGTGCGCCGGTGACTAAATACAACTCAATCGTACTCAATCTCCCAACAAGTGAAAGTCGAGCTTGTGAGGCGCAGACACGCACCGCCTTCGTCCTGTTCGCCCGACGTAGCTATATCGAGTTACCGCTGGAGGACAATGGCGCAACAGCCCATTTTAACAACTTTCGAACGCGGGCACGTGCGTGCGTAAGCACGTTTGCAAAGCAACTCCATTTTCGAAGCCCCTATCCCGAACGTGGGCAGTCACCGCCATCGGGGAACGTCTTTCGTGGCGCATGCGGCGAATACGCGGTACCCGGCTCCCAACGCCAAATAAAAAAATTGTCTTCCTCCCACGGACCGCATGCATCGGTGGGGAGTCGAACCTTGGTCGAACCCCCTTCGCTGTCAAAGTGGTTAATCTTCACTGGGTCATCCACTCAGCCGATCATTTCCCTGGATTGATTCAATTCTCCAGCTTCATTTAGACACGCTTGCATCACGAATCACTGTAGGTTGCGGATCATACTACCGGAGGTCAGTGGGACCCCGCGGTAGGTTGGTGGTGATTTTCGTATCCTGCCGTAGTCTCATATGAACTATACGTTGAATCCAACTATCAGCCTAAACTGGGTGCAAGAATGAGTGCAACCAGTTATTGTGTAGGTCGGTTTGCGTAGGTTGATTCTGCTCAACCTGTGCCAGGTTGTTGTGGAAGGTGGTACGGTACAATCAACTCCTGGCCCAAATCCGAGTTCCACAGCTGCGTTCTCAATAGACTCGATCTCTTCTTTGTGACCATCCAAAATGGCAGCCAGGTAGATGATATTGTAGGAACCATCCCCAATAGACACATTGAAATAATGGTCTACACAAAATTAAAAAATGACAGAGATGCTTTTTTGTAGTCCCTCGCAGACAAACACTTCAACAATGTGATCTCGCACCTCGGTAGGTATTTAGTCTAGCGAAATTAAACAAAACTCACCTGCGTGTCACTCAGCTTCCTTAGCTGTGTCGGCCTCTTTGATCCTTCGGACCTCTGCCGGGATAAGCGAGAAGGTTTTTTGCACTGCAGTGACTGCACAGCTGCCGGATTTTTGAGAGGAGTGGGTGAAGTGAACACGGGACAACAGTGAAGTCCCAGGTTTCACATTTTTCACACGGTGCTGAGATGCAGTGAGTTTGGCAGCAACCATTATGATTTTGAGGCTGGTCACTTTAAGACCTTGAAACGTGATCGCTAGAGCCTGCAGCTACACAAATGAACATAACACATTGATAAGCCATGAATTCGCCAATGCCTGAAATTTAACATTTTCTGGATTTACATTACGGATACACGCATGTCTGGGTCTATGGCAAGTCCCAAGTCAGTAGACCTGGAGTTATACACTAAAAACCAAATCCGGAACTGGTTGCGGATGAGCATGCAGAAAACACTTATACTGGATGCCTCCGACTAATAAGCCATCAGTTTAGGATCCGACTGTCGTATTATAGACAGGAGGTTGCGGGTAGTCCAAATGAGCATTAGGGAATATAATATCCACTCTGTGCCAATTATTGAGCTCACAGCAAGTTTTTCTTGAATGAGTTTCAACATTGTTTATCCATGCTTGTATCAAGACAATGTCGTGTTCGATCACGTGATGGCTCCAGAACCTTTCAAACCATAACAGGCCGGATCTGGATAAGGTGCCATACGCCCATCAAATATCGATCAGCTCAATATGGCAACTGAGTTCGAACCCAATTTAGGAATTGACCTTTCACTTGGGCTATGAAGGGGACCAGGGTGTCCAATTGAAGGCAAAAGACCCGAGGTTCTGGATTTCCAAGAATCATTCGAGGGACACCAGTATTGAGCCTGTATGGAAAAGGCACAGAATCCTACACAGGCGCTGAAAGTGGAGAAGGCTGACGGCCTCCCCAGCAAGTAAAGAAGGGCGGAACCTCCAGCTTGATTCATCGAGGCTACTCCAATAGGACGTGCTTGTATTTCCGAGTTATCACAAATCTATCAGCTTTATTCAGGATAATACCCTTGTGTGTGTGTTTTAAGTGTGCTATGTGTGTTTCCGGATTTGTTGTGTGTTGCGTGTCAAATTGGTTCACTGCTCCTGTCTTACGAGGTTAGAGTGGGTGACCCAGAGTTGCAAAACTATAAATTGAACCTTGTCTAAGGACAACCATTGAACCTGCTTATAGTGATCCGTGCAATCTTAAAAACAATTGTTCCTGTGTATCTTCTATCGGTACACAAAGACCCGTACTCGGTTGTACTCTCTGGGATTGTATCTGGAATCAGTTGGGTTTGGTTGGTTGTTGTGTTAGGATTTTGTGTTGGTTTCGGAGTTTGTGAATCCTAAACAAGAGTGCACTTTCTTATTGCATTCAGCCCATCGGATTTGCATATAGTAGTATTTCACCCATAGACCGCCGGCACACGTTTCAATATCTCTTCCCTCCTGCTGTCATGGTCGGCTTGGTAAGTTGTTGGTTTGCTAGGGTTGCAACAAACCAAAAGCAAATCTTTGACAGTACTTATCTCTCTCCTCACCCCTGCACACAAGGCGCATACTTTCCGCATTGAAGGCAACATTCCGTCCAACGTGTCCTTTGTGAGTTTTTTCTTCCTTTTGTTTTCAAAAAATGTGTGTGTGCAAGTGGAGCTCGCCTGCAGGTGACTCCAGCTCACGATACATATTTTCTTCTTCTTTCCACCCTTTCATATTTAAATTATTACGAACTTATTTGCAGGTCACAATGCTGTGGCTTCCCTGTGCATGAAAGGTGGGCCCTGCAAACATAGCACGTCCCTCGCTTCATCCTTTAAACAGATGCAGAGTGGTGCTGAATTTTCAGCATTCAGTTTGCCCGAAGACGCGGCTCTTACGCCACCAGTTGTGACAGTGCTTCAAGAGCACGAATTCGATGTCAGGCCTCTGCTCGCACACCGAGTGGCTGCCGAGAGCGACGACCAATTGAATTGTGAGCAAGACGACATCAACGACTTTCCACCCCCAGATCCATGGGACAATATCGACAACATTGAACCCACTCTCCCGTCTTCAACCTCAGCAGCCAAAAAAATGCTTGCAGCCCTATGTTTGATGAAGTTGTGGCCCGCAGCAAGAATCCACACAGTGGCCCCCATCACTGCTGAAACGGTGTACTTAAGATACACGTGAAATGAATGCAAATAATGCTAGCACTCAAAAACACTAAACACCACTAACACACACACACACTACTACTCCCAAAGATCAAGTGCTTCTCCTTGTGAGTTTGGGTCCAGTTTGTAGTATGCAAACAGCGGGTTTGGATCCCAAATAACACAGAATATAAAATGCTAGGGCTGAACTATCCAGAAACAGTGCCTCAGAATGCAATGTTCAATCACTTAGCTCTCAGCTAGCAACCTAGATGAATGTAGGAAAAGGGTGGATACAAGGCAATCTTGATTAGGCATCGCAGAATACCAGGGCAGAGATTGTAAGGTTTGTGAAAATCCTCTCGTTCGCAATCCAAACGAATATGAGGCTAACACCAAATAGCTTCCAAGCTACACACACTAGGCAGCCCTGAGTGTGGACCTGTTAATTCCGATAGCAGGAACATTTGACTACTTTGTATCAGTCCTAGCTCACTATACGCGTCCCAACAAGCCGATCCAACACACTACAGATGGTGCTAGGGCAGATCTGGGGCAAAGGCAAAGTCACTGACAAGATATAATCCAACTAGGAGTAGGAAACCGGTATCCTGTCTTCTATTAAGGCTATGCAAATCACACCACAAGTGTCCAGTAAGTCAGTCCAACACACTACGGATGGCGCTAGGGCAGATCCAGGGTGAAGGCAAGGTCACTGACAAGTCGGGATCGTGCTTTACAAGGGAATACACCCAATAGTTTTGTACGTGAAGTGAGCTAGGAAAACAACACCTTTCCGCTTAATCTTATGTTTCCAAGTTCCAGACTCAACCAATCAAGATTCCAGTTATAGACTACTACAAGCAGAGTCTGTACACAAATCTCCACGAATAGCCTGAGACAACCTGCCGCCACGAACTAGGGTGCGATTAATCTGGCCTATGTGGCTTGAGCGCTGTCCTTTTATACATATGAGGAGATAGTGTTTAAGTAAAAGAAATGAGTAAAGAGAAATGCTTGGCTAGCCAATGAAACGGCAGCCGTTCTGAGTCGTCATAATCAAATGTCCTTGGTAGTCATCCCAAATGACTTCCGGGTATGGTTTCTGCGGGTATTGGTAATTCCTAGGCCGTTGATCACAAGCCTGAACTATGAATCCTGCCAGCCTGGAGTTGAATCCAGTCCAATAATAGTTCCTAGTTGATTCATGGAGGTCTCATGACCGTCCTAGAATAGCCCTTCGTGCTGTTGTATGTGTCGCCACTTGTCTATGATAATATCTCTGACACAATAGTTAATATGCTCATGTTTGGGTGATGCTAGCGCGTCGCGTCTGTCATGTGTACCGTCTCCTAGTCCTAGGATGTACCGCATATGTTCTTCCTGTAGCAACTAGTTGCCTAGCTACTTAGTCTTCAGCATATTCTTATTGTAGGTATCAGATGTCCTCCACTAGCTGATCCTAACCTGTTCTTCTACAATATCTGAGTGTTCATCCTCCACTAGCACAACCTCCTTGGGTTCTTCTGTCTCGTTTGTTCTTCCTAGGTCACTTAGAACTAATGTTCTATGAATGTATGGGTGTGGTATATCTCCTAGGTGGTTTAGACTAGACCCGTTCATAAAGGTGTCTGCCTTATGTGGATTCCTAGCTTACAGCCAGTAGCCGGAGCTCACTCTGACCCTCCTTCGTATCACTGAACAGAGGCCTAGCGCACTAGTGTTATCTAGTGACTGCTAGATGCTGTATGCTAGCTTAGGTTGTTTAATTGATAGGCCTAAGTTCGCAAAATAGCCAAATAGATGTGCATTGGGTGTTGCCCATCTCACCGCCATGCTCAGACCCCACCCTCAAGGGCTGCGATGCTCAGTGGGTGAAATCTACCAACGCTCCGCACTTGTGCTGGGCAAAAAGGCATGGAATGGAGTTTCTTGACACTGGCCACGTCCAACCCAATCTGTGCTCACGTCACACCGGCTGCACCCCTTGCCACCAACCTAGCCTCATCCACTCTCCCCACCACCCTCAGTGTGTATGCCGTCAAGGTCGAAGATCACGTGGAGCAGCATGGCAGCAAAGTGCCCTGCTCACTCACAGACCTCCTTGGGCTTGGGTTTCAGTTTTTCAAGTGAAATGGAATGTGCATCCTCTTTCCACCTAGTCAACTCCTCCCACTAAACCTTCTATTAACTCCCAGCACGCCCCGCCCGCTTCTCGATGGCCGAGGACGCATAATTGCGGTCCTTGCCAGCAGGCCTGCTGGTGAGAATTATGACATTGCCGCCCTCGCAGCAGCCTTCTACTCCATCCGCAACCCAGGGATTAAGGCACAGTTCCCTGCCTCCATGCACAAGCACTGCCATGGCCTCTTCGCTGCTATCACCATCAGGCTTTCATATGGCAAGGGGTAGAAGGCCCCTAGCTGGCTCCACAACAGGCAATAAGACACACTCGCTGGCAGCCTACTTGCAAATCTCTACATCAAGAGGTTGGTGGGCTTCACTGACCATGCATGCCCTTCCATTCTGCGTCCATTCTGCGCACCTCCTTTCCTCATGTGATTTCCATAGCTGCCTTTGCTCTGTGGGTGCCATGCACTACTGCACATATGACACTGCGCTCTGCAACCACCTCCCTCATCTGTGCTACCCATTTGAGCACTCAGTTTTTTTTGGCGCCACCTTCAACTTGGGCCCCAAAGCCTGGGCATTGCAGCACCATGATATGCTCAACCTCTCCTTTGGATGGTGCACGTGCAGGCGCTGGGCAATTTCAATGTGTTATACCCGTGCCTAATGTTGCCGCAAAACTTGACTCGAGTCTCAGAAGTCAACAAGTAAGTCGCATTTTGAGTCAAGTTCAGTCGAGTTACAAATTTGACTTGGTGCAACTTGGAAGTTTCTTGGAGTTGACTTGAGTCGACTTAAGTACGTTCAAGTCGCTTTAAAACCCGAAGTCCTGAGGAATAATCAATATGTTCCATGTATTCTACGTACACCCCTAGTTCTTTCCATGTCAACATCACCCGGGATCAGCAGGAATTCACTTTAATGCATGGGTTGAGCCTACCATCACATTTGCATGCACACAATCAGAAAGAGCTCAAGGTTGGAGAGCCTTGCAAAGGGAGATGTCTGAATACATGTTTCTCTAGACGAATGTCGGGCACAAGCATTCAGTGGCTGTGCTGATCTGTCTGCGTTTGACAGGGTATTCGTTTGACAGGATCTGTTTTGATCCGTTGTTCCAGCAGACGCAGACACTTGGGCACAATTCGGGTCAGCGCACTAGTGCGCACTGCGCATCACAACGGACTATTCATGGGTTAAGCTCACATCTCAAGGCATAGCAGATTGGCATTTAATTTCAGGTGACTGTTCTCATCTTTGTGAACAGATTTGATTTCGCACTGACTGTTCTCATATTGAATGATAGATTTCATTTGTGCCGACTATTAATGTACTTCCCTGTCAATTGGGAGCCAATAATTAATCCTTTAACTTTGTACCAATTGGCATTTAATTGCAGGTGACTGTTCTCATCTTTGTGAACAGATTTGAGTTTGCGTTGACGGTTTTCATATTTTTTCATATTGAACGATGCACTGGCTGTTCTCATATTGAATCATAAATTTTATTTGTGCTGACTGTTCATATACGAACATGTCATTTGGGAACCAATAGTCCATTCTATAACTTTGTATCTCACTGATATGGCTCGGGCCAAGCCCAAAGGTCGCCGATGTAATGTGAGAACCAGGTGTCAGGTGAATATTATCTTGTTATCGCTGACAACTTCATTTGAAACAGTTTCTCTATTTATATGCTCTTTGGACGTGCAGAATTTTTGCCATTTCCATATCTCTTTGTCTCCCTTGTGCTTTCATTTGTTCTGGTGTTTCTGCCGAGGACGGCACCTCAAACGGCTGCTTATTCCTATGTTCTTGGGACATGTGGAATTCTTCTCATTTTCATATCTCTTTGTCTCCCTTGTGCTTTCCTTTGGTCTGGTGCTCTTGCCGAGAATGTCCCCTCAAACGGCTTCTTCTTCCTGCTCTATGTATATGCTCTTTGAACGTGCAGAATCCTTCGAATTTTCATATCTCTTTGTCGCCCTCATGCTTTCATTGGAGATAGAGATATCTGGCGTTGAATTTAGAACAAAATCAACACGGGCCCTGTTCTCAACTCCTTAGATGAGATGCCAACTGTCAGGTCTCTCAGTTGTATGAAAACTGCCAGTTGTTGCGATAGCAGAGTCCACCTTATGGCTCTATCGTTCTCAAAAATAGAGCATCCTGGGGTATTTGAAGGTGAGTGATTTTCGACTCCACTAAGCTCTCTTCTCCAATAGGCCCCAAAAAACAAGACCTAAAGTCAAAGAGCTCAGCCGACTCAAATCGTCTGCCTGTCTCTCAGGACGATGGCCCAAGACGCCGGTCTGCCAGGCAAGGATCCACGAAAGGCACCTCTTCAGACCCTCCAGCTGCAACAATCCAACCACCGGCAGCTCAATCATCACAGAGCTCTCATGACCCGCATGGATATGCCCCTCTGGGATGTCAGTGCCTTTATTTCTGTGTAACGATTACGATTCAGACTCATTGGTACCACAGTGTTTAACCTGCAACCTCGATCTTCAACTTCTGGTTTGTTATGTCTGCCACCTCTGAAATCGTCTAATGCTTGCACAGTGCAAGACCAGCAGATCGATTCAGGTACCTTGGGAAGCAAGACACCCATACAGAGGATGGTATGTTCTCTTTTATTCACCGATTTTCCGTCTTTGAGCTGTTCAATAGGCTATACCACCGCAAGCGTCCCTTCGTCATCCCTTAACCAATTTTGGGACTCCACAAACACCAGTCCGACTGCAAACTCAGCACCTGATGCAGCCGCAACAAACACCAGCGCAGCGTGCAGCACGCCGTCTGGAGGCCCAAATCACTGATTACGGCCCCATGGCCAGCCCTGGTCCTCGGCGTCGAGATTGGAACGATGACATTTCCGATGAAGACGAGACTAGTCCCAGATTTGAACCGTCTGTGGAAGAGAATGATTCAGAGCCTGAGGAGGCTCCTCGCCCTCCAGCAGGACGCCGCCATGTATGTGTTCCGCCTTGGAGCGTTATTGAGTACTAAAATCACAACAATTTGATTAGGTCAATGTTGTTGTCTTGAACTCCGATGACTCTGATAAGGAGTCCGAAAATCCTTCTAACAGCGGGCGGCAACAGCCTCGTGGTCGTCGAGGTGGGCGACTGGGGAATACTGCGGTCACTGATCCTACTCCGGCCGCTGCACCAGCAAGAAAGGGAAAGAACAAGGCTTCATATGTGGAAGATGATGCAGGGTTCGAGTGGGCTGATGAGACTGTGATTGCTCGTGAGCGTGCACCCGATGGCAAATATTTCTGGGGTCGGCATGTTCAGAGTGGTTCATGGAAATGTTGTCTGTGCAGGTGAGTTACTTGTGTTTCTGGTTGACATTGTTCTTGATCAACCTGCAGTGAGATATATGCAAGTGGTAACAGTGGGACTACGCTTCGTGGCCATATAAAACGCGCACATGCTGCAGAATTCCTTGCCGAAATCAGGGTTCGAGGCTGGGAAACGAAACTGCCAGCCAGTTTATTGACTGCACTTGAGGGATCTGGGCAAGATTTGGTAGAAGGAAGGACGCGGGTTCCATTTTCTGCGCAAGAGCTTTTGAACCAGCTCGTGAGGGTTATCGTGGCTAATGATCTGGTGCGTCATTTGATTACTACTTTTGACTTTGGGCTAACCACAGCAATAGTCAATCAACCTGGTTGAAAATCGGGACTTCCGCGACCTACTTCTCCTACTGCGTGAATCGTTGCATGAAAAGGACATCCCTCACCGTACAAAGCTTCGATCTGTCATCATTGATCAGTGGAAAGAATATTACAGTGCGCTCAAACAAGAGTTACATGTACGCAAATTTACTTGAGCCCGAAATCTACGTCCAGAAGGTGGATTAAATTATATAGGGTGCTCTCGGGAAAATCAGCTTCACAGCTGATATGTGGAGCAGCAAAGGAATGAGCCCATATCTTGCGCTCACAGCTCACTGGCTCAGCCGCAATGCTGAGACAGGTCAAGTGACACTCCGACAAGCATTACTAGCATTCCGTCGTGTTCGTGGGGGTCATAGCGGTGCACGTATTGCACGCATTGTCTTCCACATTTTGGAATCTGCGGAAATTCTTCATAAAGTCTAATTTATTGTTTGTTTAGTATTCATTTGGCTCTAATGCATATTTCTGACCAGATCGGGCACTTTACCATGGACAACGCCTCCCCCAACATCACATTTATGGTCCACCTTGAAACAGAACTGCATGCAATCGGGGTCGATGATTTTGATGCAAAGAAAAACTTCATTCGGTGCTTTTCCCACATAATCAATTTGTGCGCTCAAGCTGTTATCAAGAAGATGGAGAAGGCTGACACAGCAGAGGATTACTCGGACACAGAGACCGAACCAGCCACACCTACTGATTATTCTGACGATGGGCAACTCGACTTCCTTCGACCCGTCCGAACAAAACGGAAATCTGGTCCTATCCATCAAGCCAGAAAAACTGTGGGTTTTATTCGAAAATCGGGTCTACGCCGTGATCTTCTGATGGAAATTGTTGCGGATGGCAATGTAAAGCAATTGTGGATGGAACAGAGGGTGGTTGGGGATAGGATTGAGAAGGTTGTTATTTTTTTGAAGCCAGTCATACTTCTTCCGGATGTCAAGACACGGTGGGATTCACTATTTTCTATGCTCCGTAGGCTGCGCTACCTGAGAGAGGTATGTGGGAACATCCATCCAATCACATACACTGATGCTAACAACTCAGCCATTGACACAATTCATGATCATGGATCGGGATGAACGGAATTTCCGCCATCAACTTCAATCACAGCACTGGGATCGGTTGGAATTGTTGGAGTTGATTTTGCAGGTTTGTTTTTCTCGTCCTTGTTGGTGTATGCACAAGTTCACTTTCACCACTAGCAACCACATGTCGTGCAAACTGCTATGGCAGTTGAAAATACACTGATGCTTGCAGCTACTATTCCTGCCTTCGAACTTTTTGTCTCGTCATGGAAGGCTATGCAGGATGATCAGGATTTAGTCAATGCAAAGATTGTTACTCATCAAACCCGGACTCAAGCTTGCCAACAAATACTACAGCAAGCTGGGGGAAACAGATGCATATGTCATTTCGATGTGTACGCCGTCTCCTTACCCTTTGATTTACCAATTTGATTTTGGCTCTCAGTTATCAACCCCTCTTTTCAGTTCGAGTGGATTCGGAAAAATTGGGACCCCGAATTGCAGACCAAGGCACGGCAAATGGTTCTTGATAAGGCACGCCTTCATTCTTTTGTCGGGACCTGTATTGACTACAAGATTCCAGCTTCGAGAATATCAAGAAGAGGACGATGCATCCACCAGAAATGGCCCAGCTCGTTCTGGTTCCCGCAACTCATCCGGATCTCACCAGGCATCACGTCAGCCGTCCCGTCAGCCATCCCGTGCACAATCAACTGCAACACCAGCTCCAATTGCGGCGAATACTATTGTTCAAACTCTGGACCGATATCGGACCACCTCAACGTCATTAGATTTCTCAGCAGTGGCTGGTCAAACCTCCAGCGGGCAGTGGAGTGTTGAGGAAGAAATGAACGATTATATTTCCAGCTCTATTCCGCCTCGGAGCTCAACCGACATGATTGGTTACTGGACTGTAAGTCAAAATTGTTGCCTATCCTTCTACTTATGCTTATCGCTCAATGATTTAACAGAATCACGGAAGCAAGACATGGAAAACCATTTATCAGCTGTTCCTTGATTACACACCGATTCAAGCGACGTCAGTCCCATCCGAGCGGGTCTTTTCCTCCTCTGCGCAGACTGATACCAAGCGACGCAACCGAATCAGTCCTTTACTAATGGAGGCCCTGCAGATGTTAAAGTTCAACTTTAAAAAGACCCGATTGAACTTTATGTCGGAGTGGCAGTCTGCTCCCATTCCGGATGCTGAAGAGGACTGGTTGCGGAAACTGGGAACTGAGACAGATGCGGAACAGCAGAAGAGCTTGCACAGGGAGATCTGGGATGATTGGGATCTACTTGACAGGCAGTACTTCGAAATGCCGGAGGATGTTGGGGCTTCATTAGCATTACTGCGCCATATTTGATCTCTCCAATTATTAACATGTAGTTATCAACTGTTAAGACATAAACTTCAACTTTTGTGCAATTCCATGCGTTTTAGGGAAATATGAATTCAACTTCAATGACTTAGGTCTACCTAAGTCGACTTGAGGTCGGAAGTTTCCATTACGAAGTCGACTCAAGTTGACTTCGTGTTGACTTTCATGTACTCAACTCGGTTTAACTCGACTTCGAAGTTTCGGCAACATTACCCGTGCCCAACTCAGGCCCTCATTCCTGCTCTGGTGCAACCCTCAGACTCATCGGACTCTCTTTGGACTTTGGTCTGGACCTTGTTCCGACTGTCAGATACCTTTGGACTTTGGTCCAGACCTCTTTCTGACTCTCAGACTTCGGACTCCTTCCTAAGTTGCAATACTTGATGTCACACAAGACCATGGGTTTTTACGGGATGAAGCCTGCGAAGTGTTTTCCATCTATGCCATATGATCCTATGCCACATGCTGCTGTCCATACCCTGATCTGATAGTATCAGTTGCGCCTAACCTTAACTTATACAAGTGGCAGCTCGGCCGCTTTGGGCCAGGCATCCCCTTCTGCTGATGGCAGAGTTCAAAGGTACAGACAGGGTAATATCAGATCACAAGAGGGTTAACTGACCAGCAGAGATTGAAAAAGCTTCAGACGGACGGACAGACAGCTTACTTTTATAACAAGGGTAACTACCATAACCTGAAAAAGTCAATAACTACACTGTTTTTCCGTTGGATTTCGACTGCTGAAAGTATCTCCACTAACAAGGTATGTCAAAGTTGCCAAGAAATTACCTCACACCTAATAGAGGAGTATGTCAGGGGCCAATGTCAAAATTTATGGTCAGACTTACTACTGCTCATATCCTTAATTTTCCAGTGGTGGTCTCACCTTGGCAGCCCACTCCATCAGCATGCAGACAATCTCTGTGTGGCCCCCTTTAGCAGCAGCCTCCAAGGGGCTCCCATATCTTCCCCCTGCTGCATTGACATCGGCGCCGTTGTCAAGGAGGATGCAGACAATTTCTGTGTGGCCCCGTTCAGCAGCAGCCTGCAAGGAGCTCCCATATTTTCCCCCTGCTGCATTGACATCAGCGCCCTTGTCAAGGAGGATGCAGACAATCTCTGTGTGGCCCCGTTCAGCAGCAGCCTGCAAGGACCTCCCATATTCTCCCCCTGCTGCATTGACATCAGCGCCCTTGTCAAGGAGAATGCAGACAATCTCTGTGTGGCCCTGTTGGGCTGCAGCCTCCAAGGAGCTCCCATATTCTCCCCCTGCTGCATTGGCATCAGCGCCCTTGTCAAGGAGGATGCAGACAATCTCTGTGTGGCCCCCAGCAGCAGCAGCCTGCAAGGAGCTCCCATATTCTCCCCCTGCTGCATTGACATCAGCGCTCTTGTCAAGGAGGATGCAGACAATCTCTGTGTGGCCCCCTTCAGCAGCAGCCTGCAAGGAGCTCCCATATCTTCCCCCTGCTGCATTGACATCAGCGCCCTTGTCAAGGAGGATGTGGACAATCTCTGTGTGGCCCCCTTGGGCAGCAGCCTGCAAGGAGCTCCCATATCTTCCCCCTGCTGCATTGACATCGGCGCCCTTGTCAAGGAGGATGCAGACAATCTCTGTGTGGCCCCCAGCAGCAGCAGCGTGCAAGGAGCTCCCATAGAATCCCCCTGCTGCATTGACATCAGCGCCCTTGTCAAGGAGGATGCAGAGAATCTCTGTGTGGCCCCGTTCAGCAGCAGCCTGCAAGGAGCTCCCATATCTTCCCCCTGCTGCATTGACATCAGCGCCCTTGTCAAGGAGGATGCAGACAATCTCTGTGTGGCCCCGTTCAGCAGCAGCCTGCAAGGACCTCCCATATTCTCCCCCTGCTGCATTGACATCAGCGCCCTTGTCAAGGAGAATGCAGACAATCTCTGTGTGGCCCTGTTGGGCTGCAGCCTCCAAGGAGCTCCCATATTCTCCCCCTGCTGCATTGGCATCAGCGCCCTTGTCAAGGAGGATGCAGACAATCTCTGTGTGGCCCCCAGCAGCAGCAGCCTGCAAGGAGCTCCCATATTCTCCCCCTGCTGCATTGACATCAGCGCTCTTGTCAAGGAGGATGCAGACAATCTCTGTGTGGCCCCCTTCAGCAGCAGCCTGCAAGGAGCTCCCATATTCTCCCCCTGCTGCATTGGCATCAGCGCCCTTGTCAAGGAGGATGCAGACAATCTCTGTGTGGCCCCCAGCAGCAGCAGCCTGCAAGGAGCTCCCATATTCTCCCCCTGCTGCATTGACATCAGCGCTCTTGTCAAGGAGGATGCAGACAATCTCTGTGTGGCCCCCTTCAGCAGCAGCCTGCAAGGAGCTCCCATATCTTCCCCCTGCTGCATTGACATCAGCGCCCTTGTCAAGGAGGATGTGGACAATCTCTGTGTGGCCCCCTTGGGCAGCAGCCTGCAAGGAGCTCCCATATCTTCCCCCTGCTGCATTGACATCGGCGCCCTTGTCAAGGAGGATGCAGACAATCTCTGTGTGGCCCCCAGCAGCAGCAGCGTGCAAGGAGCTCCCATAGAATCCCCCTGCTGCATTGACATCAGCGCCCTTGTCAAGGAGGATGCAGAGAATCTCTGTGTGGCCCCGTTCAGCAGCAGCCTGCAAGGAGCTCCCATATCTTCCCCCTGCTGCATTGACATCAGCGCCCTTGTCAAGGAGGATGCAGACAATCTCTGTGTGGCCCCGTTCAGCAGCAGCCTGCAAGGACCTCCCATATTCTCCCCCTGCTGCATTGACATCAGCGCCCTTGTCAAGGAGAATGCAGACAATCTCTGTGTGGCCCTGTTGGGCTGCAGCCTCCAAGGAGCTCCCATATTCTCCCCCTGCTGCATTGGCATCAGCGCCCTTGTCAAGGAGGATGCAGACAATCTCTGTGTGGCCCCCAGCAGCAGCAGCCTGCAAGGAGCTCCCATATTCTCCCCCTGCTGCATTGACATCAGCGCTCTTGTCAAGGAGGATGCAGACAATCTCTGTGTGGCCCCCTTCAGCAGCAGCCTGCAAGGAGCTCCCATATCTTCCCCCTGCTGCATTGACATCAGCGCCCTTGTCAAGGAGGATGCAGAGAATCTCTGTGTGGCCCCATTCAGCAGCAGCCTGCAAGGAGCTCCCATATCTTCCCCCTGCTGCATTGACATCAGCGCCCTTGTCAAGGAGGATGCAGAGAATCTCTGTGTGGCCCCAACCAGCAGCAGCCTGTAAGGAGCTCCCATAGAATCCCCCTGCTGCATTGACATCAGCGCCCTTGTCAAGGAGGATGCAGAGAATCTCTGTGTGGCCCCCAGCAGCAGCAGCCTGCAAGGAGCTCCCATATTCTCCCCCTGCTGCATTGACATCAGCGCCCTTGTCAAGGAGGATGCAGAGAATCTCTGTGTGGCCCCAACCAGCAGCAGCCTGCAAGGAGCTCCCATATTCTCCCCCTGCTGCATTGACATCAGCGCCCTTGTCAAGGAGGATGCAGACAATCTCTGTGTGGCCCCCAGCAGCAGCAGCAGCGTGCAAGGAGCTCCCATATCCTCCCCCTGCTGCATTGACATCAGCGCCCTTGTCCAGGAGGATGCAGACAATCTCTGTGTGGCCCCGTTCAGCAGCAGCCTGCAAGGAGCTCCCATAGAATCCCCCTGCTGCATTGACATCGGCGCCCTTGTCAAGGAGGATGCAGACAATCTCTGTGTGGCCCCGTTCAGCAGCAGCCTGCAAGGACCTCCCATATTCTCCCCCTGCTGCATTGACATCAGCGCCCTTGTCAAGGAGGATGCAGACAATCTCTGTGTGGCCCCCAGCAGCAGCAGCCTGCAAGGAGCTCCCATATTCTCCCCCTGCTGCATTGACATCAGCGCCCTTGTCAAGGAGGATGCAGACAATCTCTGTGTGGCCCCCGGAAATCTCTGTGTGGCCCCCTTGGGCAGCAGCCTGCAAGGAGCTCCCATATCTTCCCCCTGCTGCATTGACATCGGCGCCCTTGTCAAGGAGGATGCAGACAATCTCTCTGTGACCCCCTTGGGCAGCAGCCTGCAAGGAGCTCCTATACTCTCCCCCTGCTGCATTGACATCAGCGCCCTTGTCAAGGAGGATGCAGACAATTTCTGTGTGGCCCCTTTGGGCAGCAGCCTGCAAGCAACTTCCATATCTCCCTCTTGCTGCATTGACATCAGCACCCTTATTGAGGAGGATGTGAATAATCTCTGTATGGCCATAATATGATGCTACAATGATTGCTTGGTTGGCTGAATGCTGTGGCAAAGCTGCTTCCCCCAACAACAACTTTGCCGTTTCCAAAAGGTTTGCTGCTGCTGCAATCCATAATGCAGAGGCTTGTAATGGCCAATCTGTGTAATTCCATGGCAGAGAATTCCATTTCCAGTTCCAGGAGTATTCAGTTGGATTCATTGTTTTTCTCCACTGAAAACCCCGACCAAGAAACTCTAGAAGGCTTTCCCTCAGCTGAACTTCAGGCTCTCCAGCAGCATGTGCAAGGCAATATTGTGAATACTCTACAAGAGGGGGCACAGTAACCTTTTCACTAGTCCAAGATGAATCTGGGAATCCATCAAAGGCAAGGCATGTGAGCAGAGTCCGTGTTATCTCCGTTTGTGCGTCTGGAAATAGTTGGGCCTGAATACTGTCCAAATATTCCTGTGTGGTGTAGTGGACAAGTCGCACCACAGAAGACTCCTTGTTAACAATAACCAGCCCAGCACAGACAGCAAGGATCCTCTCAATGTCCAAAAGATTCTCCTCATCCAGCTGGTGAGTGCCTGGTTCAACAGCAAGAGCTACTCGTAATTCTTCAACTGTCAATGGCCTCTTTGCATTTGCAACCCAAGTAATGGTTGAGTGAGCAGTAGTCCTGTCCTCCTCATTCTGGTCCTGAATGCGCTGCATTGCAATATGGTAACTGTCATGAAGATTCTTTGGTAGGACTTTCAGAGCTTCTCGAACAGCTTTGATTGTATTCTTTGTGCTAAGCAACTCAATGTGAAGTTTGGCAAGCAGGAACCTGGGCAAAATTCCTTCAGTGGTCTGGGACAGTGAATCACTAATACTTACATTCCATCCACAGTCTGAGTGTTGATTTTGGAATGGATATCTTCTCGCAATTTGGGTTGGTTCTGAATGTGCTTTCTCAAGCGTGGCAAGTTGATCTGTGCTTCAACATATGTTTCAATGCCATTCGCCTTTGCCTCAATCTCCAGAGTTTCGACCTTGAGAAGAGAAGGGTCTGGAAGAACATGAGGTCGAGAAGTGGCCATCAAGTGCACATTGCTACCAGCTGCTGCTAGATGTCGAAGTAGGATTTCCCGTTCAACTTCAGGATATTCATCAATAGCATCAACAACAATGAAGACCTTTGAAAACTCTGTGATACTAGAGCTGAGGATGCCAGTGACTTCTTGCAGTGAGGGTGTAGTGCCCTTCTTCTGGTGCTGCTTGTATGAATTCTCTGCAGTGGAACCAATGTCCCTGTCAAATACAAGCTGTCTCCAGAGGGCTGCCAGAAGCCTAGGTAATGTTTGGCTGTCCACTTCCTTGTGGTTTAGATAGATGCAAGCTACACCAATATCCATGTTGTTTTCATATCTGGCATTGAGATGCTCCACAGCCATTGATCTAGAATTGTCTTAATTAGTAGTAACCACTCAATCTTCAAAAATGACGCACGCAAGGACAGTTTTCCCGGAGCCAGCTGTAAATTTGAGCTTGGTTAGTCCGGGGAACATTTGATAAAGATGAATTACATACGAATACCATGGCACCAAAGGGTGTTTCCAGAGCCAGATTCCCATTTTTGAAGAGAGGATGTTCAAGCAACCATTCACCAGTTCCCCTCACCCGCAACTCCGAAATATCTGCCTGCCGTAAAAAGAAATTGATAGGAGAAAGCCAGTTGATGATGTCTTGGTTTATTTGGGACTCCCCATGGTAATGGTTTATCACAGGATGAGTGTTAGGTCCGAAATTCAGAGTGGGTCCATATCCAGGACCTCCCTGACCTCCCTGACCACCCGGTCCACCACGGCCACCTTTGCCTCCTGAGTGAAATGAATACTGTTTTCAGTATCTTAATCAAATTTCCTCATACCTTCCACATTAACTGCGTAGGATTCGCCAGGTTGGGGAGGCATTGCTGCTCTGCGTAAGTGTGGATCTTACGTGGGAACAACCGCACTATATCAGCCAGTGCCGAAGGTCCTATAGGAGGCAGAACTGACCAAAGAGAACAAATTGCTGCAGTACACTTGGGGGTGATAGCGCGAAGAACGTATTAGGGCAAGGACAGGTATAAGAGGAAGGGTCGGAGGAACATACACAGAGCACGTTGCGCTTTAAATCAGATAGAAGGCTGTGACGGAAGATCCGGGGAAGTGCTCGGCCTCATTCAGTACGTTACGAACGTCGAACTTAGATTGATTGATGTGGCGCTTGGACGATGACAACCAGCTGACAGCGATGCTTCCATATTGGGCTCCCGAATGAACTGCTGCAGTCCCGCTCGAACTGTAGATCAGTTAATTCTGCAGCTCAGTGTTGATGAGTTGGAGGGTAGTAGCTGAGAGTGAAGGCTTGAAGATGTTGTGTGGCCGCCGTATTGTTCGGGTGCAGTACTTACGTGGGTGCCAAACTTGGATTGACAGTGGTGCTTCTGCAATATGACAGCAAAGCTTTTATCTCGGGCTGACAGCGAAGATTCAATATTGAGCTCCGACTCAAAGACAGAGAAAGAAAATCGAGGAATGCAGGCAATGAACTGGGGTCCTCTTGTTGGAAATGGAGTCCGACCTGTGAGGCGAGGAGGTGTCAACAACGAATCGGCGGCTTTACCGGTTAAACGCCGTCTTAATCACCGACATTCCGATCAAATCTAGCTCCACATCCACATGTACCCCAGATGTATTCCCGTCTCTCTTCTCCGTCTAGACCACGACGGCGATGTGTGGTATCGAGCGCCGAGCTGCTCTAACAATCCGATCTTCGGGCCTGCCCACCGACGAGTACTTATGTCGCCGCTGTCCTCGCTTTCCCACGTGTCCCGCGCCCGCCCTCCGTTCCCGACGCTACCGCCGCCGCGCTGCTGCTCTACGACCCAACGGTCACCATGCGCCATCCAACCCTGCTTGTTGCTGCCTCTCACCAGCGTCCTCCTCCTTTTCGCAGTACTTACTCGGCGCCCCTTCCCCAAGGATCCGGCGCCTTTCTTGCAAACAAAGATCATTGTCGTGCTCGCGATACACCTTCCTACGGACAGCTATCCACGGCATAACCTCCATGTCGCCGAGTCACTAGAGGGGTCCTCAACGAGGTACGTATCCAGTTTGTGTTTCCCCTTCGTCCCGCCCGGCCTTTTCCTTTGTGCTCTCCTAATATTTGTTCCATTGCTGACTCTCTTACAGCCTTGTCCCCTGCGCCTACCACCATGTCCGTCAGCGCTCACGGACCTCGACGCAGCCTCCGCCCCCGCCATGTACATCCGCACCGACTTCGTGCAGTCGTCACGGCGTCGAGTGCACCCAAGCCCGCCTGTGCCCTCACCCACCATGCCTCTCGTCGCCGCCGACCGCATTTCCGAAGACCTATGCGCTCCTCTCGCACCGACCTGTCTAGGACGCGCGCACCGATTGCCGCGAAGCAACGACGTCGTTCCAAGCGAATCTGGGAATAGGAACGAGGTGCATACACCTGTATGTCCTCCTTTTACTCGATAGCTTACACTTCCACAATGGTTTTGTTGCTGCTCAGCCACCGCGGAATGCACGAGAGCATGCACATTTGCGAAGGTACGTCATTCCCACTCCTTTCCTTTCTACCAACGCGCTCATCTTGCGGAAAAAAGTCCGGCCAAGGCTTCCACCGTCGCCATTCGATGCCCTGCTCAATGTGCAACGATTGAACGCGGCGATTAGTCTCCGCCCACTTCCCCATACCCTATGCATTGCGCTGCCATATTGTCGGGCATCGGGTAGCATAGCACCCCCCTGTTCATCAACGACACCCTCCGTACCCGTCGCGGCCTCATCAATGGACGGTACGAGCCCCTGACAACCGGCGCACGCGTCCCCCGCGTGCTGAGGCCAAGGTACGTTTCCCTCTTCTCGTCCATCCCTGGCCCTCGATCCACTTTCGCTGACCGTCTCCACAGTTCCGTCGCCTCCGTTCGTCTCTCCAGCCAGGCGCCTCGGCTCCGGCAACCCTTCTTCCCCCCATCCAGCGACGCTTCTCCCGCAACACCTTCGGCAAGTCCCCGTGCATTCGCCTTTGGCGCCCGCAAGTCACCATTCGTCCTGGAAACCGTCCAAACGCGCGCAAAATACACACGCTGCATACAACGAGCTGGTCGCATCCGCGATGCCCACCACGTCCCGCCCACATCCACCACCGCGTTCTCGTCCAAGCCCCGCGCCAGGCCATCACGACTTTGCGACCCAAGCGCTCGCCACGCGCAGGGCCCGTCGAGCATCCGGTTCTTCGGTGATTGCTTCCTTCACAGCCCCGCGTAACGCACGACCTCCCCGCGCCTTCCCAAGGGTGACTCGACACCCATCCACGCAATTCTGTGCTTGCGCAACGTTTCACCTATTGCTGCCATTCTGCGCAATTGCCTCTTTCACCATGCCATGCTTCCGCCGCGCTCAACGGCAACCCCCAAGGGATACCGCGCCGTGACTGTCCGCACAGCGAATCCCATTACCAACTGAGCATGTCGTACGCGCCCTCTATCTCCCTTATCTAGGACTACCTACATGTCTCCCTTCTCAGATTGCCCTGTCGAATACTCACTTTATCTGCGTCGTAGTTAGCAATTTTTATATTTTGGACCATCTTTTGAGCTATTAATTCCGGCCTTGAGGCGCTCTCTTGCAAGTTAAAAAAAAAGGTAGGGGGAAGATTAGCAAAAAAGGCTAAGGTCCGACCATCGGCTTTCCCTTGCCGCGCTACTCACCTAACAACACCATCCCTTCGCGTTATCCGCACCCAGAAATTAACCCTGACTCTGGCCCCGGGTTTAATCTGAGCTCTGTGAGTTCTTGTGCTTCCTGTGCACGGTGGCTCAGTACTCGATAGTAATAATAAAAAGCAGGGTACCGTTGGCATTTTCCTGTTCCTCGTCGGTCCGTCTCTCGAAGAGACCTCCAAAAGCTATCAAACGGTCCCAAGCTTGGAGGACGCCTACCGTTCCGCTTCCCTGAAATCCATCCGACGCGCAAATTGAAGCCGGCACATTTTCATGCATATGCTACCCCGACAGGCTTTCAGTTCGTCATCATAATTTCTTCACGTCACCTACAGCAAGTTTATTTCTATATCGCCAGTGCAATACCATTTCAGTGGACTACATGATATTCCTCGCTGAAGCCCGAGCGCGTACGTAGCTGGTCCCTTAGCACACGCGTTATTCCTAGGGACGTTCCTGGGAACCTGATGGCGTATGTCTTCCAGGTCCTGACCACCTGAAGCTCCAACTCCATCACAGCCTCGCTTTGGATATGGGTGCAAGACGGTTGGGGCAGGCAATGAGGCATAATTGTTTTGTTTCGGAAATCTCTTGCATCTTGAGGTGCTGTAGATGACGAGCAATCGAATGGAGGTGCAGTCGGTACATGGCAGCCTTTTAATACACAAATGAACCAATTTAAATTTTGCAGAGGGTGAACTCCCTTACACATCCATCACACCCCATGAGGCTCGATATCGAGCCGAGTAAGTTGACTATCGCCACTGTTCGAAGTTTTGGCTCATATTCATTTGGCTCAGGGAACGAACCGATGGATTCAGCTGGACCAAGGCGCAATGTGGTAATAGTGCTGAAGCAGGATTGGACAGAGTAGTTCATTGAGAGTTCAAATTAGGGTATTGTCGACTGATGGGAAATTTTTGCGCTCTAGAAAGGCGTACTACGGTATGTTGGGTAAGCAGCGAACTGTCTCATTGCTCAGTTTCAGAATTACAGGCGATCATGGAATCTTCATGTTCTTGTTCAGTCGGGTAACCTGAGTCATAGAGCTGACGCTCACTGGTCTGATCAACTCTGTTGTTCAAGGTTTAAAATTTATGCAGATTGCGCAAGGTCGACTGGAAGTACATTGGCTTTGTCAGGACTGTGGCCACGAAATAGCGACTTCTGGGCATCTCAGGTGCGCAATTTTTCGTTGGCGTTTCAACATCTTGCTCACTGGCATCATGGAATAAGGGCTGTGAAGGCGTGAGGCGACATTCATGGGAACAACGTAAATCCCGAGAAATGCGAGGATTGTGAACAATTTCGAAACCCCTTCTTCTGGACTTTGACTCCGATTTTGTTGGTAGATTTTATATGCGGAGAGTTTGTAACATGAATTCCGCTGTTCCTGTCCTCGTTTTAAATCGACTTTCACAGAGAAATTGGAACATTTTATATGCCGATGCGCTTGCGAGCCTCGTGCCTTGATTCATTCTCCCGAGATGCCAACCCACATGGAAAGATCTTACGGACAAGTGATTGAACCCGCCCTCTTATATCCATCTGATTTCTTCCAGTGGCTGCAAAGGCAATTCGCAACGAGGTAAGATCGTCATTTTTTACCTTTCCACTGGCTCAATTGTGCGCCAGTCATCATGTAGCTTTAATCTACCCATGGCGTTTTTCGTAGACCCAAATCTCCACATTTGTTTCCGGGAATTCAATTTTCCTCTGTCAAGTAGGACAGTTGCGTTAATGAAACACTCGTTTTCGGACGGAATTGCTCAAATGCTGCAGCGCGCCGGCCGTGAATCTGGGAATCACGGTGATACGCCACCAGATGGCGCCTATTTTCACTGGCGAGCTCATGTAGGCGCATCTTTTCTCCAAGAACACTGTGTGGGTACAGAAAGAAATAAAGAATTATGCTTACCTCTCCGCCGACCAAGGGTCTCGTGAACGTCATTCGCATAAGACGGTGTTTCTTCATATGGATCCCGAATCAACGGATGCATGCATTGCCCGAAAATCGCGTGAGAGATACCGTGGCGCATACATGGGGCTCAAGACGGCCACAAGGCCAGTTATCAATATTTCCTTTGCAAGCGCATAGAAATACATTAGTTATGGTGGATCAACTTCAAGAATCAAGATGTGTTACAATCGGGAATTTTCCAATGCGATCCAACGGCATCGCACTCGGGATTCTCGAAAGAAATGTATTTGATTCACCAAAGCGGAACTCTGAGCGACGAAGGAGAAAGACAAACCGCAGAATCAATAGAATAAGGGCAGGTTATCTCCAAAGGAGACCGAGATGAAATGATATCCGGGAGAAAGGACTGGCCAGCCTCGACACAAAGGAGTCGGCAAGGATGCGGCTTTAATGGCTCAATGCAACAGTTTTTTCCCCGTGCAGGCAGTCAGGAAGAAAAAAACGAATGTGATTCGGTAAAGTATTGATACCAACTAGGATATCGATGTCGAGACCCGATGGCCAGCACGATGAAAGCCCTAAAAGTAAACGCAACATAACTCCATAGTCCGATCTCAGAATGTGTGTCAAGGATCGAGCGCCCGCACGGAATATCTAGAGGGGATGTCACTGGCTAAATTTATGGCGCAGTGTACCGCTTCCTCCTCTCCAGAATGACACGCCAACAAAACAAAAAGCGCAAAATCAGAACTCCCTTGGGCGGGGTACACTCTCAGGGTGTGTTGGTTCCGGCCCCAAGGGCATTGCTCGGATGCGGAGAATGTTGGTTCGGCACTGAGGATGAGACCGACGGTATGGCACGCCAGTGAGAAGGCGGATCCTCGCCCGCAGGCACCAGATACGCCGCATGGCTGCATCAGGAAAACCCTCCATTCCCATTTGGGAACCAATTGACACATATGCCAACACTTCCTAACATATTACGCAAATTTGATGAAAATGTCGGGTTGGTGAAGAATGTGAGAATGGACTGGTCCCCAAGAATTCCCACCATTTAGAAACATTTTTCAAACAAATGCGACCAATTGGCACTGAATGGCAAAGAATGCAATGGATTTGGGTATAATAGGACAGTCTTGACGCTGAATGAGGGACAGAACTGCAACGAAAACAAATTGTATTTGTGCAAGCATAGTACATACATACATACACAGGGTATCTAATTATGTATCGACATTGATAGATCCACCCACATTCCAGCATTCCAAACCAATCCAACAAGAATAAGTAACTCTATTGAAGAGAAATGAGTAAATGAGCAACATATATGAACCTTGCGTGATCGACTGTGGTTCATAAAGGGCTGCCCGGTGGTAGAACACACCTAGTATTGAGAATAATGGAATAGAGTCAGCAATGTGAGAAGGTTGGCCAGAAGAACGCACAGGGATCACGGAGAAGTCAGGGATCACGGAGAAGTTGTGATATCAAGAGCACGTAAGTGGCATCGGGTGAAACTAAGCGGAACTTTGAGCGATGATGTGGGCAAGCGAAGTGATGAGGGTTGCTATGTGAACCAATTTAACGTGAAGCGACAGCGGGCAGAGTTGAGGGCGTGCAACATACCTTGCTCTCGACCTCTGCAGGGGAATGAAGCAGGGAGTGCCAGGTTTCAGCTAGAGAAAATCCAGCCAAGGTACAGTCAGAGACCATTTGGGATGAACGAACGCCAACGAAAATGCTGTGAGTCTTCCTCGAGAAAAGAACAAAGGAAGCAGACCTACCAACAGTGCGCACACAGCAATGTGTCGGAGTTGCATATTGGAAGAAAAAGCTGAGAAACAGTTGAGGAGGGACGGAAGTCAATAGAACGACATGGGGGGAAAGGAAGAAAGGTATTGTTGGCACTTACGCATGAAGGTCGCTGGTTTATGATGTACAGGTGACAGCTGTCTCAATTCGGAGACCGAAGTTGCCCGCAGTTCCGCGTTGGCGAACAGCATGTCCGTAATTAACATGATCGGAGTTGAGCGGACTTTGAATGACTTCATCGAATTTGCGCAACACAGTAAATGGAGTGAATGGAGCGACATGGTGGATGTCTTACCAGACTTGGTCTAGGCTCTGCCAATGAGTCTAACACTCTTGGGATACTGTTCTGCCCCCGTTTCAAGCACCTCGGCCAAAAATGTTTCTGAATATGATTCAATGTCAACATTTGGTGACCATTTGGGAATAATTATCGACATTCAAGGACTGTCAAAAATTTTGGAAAATTTGTGGACAATTGGCAATGGGGGTTTTTCCTGATGTGAGCGTCGCCACCAACACATGCATTACCACCAGCGCGTCCACCACCCTCGTCCACCCCGCCGCCACGCACTCCGTGTTCTCCTCCCCGTTCCGTCCTCCTCGCCATCCTCTTCCCCGTCCTCACCAGACTCAACAAAACCCCAAAAATCCTGCGCCCCTCCCAACTCCTCAATTCCCCAAACCAAAACACAAAACCAACTCAACCCTCAAACTAAAAACAAAACAAAAAACCAAAGTTGAAAGTGAAAGGGGTACACACAAAACAAAATGAGGCGGTCAATCTTGCTTCATCTCCACGACATCGACCTCGACACATTATTTTGTCTGTCTTGGGCCCAAGACGCAAGATAGGGATCGGGATCGGGCGCCCGATACAATACAATACGAGACACGCAGCACCCATATGCGTACTCATCCTATAGCCGCACTCGACGCGCAAATGGAGACGGAAACCGGGGATGAATCATGACCCGATGCGGAGTGCATCCACACGCGATAGCTACCGTCTCAATCTATGTATATCCATGTGCCCGGATGAGCCATGGAACCGCGCCGGATATAGTCGGACGGGACTGGACGCGCGGGGGAACGGCACCGATATACGATATTCAGGTGACCGTATCGCATACACCTACTGTACAATTTCGTTCAATTCGGCGATCACGCGTCACGCCCATTTTTTTTTATTGCAGCAATAATTTTTTCTCAATTTATTGGAATTCTTTTGGATTTTAATTGTACTAAAATTCAGGGATAGGTGCCGAATTGATCGAAATTGTACAGTATACCTGGCCAGCCAAAACGGAGAACAGCGCATGGGGGGACGAACACGGATATGAATATAAACGCGTGAAGGCGCGCAAATGAACGCAAATAAATATGAATGCGACTGCGATATGCCGCAGATAGCGTATTATGGTCTCCAATATGGGCAGACATAGCCCTCCCCTCCCCTCCCCTCTCGAGACGTCCGTGCAGGACGGTACGATGGGATACGATACAATGGCATCGACACGCCACCCTCCCGCGATATACGAAATAGACTTCGTAAAACCCCAATGACTACAGCCATGGACCACCGGTGCCTACACTCTCATGCTCCAGCCTGATTTAATGCTGAGTTTTACAAAGTCCCATCCGTCCAGTTGCAATTGACACTGTTAAACATCGTGCAGCGCCAACATATAAGAGTGCACCTCATCTCCTCTCAAAGCGGAAAAGTAAAAATGAAAATAAAATACAAGAGCCGCAGTTATCACGAGCTCGATTAAACAGTTGTAAGCCATATACAAACGTGGCACATACACTCGATCCTGAACTAGTGCAAATCTTTCCAGCCCCCGCCCCCTGGACCTGAACCGTTGATCATTATAAGCCCCCGGAAACGTGCATGCCTTGCACCTTGATTCTAGACCTATTGCAGCGAGTCTCGATTTGTTTTCAACCAGAGTCAAAGTTAACGGTCTACGCTCGACTCCCGAATGGAAGGGAAAATGTTGTTTGGGAACCGAGGCGCCAACGGCGAATCGCACGATCCCCACCTTGCCAAGCCACCTTTTGCGTCAGAGCCAAGGGATCGGCGGGTGGAAACCATACGCAATAGGTGCTTGTGCCCTCAGCTCTTACTCCGACCAGGATCCACTCACGATTGTCGTTTTTCTGTACGCAGTACAATATCCCGAATTCTACCCAGTGCACGGCATTAATTATTCACGAAGCCCGGGGCTTGTCCTGTGATTTCATGACCGTGCGTTTTTCATTAGGGTGAGAAATGATGATGAGACCGAGTCAAGATGGATGAAATGTGCGGCGCGCCGAAGTTCGAACGAGAAAAAAAACAGCGATCGGACCTGGAATGCATCGGCGGGGAATCGAACCCCAGCTCGCCGCAGAATTCCATCACCCTCCTTTTACAATCCCGACGTGTGCATCCATGCACAACCAGTGCTTATACTTACATACTCTCACCTGGATTACTGCCAATCCTTCCAGTGTTTGGTCCTCAGCGCAGTATGCAGCACTGATCATCATGCATACGAGGGGCTCCTTCTTTCAACATTGGCTCTCAATAGAGAGTTTGCGCAGAAGCCATATGAGCGACGTCATGGCTTTTGGGCCGTGCGCGTCATATGGCTTCGCACGCCAAAATATGACGCAAATGCAGTGCAAATGGCTTTTGGAGCCATTTGCCTGCCAAATTTGCGCACGGTCCGAAAGCCATGACGTGGGTCATATGGCTAGTGCGCAAACAGGTTAATATATTTCAGTACACAGAATCTCATCTCATCTCATCTCAAAGCGGGTGTGCCATAATTTAAGCTCCGGCTTGGACTTACACCGAATTGCAAAACTGTGAGGTTCGCATCGTCTTCGTGCACCCCGATAAGCAAGGTAGAAAAACAGTAGCAGAAAGTAAATTATACACCAATGACCGGGTGGAAAGAAATATATATTCAAAAAACATTCGTGAAAATATTAACAGGTCAGGGTCATGATTTGTGCCTTCGCTTTTTTGGAGACACACTGCGGGACTCGGTCGAACTGGTTGTGTTTTTTCACTTTCACACCAGACTCAGTCAAAATAAGGTGACCAGCGTTCAGCTCCCGAACCCCCACCAGAGAAAGGAAATCTCCAAACACGATGTTAACACGCACTGGCACACCCTCGCAGCCCTGCGTGAAGATGGATATCGGAAATGACTTTCAAAGTCCTTCCAATCGGTGTCACTAACCATCCTGCTTGCTAAAAACTTTCAGTCCCGTCATTTTACAAGTCCTTGAAAATTCATTGATTTCTATAGAGTTGTGTGTTTCATTCGGTCTTGCAGCCTCGGTAAGGTAAGGAGTGAATAAAATTTTGGTGAACAGATACCTGGTCTGTTTAAACCAACGTGGATCTATTCGAGTTTGCTTAACAGATCAGAACGAGTGTTAATCCGGCCTGTTCAATCAGGAATAATAATTCATGACACATTGTTTCAGCGACTTGTGTCTAATTCTGTCAATCAAGCACAATCTGTTGCATTGTTCCAGGCCACCTGTAACAGTTCCTCAGAGTGGCAATTTCAGCTTCAATGAACTGAAGTTGCAATTTTAGGCCAAAAGGTCCTTCTTTGCCCATGCTTCTGGTGCTTGGTACATTGTCAAGGCAATGTTTGTGAACTTATACATACTCCTGCTCACTTTGCATGCCGAAGGCATTTGAACCACAGCTGCTATAACAATTAAAACAAAGATTACAGTCATGTATCTGCCAACAAGTGGACTTCTAGTTTTTCAGAAGTAACAGTCTGCAATGTGGCTGACTGATGTCTCTAACTTCAAAAATTTTGGTTATTGCGCTTCTTTATGTTCTGTGATTCAGACTCCGCAAAGGTTCGAATCCTGGACCTGGTCTCTTTTTATGGCCCTAATAGTTTAACCAGCTGGTTGACCAAATCCACCATCAAACCAGATTATAAATTAAGACACAGATTGATTAATCAAACTACATATGATCGTTGAGTCATAGAAGTCTTGACAGCCACAAACATGGTAGAAAGCCGACGTAGATTGAATCCGGATGCACAGGGAAGCACATAAGCAATGGAAGAAGTCGGACTGGATGCTATGTCGGTTTGTTTGTTTGAATGCGAGCAGTAATTTGAATTTTGAGGGATCGCCACAGCATCCGAAAGCTGTTAATTTGGTGCCATGGTGGATGTGATGTCATCCGTGCTTGGACTTGTTTTTGCCGGAAACAGTGCACTGAGAAAAGCTATTTCTCCCAGAGAGGCAAATGCGAGCTGGAAGAGTCAGGGCATGTGGTGGACAAGGGGGAACAAAGATAAGAAAAAATGATATCAACTACAATGTTTTATTCTGAGGGGTCCGGTGACCTACCTACCTACCATGGGAAATTGCCATATATGGACCCCACATCAGCCGGTTTCGACGATTTTTTTGGGTGGGGTCCTCGTGAAGGTTATCGGAGTATATTCATAATTCCGTGGTTTAAAGAAGAGGACAGTGAGTAGCAGAACAAAAAACCCTTTTGGTGGCGCGTCAAAGTTAATTGATTGAAACGCTTGTACATATTTAGTCTGACGGTCGGGCCAGCCTTGACGCTTGACTTTGGCGTGACTCGTGCTGCATAGCCACGAGGCAGCTTGTTGAAAGATGGGTAAAAGTTTTAGAGTCTGCTGGAGGCTTACAAGGGGCCCGGTGGACCATGTTTGCCTCAAAAAAAAATTGCACACATTTTTATTTATTTTTGCAGCGGTCGGGACCAACCTACCTATCCCATTGCTTATCGTTGGGCGCCCTTGGCGGTGAATAAAGGGCGCAATGCAAAGCCCCAATCATAATCATCGGAATTCGAAGCCCGATCAAAAACCCGATCATCCGACGCAAGACGCAGGAAACTTTCGCACCAAATAAAGCAAATTTCAGTCTGGACAGAAATGTGAATTTATTTGGTACAAATCAATGCACATATCAGCCGCATCGGATTTGGCCCGTATCTGCGGCTGATTCTCAGATTTATTTCATAAGAATCAATACACATATCAGCCACATCAGATACAGGCCGTATCTAATGCAGCTGATTCTAATAAAGAAACTCAAAGAATCAAAGTGAGTTTCCATACTGCTGAAATCCCTGAGCTATTTATGCTATTGGCCTGCTATTTTTATCAACAAATAGCAAAATTTGCTCAAGGATTTCAGACTTGCAGAAACTCACACTGATTCTTTGAGTTTCTTTTTGAGAATCAGCCACATCAGATACAGCACGTATCTGATGCGGCTGATATGTGTATTGATTCTTACCAAATAAATTCACTTTTCAGTCCAGACTGAAATTTTGCTTTATTTGGTGTGTTTCATGAGGATTAAAATTAAGAAACCGTTGAATCCGTCTGCAAGGCGGTCCCAAGCCCATTATATTCGCAGGCTTCTGAAAGAAGACAATAGGCATCAGAGTAGGGGGTGGCGGGTCTGGGACAAAGATCAATGACAATACAACCGGGGACATACAAGTTTGATATGACTTGAAAGTAAGTACCTGACTCATCCTCTTAGACTGTATTCGATGAAGCGATCCGGGCAGGCTGTGATTTGGTTTTTTTGGGCTTATGTTTGATGCTGAAAAATCCGCGCAGTAAACCCGCCTGTGCGCCCTAGAGCCAGCGACAACAACTTGAAGATGTCTCGCATCAAGTGTATTATTCTGTAGAGAGGGGGGATATGGGTAGCTACCATGAAGACGCCTAAAACCAAATATGGACACCGATTTTCACATGTTCTTTGTCGAACGCCCCTTCCATCTCCCTTATCTAGGACCACCTACATGTCTCCCTTCTCAGATTGCCGTGTCGAATCCTCTCCCTCCTGGATTCCCACTTTATCTACGTCGTAGTTAGTAATTTTTATTTTTATATTTTGGACCATCTTTTGAGCTGTATACAGTCCTCAATGAATGAATTCCGGCCTTGAGCCGCTCTCCTGCAAGTTTTTAAAAAAGAGAATGAATATAGGTAGGGGGAAGATTACCAAAAAAAGCTAAGGTCCCTCGCTCGGCCGATGTTCACCACCTTCCCTTGCCGCGCTACTCAGCTAACAAAACGACACGGCTACAATGGGTGGCCAACGTAGGGGATCCTCTGATGTTATTGTTCAGTCCATTAACCTGAATCATAGAGCTGACGCTCACTGGTCTGATCAACTCCTTTTGTTGTTCAATTTTTAAAATTTATGCAGATTGTGCGAAGTCGACTGGAAGTATTGGCTTTGTCATGAGTATGGCCACGAAATAGCGACTTGTGGGCATCTCAGGTGCGCAATTTTTCTTTGGCGTTTTAACATCTTGCTCAAACCGTCTTGGCTAGCATCGTGGAATAAGGCGTGAGGCGACATTCATGGGAACGACGTAGATCCCGAGAAATGCGAGAATTGTGAGCAATTTCGAAACCCCTTCTTCGGTACTTTGACTGCGATTTTGTTGGTAGATTTTATATGCGGAGGGTTTGTCACATGAATTCCGCTGTTCCTGTCCTCGTTTTGAATTGGCTTTCACAGAGAAATTGGAACATTTTAAATGCCGATGGGGAACGCACACATTGTGAGCTTGCAAGCCTCGTGCCTTGATTCATTCAAATTTGATTCTCCCGAGATACCAACCCACATAGAGAGATCTTACGGACAAATAATTGAACCCGCCCTCTTATATCCATCTGATTTCTTCCAGTGGCTGCAAGGGTAATTCGCAGCGAGGTAAGATGGTCACTTTTGACCTTTCCACTGGCTCAGGACGGAATTGCTCAAATGCTGCAGCGTGCTGGCCGTGAGTCTGGGAATCACGATGATACGCCACCAGATGACCCCTGTTTTCACCGGCGAGCACCATATAAGCGCATCTTTTCTCCAAGAATACCGTGTGTACCGAAAAAAAATTGCGAATTTTGCTTACATCTCCGCTGACCAAGGGTCTCGTGAACACGTCGTTCGAATAAGACGGTATTTCTTCATATGGATCCCGAATCATTGGATAATAGATGAATGCATGCATCGCGCGAAAATCGCGTGAGAGATACCGTGGCGCATACGTGGGGCTCAAGACGGCCACAACAGTTGGAGACCAGGTGGGGCCGGTCATCAATGTTTTCTTTGCAAGTGCATAGAAATACGTTAGTTGTGGTGAACTTGAAGGATGCATCGCCCGAAAATCGCGTGAGAGATACCGTGGTGCATACATGGGGCTCAAGACGGCCACAACAGTTGGAGACCAAGTGGGGCCAGTTATCAATATTATCTTTGCAAGTGCATAGAAATACGTGAGTTATGGTGGATCAACTTGAAGAATCAAGGTGTGTTACAATTGGGAATTTTCCAATGCAATCCACCGCCATTGCATTGAAGACTCTTGAAAGAAATGTATTTCGTTCACCAAAGCGGAACCCTGAGCGACGAAGAAGAAAGACAAGCCACAGAATAAATAGAATAAGAGCAGGCAATATCCAAAGCAGACTGAGATGGGATGAGATGATGGCCGGGAGAAAGGACTGGCCAGCCTCGACACAAAGGAGTCGGCAAGGATGCGGCTTTAACGGCTCAATGCAAGACCTTGTTCTATGTTTAGGCGGGCAAGAAGAAAGAAAAAAACGAAGGCGATTAGGTGAAGCATTGACACCAACTAGGATATCGATGTCGAGACCCGATGGTCAACACGAAGAGAGCCCTAACTCCATAGTCGAATCTCAGACCGTCTGTCAAGGATCGAGCGCCCGCACGGAATATGCAGAGGCTAAATTTGTAGCGCACAGTGTGGTGCTGGCTAAATTTATTGCGCAGAGCGCGCTGCTTCCTCCACTCCAGAATGACACGCCAAAAAAACCAAAAGCGCAAAATAAGAACTCCCTCGGGCGAGGTACGGTCTCAGGGTGTGGTGCTTCCGGCCAAAAGAGCATTGCGCGGATGCGGAGAAAGCTAGTTCGGCATTGAGGATGAGGTCGACGTATGGCATGGCAGTGAGAAGGCGCATCCTCGCCCGCAAGCACCAGATACGCCGCATGGCTGAGTGTCGCCACCAGCGCATGCACCACCACCAGCGCGTCCCCCACCCACGTCCACCCCGCCACCATGCCCTCCGCGTTCTCCTCCCCGTTCCGTACTCCTCGCCATCCTCCTCCCCGTCTTCACCACACTCAACAAGAGCTCCAAAATTCCTCCGCCCCTCCCAACGCCCCAACTCCCCACAACAAGACACAAAACCTCCCCAACCCCACAAACCGAAACCAAAACAGAAAAACAAACAGTGAACGTGAAAGAGGTACACTCAAAACAAAATGATGTGGCTAATCTTGCTTCATCTCCAGGACATCAACGTCGACGCATTATTTTATTTTGTCTATCTTGCGCCCAAGACCCGAGATAACAGGATCGGGCGCCCCATAGGATACAATACGCTACGCGCAGGACCCATACGCGTACTCATCCCATACCCACACTCGACGCGCAGACGGAGACGGAAACCAGGGATGAATCACGACGCGACGCGGAGTGCGTGCGCACGCGATACCTGCCGTTTCAATGTATGTATATCCATGTTCCCGGATGTGCCATGGCACCGCGGCTGGGGTGACACCTATATCGCATGTAGACGCTGGGGATGCGGATTCCCCGCACGTAGAATTGGGATATAGTCGGACGGGATAGGACGCGCGGGGGGACGGCACCGATATACGATATCCAGGTGACCATGTCGCATCCACTTATACCTGGCCAGCCGAGGCCGAGAACAGCGCATGGGGCACGAACATGGATTTACATGTGTGAAGGCGCGCAAATGAACTCAAATAGATATGAACGCGAGTGCGATATGAAGTCGCACCGCAGATAGCGTATTGTGGTCTCCAATATCGGTAGATATAGCGCTCCCCTCCCCTCCCGAGACGTCCGTGCAGGATGGTGGAACGGGATGCGATATGATGGTATCGACACGCCACCCTCCCGCGATACCGACGCATGATCACCGCGTCCACGCCCAGTCCGCGTCAAACACGGACCCGCATACATAGCCGCGAGAGAGAGGGAGAGAGCCCCGCCACCATCCACCCTCCAAAAAAGCGGAGAAAAATCCTGCCCCGCCCAGTGTAGAGAAATGCTACGGACGTCCCAAAGCGCAGAGCGTATCGCCCGGCCCAAGTTTGTGCAACGCGACGCGCAAGCATTCCCGTACGCGCGTGCGCATTCCCAGTATGCAGCGCAGGCTTTCATCGTATAAAGAAACGCAACGGAACGGACGAGACCTCGATCTCGAAGGAACGAACCAAAGAGGGGCGCACGCACCTCATAATATCCGCACTCGCAAAGGTTTCGCTGAGGGCCTCGCCCGTGAGCTGGCCGGTGAATATGGTGGGGACGCCGAGCGCGACGCAGACGGCTTGCAGGGAGGCGCGGAAGGAGCTGTCGCCGACGAATACGAGGTGCGTGCGTGGCGCGTCCGTGTCCGCAGAGGGTAAGATGGAAAGGAGCGCCGTAGGCGTGGACGAGGAGACACAAGAGCGCGGCGCGAGCGTATGAGGCCATCCCGGTTTCGGGGCCCAGAGGCATGGCACGGATTCCTGTGGAGTGGACGTGGTGCGCGTGTAAATAGTAGACTGATTCAACATTAGAGAGGAAGGCAGCAAGGAGTCTCCATCGATCGAATGCATGGTGGAGAGAGCGAGCGAGCGTTCTTTGGACTCGAGCAGAGGATGAAGAAGTCGCCTCGCTCGTGTGATCCGATGATCCTAGTCGGTTGACTCGGTCCGGCTCCCGGTGACTCAAATAAAACTCGAGCTTATAAGGCGCAGAGACGCACCGCCTGCGTGCTGTTCACCCGCCGTAGCTATCTCCCGCTAATACTGGAGGAAGATCCAGCATGACAGCACGTTTGCCCTGGATGGGGTCTGCATTCAAGTTTTTCGAAGCCCCTATCCCAAACGTGGGCAGCGAGATAAAAGAAGCCGCCGCCGTTGACATCGGGGAATATTATTCGAACTTCGGTCCGCGTGAGGGGGGACTCGACTCACAAATGTAAGTCATTCAATTCTAGTAGGGAAGAGAATAGAACAAGCAATCGGATTCGTGCGACGTGGAGCCTTCCCTATGGTGAAGGTGATGTCTCGCTAGCTATGTAGGGACCCAACAGTGGAAGAGTGTAGTGGAGGCTGATGAGGACGGACTCGAAATGAGACGTGCTGCGCGCCGACGGCTATCGACAATTGAGACAGACTACTTAACTCCTGACACCAAAACAAAAAAAGCTTTATCCGAAATCACCGAATGCACCGGTGGGGAATCGAACCCCAATTCGCCGTTCAGCGAGGTTCTTCCATATTTGGGCGGCGTGTGCAAACCGTACACAGCCGGTGCTCATACGAAGTTCGAACGAGAGAAAAAAATTCCAGCCAGACCTAGAATGCACCGGCGGGGAATCGAGCTCACCGCAGTATTGATTCACGATCGCTCCACCAATCCCGACGTGAGTATCCATGCACAACCAGTGCTTATATCTACATGCTCTCACCTGGATTACTGCCAATCCTTCCAGGGCTTGATCCTCAGCACAGTATGCAGCACTGAACATCATGCATACGAGCAACCCCTTCTTCCAACATTGGCTCCTTTCAGTACATCTCATCTCATCTCAAAGCGAATGTGCCATAATAGGGGAAGTCAAAGAGAATTCCGAGGTGGATTCTAGAGTGGATTCTGATTGGATTCTGAAGTGGATTCTGATTGGATTCTGAAGTGGATTCTGATGTTGATGTCAGGGGAACCGCCCGTCCGTCCGTCCGTCCATCCGTCCACCCGGCTCCGGCCCATCGCACTGCCCCGCGGCCTCATCCGATCCTTCGTCCAACGCCTACTCCGCGTCCGGCATCTCCCGTCCGTCCTGCGTCACCCGAACGTTCGCCCTCGCCCGGAACGTCGTCCTCCGGCCCTCCGGACTCCATTCCCCTTCATCCCTCTTCGTCCGGCCGCTCGCACTGGAACGTACTATGCGATCAAGCTCGGGATCACTGCCGATCACCTCGGACATGTGCTACTGGCTAGTACCTATAAAAACCTCGCTTAGCGTGGGAATCCTTATCCTTTCTTCTCTTCGGATTCTCCCGCTAGGTGCGTATTCTAGAACTCTGTATTTAGTACCATGAATTGAGTTTACTTCGGATTCTCCCACTAGTTCCCGCGCTCACGCGCCGAGCTGAGGTTAGCCAAAATCCACCCGCGACTGCCCCCGTCCCTGCCGCTCCGGCTCCGGCGGCAGGTCCAGACTTCACCACCCTCACCCCAGCAGCAAAATCAGTTCTCCGACCGAACCCTCCAGCCGTTTTCGAAGGCGACCGGACGCAAGGACGGATGTTCCTCCACTCCGTCCTCACGTACCTCCGATTGGTTCCGGAAGCCTTCATGGTCCACGGACAGGTCGTAGAGGAAAAACTCGTGCGGTACGCCATGTCCTTTATGGCGCGAGACGCGGCCGGACGGTGGGCGGAGCGACAGTCAGCAATCGTTCCGTTCCCGTTCCCGTCCTGGGCGGAATTCGAGTCCGAGTTCCGGCTCCGGTTCGTAGAGGAAAATGAGCAAGACCAAGCTCTCCTCTGGCTGGAGACTCACAGCTACTACCAAGGCTCCCGCGATGTCTACCGGTACACGGACGACTTCGAAGAGCTCGCAGCCACCGCCGGATACACGGACCCGCTCGTCCGCGTCACGAAGTACCGTGCAGGGCTCGACCCGCGGATTAACGCGGCTATCACCACGTCCGGAACCGCTCCGGCGCTGCTGGACTACGCCAGATGGCGTGTCCGTGCTTTCCGCCAGTACGACGCCCTCGCTCGTGTCCGAACGGGAGTACCCCCGACTCGCACCCCGGCTCCGGCCGCACGCCCCCGCACTGGGACGTTCCTCCCAGTCCCCTCCTTCACGCCCGCTCCCAAAGCTGCGCCGACGCCCGCCCTTCCGCCCGGCATCCCGATGGATGTCGACCGGACTCGCGCGCGCTTCACGCCCCGTGCTTGCTTCCGTTGCGGTGCGGCCGGACACCTCGCCTGAGACTGCCCGACTCCCTCGGATGTCCGGCACGCGGACGTCCTAGACGAGGTCGTCCGTCAACTAGGTGACGACCTCCTCGGAGAACTCTTCGCGCGCCTCTCCACCTCTGCTGGGCTTCCGGCTGAGCCGGAAACTAGAGACGCGGAGCCGGAGGGTTTTCCGGACGCGGTCGAGTGAGCGGTGCGCCCTCGGTCGCGTCCCCCAATCGTTACTCCTGCTTGTACAAAGATATACCCAATAAATCAGCAGTTGAAACGCGAGACGCACCTCCTGTTCCGGCTTCCGTCCCCAAGCCGGAGCGCCCTATTCCCGCCCCGGAGGCAAAAACCCCTTCCATTCCCCGCGTCCGCCGCCCTAGGTGGGAGCGCAAACTACCCCAGCGGTACGTTATTGACTCCGTCGAGGGCCGGAACTCCCTACACATTCCGTTGGAGATGCAATCGGTAGAGACCGCGGCTACGATGTCCGTGAAGGGTCTGGTCGACTGCGGAGCGACCAGAGACTTCATCGACTCGGAGTACGTGATCTCCCGTAACCTTCCCGTCCGGAAGCTCTCTCAGCCCATTCCGGTCCTCAATGTTGACAGTACACCCAATGCGTCCGGAGGCATTTCCGGCGTGGTTGATATGGTCGTCAACTACAAGGGACACTCCGAACGCATCCAACTCGCGGTAACGCGGCTCGGAAAGCAGCACGTCATCCTCGGCTACTCCTGGCTCCAGAAGCACAATCCGGAGATCGACTGGGACACCAAGGAAGTCCGGATGACCCGCTGCCCGCCCAGCTGCAGCACTTGCCGAGACGAACTCCGCGCTGTCCGTCGCAACGCGAAGATCTCCGCCGCAATCCTCCGGCAGCTCCGCGAAGGCCGTGTCCCGTCTATCTGCGCCGTCGACTCGGAAGAGTGGTGCGGAGACGACGGGTACGATCCGGACGACGACGAAGACGACTTTCCGGACCTCACTCCAGACCCGGACGACGATGACGACGAGCTCGAGGAAGGCGACCGGATCCTCTACACCGTGTTCGCTCCGATCGAAGAGATCCGCGCGGGTAGCACCGTCTCTCAACGGCTCGCAGAGGCCTTCGCTCGGAACTCGGCCCCGCCTGGGACTTCGGTTCCGGCCTGGGTCGAGGATTTCTCGGATGTTTTCGACAAGGAATCGTTCAACGCGCTGCCGGAACGCCGGACGTGGGACCATGCCATCGAACTCGTCCCGGACGCGAAACCGGCCAACTGCAAGGTCTACCCGATCTCCCCCCTCGAGCAGAAGGAACTTGACGCGTTCATCGAGGATGGGTTGAGCACCGGCCGGATCCGTCCGTCCAAATCACTGATGGCGTCTCCAGTCTTCTTCATCAAAAAGAAAGACGGAAGCCTCCGGTTCGTCCAGGACTACCGGGCGCTCAACGCGATGACCGTAAAGAACCAGTATCCGCTCCCGCTGATTAACGATCTCATCAACCGCCTTAAGGGAGCCCGGTTCTTCACAAAACTCGACGTCCAGTGGGGCTTCAACAACGTCCGGATCCGGGGAGGCGACGAGTGGAAGGCCGTGTTCCGTACCAACCGAGGGCTCTTTGAGCCCCTGGTGATGTACTTCGGCCTCACCAAGACCTCATCCTGTCCGGAGATGTCATGGTATACCTTGACGACATCCTCATCGCTCACTCCGATCTTGCGCGCCACTGAGAGATCGTCCGAGAAGTCCTCCGGCGGCTCCGGGCGCACAAGCTTTACCTCCGGCCAGAGAAGTGCGAGTTCGAGAAGTCGTCGATCGAGTACCTCGGTGTCATCATCTCGCACAACCACGTCGAGATGGACCCGGTCAAGGTCGCCGGAGTCGCCGCCTGGCCCGCTCCAGAGAACAAGAAGGACGTGCAGCAGTTCCTCGGCTTCACGAACTTCTACCGGAGGTTCATCCGGGCGTTTTCGGACATCGCGCGGCCCCTCTTCGACCTCACAAAGAAGAGCGTCGCATGGACCTGGACCGCTGCCGCGGCCGCCGCCTTCCAAGCTCTCAAGGACGCGGTGACCGCGGAGCCCGTCTTAGTCCTACCCGACGAGTCGCGTCCGTACCGGGTCGAGGCGGACAGCTCCGACTACGCCACCAGAGCCGTCTTGTCTCAGCCGGACGCGAACGGGAAGTGGCATCCGGTCGCGTTCTACTCCAAGAGTCTGAGTGACGTCTAGCACAACTACGAGATCCACGACAAGGAAATGCTTGCGATCATCCGAGCCCTAGAGGAGTGGCGACATTTCCTCGAAGGTACGCAACATCCGGTCGAGATCTGGACGGACCACAAAAACCTGGAGTATTTCCGGAAGGCGCAGAACTTGAACCGGAGGCAGGCGCGGTGGTCCCTGTACCTGTCCCGGTTTGACTTCGCGCTCCAGCCCGGCCGCCTCATGGGTCGTCCGGACGCGCTATCCCATCGCCCGGACCACGGAGTAGGTTCGGACAACACAGATGTCACCCTTCTCCGTCCGGACTTGTTCCACGCCCGCGCACTCGAGGGCGTCGTGGTCGCCGGGCCCGAGGTTCCCCTCCTTCGCGACGTTCGAGAGGCCTTCGCGGGTGAACCGGACCTTGAGGACCCCGTCGTGCTTGTCGCACGGGAACTCCTCAAGAACCGGAACGTTCGCTCCCCCCGGTCGACTGAGTGGCGCATTGCAGGAGGGCTCCTTCACTACCGCGGTAAGATCGTCGTACCGCGGAATAAGGACCTCCGACGCCGGATCATCGCCCTACACCACGACACTCGGGTCGCCGGGCATGCCGGACCCTTCAAAACCCTCGAGCTCATCGCCCGGAACTACTGGTGGCCCCAGCTGTCCCGTCACGTAGGCCAATACGTCCGGACCTGCGACCCGTGCAACCGGACGAAAGCGCTTCGGAAGCTACCCCACGGAGAGCTCCACCCGACCGAGATTCCGGAAGAACGCTGGGACACTGTCTTGGTGGACTTCATCGTCGAGCTCCCGGACGCGCACGGGTTCGACGCGGTCATGGTCGTGGTCGACGTCCTGGGTAAGCGGGCCCACTTCAACGAGTGCCACACCGGCCTTGGCGCGGTTGGAGCCGCTCGGCTCTATTACCGGAACGTCTGGAGGCACCACGGAACCCCACAGAAGTACATCTCCGACCGCGGGCCGCAGTTCGTCGCGGAGTTCACTACGGAACTGTGGCGCCTCATCGGGATAGAACCAGCGACCTCCACCGCCTACCACCCGCAGACCGACGGCCAGACCGAGTGCGTCAATCAGGAACTCGAGCAGTTCGTCCTGATCTTCACGAACTACAAGCAAGACGACTGGGACGAGCTCCTTCCGGCCACGGAGTTCGCGTACAACAACCACGTCCATTCTTCGACGCAACAAGTTCCGTTCATGACGGACACCAGAAGGCTCCCCCGGATGGGGTTCGAGCCCAACGGATTGCGCTCGACCGTGGAATCCGCGAACGAGTTCCGAGACCGGATCGCGTCCGGAGTCTCGGAAGCCAAAGCCGCGCTCGTCAAATCCAAGGACGAGCTCAAGCTGTACTACGATCGCCGACACACGCCCGCCCCAGAGATCAAAGTAGGCGACCGAGTCTGGCTGGACGCCTCCGACATCCGGACGACCCGTCCGTCCGTCAAATTTGCGGACAAACGCCTCGGCCCCTTCAAAGTCGTGAAGGCCGTCGGAAAGGGTGCATACAAGCTCGAGCTTCCCCCGCGGTACTCCCAGCTCCACCCGGTCTTCCCGGTGGTGAAACTTCAGCTCGCGGAACCGGATCCGTTTCCCGGACGTCCTCGGAACGACGAACCCCCGCCCGTCCTCCAGACGGACCGCGACGTTCAGTGGGAGGTCGAGGAGATCCTGGAAGCGAAGGTCCGTTATGGCAGTCTCTGGTACATGGTGCGGTGGAAAGGCTACGGCCCGGAACACAATAAATGGGTAAAGCACTCTGACGTCTTCGCCAAAGACGCCATCGACGCCTATTACTGCCGCTACCCCAACGCCCCGCGCCGGATCGCTTCGGCCGCATTCGACTCGCTCTCGTTCCGGAAGCGCGACGCCCACGTCCGATTCATGCGTCGAGACACCGCATTCCAAGGGGGGGGTGATGTCAGGGGAACCGCCCGTCCGTCCGTCCGTCCATCCGTCCACCCGGCTCCGGCCCATCGCACTGCCCCGCGGCCTCGTCCGATCCTTCGTCCAACGCCTACTCCGCGTCCGGCATCTCCCGTCCGTCCTGCGTCACCTGAACGTCCGCCCTCGCCCGGAACGTCGTCCTCAGGCCCTCTGGACTCCATTCCCCTTCATCCCTCTTCGTCCGGCCGCTCGCACTGAAACGTACTATGCGATCAAGCTCGGGATCACTGCCGATCACTTCGGACACGTGCTACTGGCTAGTACCTATAAAAACCTCGCCTAGCGTGGGAATCCTTATCCTTTCTTCTCTTCGGATTCTCCTGCTAGGTGCGTATTCTAGAACTCTGTATTTAGTACCATGAATTGAGTTTACTTCGGATTCTCCCGCTAGTTCCTGCGCTCACGCGCCGAGCTGAGGTTGCCCTTACAGTTCATTCTGACATCCAAATCAACTCAGAATCCACCCAGAATCCACCTGAGTCTCTGTTTCAACTCCAGAGTTGGAACAGTGCCAGAATCCACTCAACCACTTGCACTGATCTTGACGGATTTGAGTCTCAGAATCCACATCAGAATCCACATCAGAATCCAGTCAGAATCCACTTCAGAATCCACCTCAAAATTTGCTTTGACTTCCCCTAATTTAGGCTCCCACTTGGACTTACACCAAATCGGAAAACTATGGGGTTCGCATCGTCCTCCTGCATACAACGACACGCAAGGTAGAGAAACAGTAGCAGAAAGTAATTATACACCAATTACCCGGTGGAAAGAAATATATATTCAACTAACATTCGTGGAGCGCTCGAGCTCGTCGTGGTGAAAACATTAATAGGTTAGGGAAATCATGTGATTATGTATACTATAATGGTCAGGGAGCTCACGGGAATACATGAATCATAATTTTGAAGTTATTGGGGGCGGGTGAACGAGAATGAAGGAAAGCGTGATTCAATCGCCCGTTGCCTACGAATTGCACCAGACGTCATAGGGCAGTCTCCCGCGATCAAACGTCCTCAAAATTCCGCCTCGTCAACATCTCGACATCCCCGATTGGATTTATGCCATGAGCGGAGCGCGGAACTGCCCTATAATGTTGTGTATGAGACTACTCGCCCTCCAGCCCGCATTCGTGCTGAGCGCTGAGCTTTCCAGCTGTTCATCCGTGCAAGTGGTTGGTGAATGTGACGTGCCCGTTCCCCCCAATATTGCCACCCAATATTTTTCACGAATTTTGCCCAGCTGTCCTGACCCTCAGAATGGTGGCTATTTTCCTGCCAAAGCCACCGTCTGGAGGGTCACAACGGCGAGACAAACATGTTGGTCTTTCATTCTTGTCGTGCACTGACTTCCGTCCACTTGAAAACTAGGTGGCCTCAACGCCTCACAATTTTAGCTGTTCTGGAGAGATTCAGTTCGTCTAACTCGTTTCGTAACTCCTGGGTTATCCCCTCGTCGTGCATGTGATCTTGACATGTTTCCTAGATTCCCTGAAGATCCTGATATCACAGTGCGATGCAGCAGCCGACCCATGGCCAACCGCCAGCTTGTTTCTTATTACGACGCCACCGTATTGTATTGTCCGCCTCTTCGGACCTACATGGTACCAACGGCTCAGTTAACCCTGCTTTCTTACAGAGAGCTTCAATTCAACTTATGCTCCCGTGTTTCAGACCTGAATTGCTCTCCTCCAACTCAGACGTAGTGAATGGCAAACAGCTATCCCATACGGATAGTTTCGGGTTTGAAGCCTGGCGTTTCAATTTATGAATGTCTGCTGCCGCTTGGATTTAATCACTTGTGGCCTACATCACCGCTAGTTCTTTCCTCAATTTTTTATTACTCATATTCAAGTAGCCACTGACTCTCTGAATCAAGTATGATTGCAGATGGAAAAAAGCTAGCATTTACACCGTAAAATTACATGGCGTGTCGGAAGGGACTGACCAAAAGCCATACGAGAAGCTATCCCCGTTGAATGACGCCCAACCATTCTATATGGCCATGTAAATACAGCCATCATACCAACTACCCACGCACCTCAAAACAGTCGGCGGCGATGAAGTCCAATGCAGTGGTGCAATTCTCGGGACCGGTGAGGGTAGTAGCGGTGGTCTCGACATTCAATGCGTAGAATGCACCTTTATGAAATGAAAATGTGCAGGCAGAGTGAACAGCTTCTAATAATCACATGCAAGGCCCGGACTTTCTGGAGTTCCCTGCCAGCAGCCGGTTGATTCAATCTTGCCGTCTGCCGAGAACTGGGGAATAATGACGAACACGGGAGATCAGCGCATGCAGTTGCGACAAAAGAAAGAGCCTACGGTGGTACCACTGATCATGTCACAAAAATACGGGGCCAGGGGGGGGCAGCTTTCGTCATATCCTCCCGGGTAGGTAGGGCCCCCGGTGCAGATGACTTCGACAGGATCCGCCCATGCGATGGGGAGGAAGACGAGGCTCAAGATCTGCGTAGAAGGCTACATGAATGGCATGTATGGGTGGATGCGATGATACTCACTGCGCTGGCGGTAAAATGCATGGATTCGGGCTATGAGTCAAAAGATCAGAGTTTTATATGCGAACTCAAAGGCGGGCGCACTAGGAGAGACTGGTAGTCCATCGTAATCAAATTCAGGCCCATGACAGGATGACGTTGACGGTGAACTCGGACAGGCCGTGGGTTTCGCGTTATATCCAAAAGTACGGCATAATGGAAAGAATAGTCCGGAATCTACAACAGCTTCAGTGAGTGATACAACTAAGACGCGCTTAGTGATGTTAGGCTGAGGTTGGCACAATGCTTCGTGTGTAAGCTGTAATCCGAGCAGATAGCGACTCTTTTGCAGAAACCGGGTAGGGTGACATGGAAGTGGTGATTATCAAGTGATTACAGAGGGCCTTGCCGTGCGTCTGCTGGCAGGACAGGTGTCCGACCCAAACCGGCAAACCGGGGAGAAGAAGGGAATGCCGAGAAGATCTAGTTCTTCCAAGATGTATATGCACGGTTTCCTGCCCCGCCTGGGAGTTGACAATCATCTTGGATGGTTCTCTTCCGCCGCTGGCCCACCTGTCAGCGGCTGATCAATGAGAGATGACATTACACATCATACTACTTACCGGCCACTCGAAAAGTCGATTCAAGCCGCAGCTTCATGCGAGAAACCACAGCAAACAATTCAAGCAGCACACAAGACGCTTCATTAGAAAGAAAAGAGGTCGCGGAAAGAGCTGCGACCATTATCGAGAAGCTGGGTACTAGTGAAACATGGAAGTTCAGGATGTGGGTCGAGGACAGATTGGGATAGCTCGGAAAAGTGAATCGCGATTTATATTGGATTTATACACATTTCGGCACGGACGGAATCCATTCATCCATCCACGACCATAAAATGCGGAGTTATTTGGCGATCACTTGGTTTGGATACTTCGATGGTCCTCACAGATGACATCTCAACACCAGGGAACACCAGATGAGGATGAGTTGAATTCTCGTTCTCAGTCTCCTGTTGGTGATGCAGTAGTTGGTGCAAGTGCTGGTGCTGGTGCTGGTGCCTCACTCACTTAATCCTTTTCAACTTAAAGAGTTATACATATTTTTGCTTCGATACTTCAGCACAATGATCTCTTTAATTAACCAACTTCTTCATATAAATTTGCAACTGCAGTTCGTTCGGTTTCCTATCTCATTTCATACGGCTTTTCACTTTTTTGTTCTCCCTCTGCTGCCTTCCTCCCCACCCTGTGGAGGTGACGTCAGGAGAAGTGATGACACCAGCTGCCAAAAGGCATGGTATGCATCTTTCCTTTTTTCGTTGTACTGTAGAATTTCATTCAATTCGGCATAGGGTGTGACCTGTGACCGAAAATACCGATTCGGCACTTCGGCACCCAACAAAATTTAGCGTGACACTTGCAAAATTCCGGCATTCAAGATGAAAAATTTCGAAAGTTCTGCCTTTTTGCAGTTCCAAGAGAGATTTGGGTTGGGTGTCACGAATTTTACATTCGGCACTGGGCACCGTGACCCGTCACCAAGACGAAAATTCGTCGCGGCACAGGGGGTGCGTGACGCGTGACTGCCGATTTGAATGAAATTGTACAGTATTCTATAATAAATCCACCTATCTCTTAACAGCAGGTCTCCAGTCTGTTCCGGTGGCCTTGATTGGGTCTGAAAGTCAACGCCAAAGCTGCTAGTCCGTCCAGTGATGTTGAACTTGAATTCTTTGGGTACGCTCGTCGTCCAGTTTGGCCCGGCAATACCAATGTCAACGGCTGTCTATACGACCTTCCTTTACGCACTGGGAAGGACAAGCTTGTATTTGAAGTACGTCCTTCCATTCAATTGCTGTAAACTATTGAGGCTCACATGTAATTATCAGCTTGAGATAGATAGCACATTATATGTGGCCAAGCGACTGCTTGCCGTCCCCACCAACTATGACTCGTTCATCAATAATTTTGTGGCATTGTTGGCCAATCATAATGCCCTTTACCTCACCAAAGACGTCCTTGACATATTCTATGAAGCTGCAGCCGATATCGAAAGCGAATTTGACCGCAGTGCATTCCTTGTTCAACCTACTTCCAAAGTTTTGACCCAATAGTTTTATAGATCTCTCCTTGTTGGACACCTTCATCGCTGCAGAGGTCGTTGTCGCCGGACCGGCGCCTTCCGTGGCATCTGGACTTTCTCCTGAAATCATGAAGATGGTCCCGGAGGCAGTAGAGGCAGCGGAGGACTCGGAAGAAATCCGAGACGACCCTGTTCGAGCTTACTGGTTGATCCAGTGACGGACTGGTAACCTTTGTGATCACTGGAATCTAATGGAGTCAGACAAGCTCCCAGGTGCCAATAAATTCGGCACAACGGTGGCCGCCACTCGTCACTTCTTTGCCAATAATGGGGCCTTGTCACAAGTCCAACTTCTGTCCCATTTCCCAAGTGCGTGACAAATGCGACTACAATTAATTGCTAACGGAAACATTTAGCAGGTCATGATCAAGATTAACTACAGGAAACCTGGAGCACTACGCTGATATGCGAGATTGTCGATGGTTTGATGATTGGTCGCCGCCGGTGCCGGTAATACTGCGGGCTTTCAACTTTGGTGGTAGATGTGTAATCCGTTCATAAGCACGGAGGACAGAAGAAAGTCCCTGGCTCATTTGAGCTTGCTTATTCTCTCCAAGTTTGCGGTTTCCTTCTCTGTGTTGCTTTTGATGTTCCTGCTTTCACGTAAATGAAAAAGGTCCAGTTGGTGATCACGTGCGCTAATATCACCTTCACGCGGTAAATATCCCCTACTTGAAGTGAAATGAAGCCTAAATATTGAGGGCTGTAAGAACGCAATACCCCAAGTGAGGAGGTTCAAAATCATGACAGCCACTTGTAATGTTTGTTCACGCACGATCGGTGCTTACCTAGCTCGGCATATCGACCTTTCTAGCTTTCCGGGGTGTGAGAAAAGAACTCGAGAAAAATTCGCCGGGGAGGGATGAAAGAAGAATTGAACATTTGTTCGTCAATAGTTGTGATTGTCTCTCCGAGTCGGAATTCTTTCAAGAAAAATGGAGACCCTGCACTGGGGTCGGTCTGACACGCTCCAAAAGAGAAGTTTCCCTCATATTAGATGTGCACCAGTGGGGACTCGAACCCCAAATCGCCCCTGAAATTTAAGTCGGTCTAAGAATTCGAATTTGAGCGGCGGGTGTAAACCACACCAAACCGGGGGTTATACCCTCGCATTCCACCTGGATGAATGTTAAACCTCCCGAGTCCGACTATCACGAATCACGCACGTTATGTTATTTTTATCCACACATAAATATCACTGAGCCTGGCACAATATTGACGTTTCCTGCCTGAGCAAAAAGAAAACCCAACATACCCAACATGCAGATACAAGTATTGGTGCACGATCCGCGACCGGTGCTCACAGTTAAGTATTCTGAACCACGCAAAGCCCTTGGGCTCCCACGGTCCCCCGCATAATCAGGCTGGGACACAATATTTCTTTATACTGAGTCGAGATCAGGCACTGACCACCGAGCTCCCACAATCCACAAAAGAGCCGGGCAAAGACTTGGGTATCATGCACCGGTGGGGAGTTCAATGAATCCCAACAACAACTACACCATGTTGCGGAACTTGGATTTGACTGGTTCCGTTCCCTCGCTGTACACACTTTCCCGAAGGACAGTCGAAATAAACACCACGTCCCGTGCCCGATCCCAACACGGAAGCAAAAAAGATGATGGTCAACCAAGAATGCATTGGCAGGGAATCGAACCCAAATTGGCTTCGAGCTCAACCTCAGGCCCTATGCAACCAATTATATTGCGAACGTGCGGAAGCAAAGATCACCTGTGCTCGTATCCTAGGATTTCAACCGATTAGATTGTTTGAATCTTTCGAGCTTCAGCACGTTTTACGATCTAGTTCGGATTCTTCGGCCCCCGGGCCATGGCGATTTACATGGAGCGAGTACTAGACTGTTCCCTGAAACCGAGTCAAGTCGATACCAGCCGCTGAGTCGATATGAAATGGCCCCGGCTCAGATGAGATTGCGCCAAAAGAAGAAAAAGAAAGAGGTGCAGGTTTAATTTTGTTCTTCGGTTCCCAATACCTTGATCACCAGGTCAATGTGAAGTATCCTGCGCGCCGAAGATCGAGGGAGAAAAATAAATTGTAGGAAACAACCAGGACACCGGGAATCGAACCCCAGCTTTCCGTTGAACAAAGAAGGGGTGAGTGCAGATCATGCACGATCGGTGCTTGTGCCTTTCTATTCCAGCCTGGTTGTGCTACTTGTAATAGTATAGGCCACCCATGCTTTGTGCCGTCGTTTTTTAGAAACACACGGCACTCGGTCGAACTGGGTGCGTTTTTTCACTTTCGCACCAGAGTCAGTCAAAATAAGGTGACCAGCGTTCAGCCCCCGAATGCCCACCATAGAAAGGAAATATCCAGACACAACACACACTGGCAGGGAATCGAACCCCGCCTCCCGTAAGAAGCAAATCAAAATATTACACTCCCGACGAGCGCGGGTTCACCGGTAAAAGCCACTCTTCCTATGTCGGAAAAATCCCAAATTTCTTACAATGGCTTGACTCTGCTTGAGGCCTTGAGACGGCTTGTAAGTGGTTTCAACCCGCTCAGCCACGCCTTTCAACTGGTTGCAAGCTACTCATACCAAAATAGGTGACGCACAAGGTGTCTCAAGCCGCGGCAACTTTACGTGAGGCTTGGGAAGTCTTGAGAAGAATTCCAACGGGACGGGTGCTTTCCCCTCCGGAGCTAAGAAAGACATTGCCGGTACAAGATCAATTGTTGAGGTGTCTGTCTGCGAGAGACTATTCAAAGACCGTGGCGAGAAAAAAACTGGTGAAGTTGTATGTTAATTCGGAGGGAATATTGGCGACTCGTGAGAACCTAGCGCCGGGAGCAGTGGTCGTCGAGGAATGGGTACAATGTGTTCGAGTGAATCAGCGGCAAATGGAAAATTTTTACCGATCCTGGGTCAGAAAGTCTAGTGGCACCGATGGCACTATTTGGGTAACAAAATTTTACTGATCCTGGGTCAGAAGGTCCGGTGGCACCCATGGCACACTTTTGGCAACATTTTTTTACTAATCCTGGGTCAGAAAGTCTGGTGGCACCCATGGCACTATTTTGGTAACAAATTTTACTGATCCCAGGTCGAAATGTCTGGTGGCACCCATGGCACTATTTGGGTAACAAAATTTTACTGACCCTGGGTCAGTGGCCTCATGGCACCCATGGCACGATATCCAGCCCATTTTGCGGTTCTGTGGCATGCATGGCAGTTCCGTGGCATATGTGGCATTGTTTGCTCAAAAAAAGCGACCAAACAATGGCAGCTATATACTGGGTGGCATGGCTGCTCTGCCACCGCTGGGTGCCGCAGCTGCCACCAAACCTGTACGGTGCCCGTGCCACGTCTCGATAACTATTGACGGGTCTTGGGGGGTAGACCCGTCGATAGTTATCGAGGGGTGGCAGTATTATCAGGTGTCCGCAACCATGAAAGAAATAACAACCGACTTCGGGACTGCCGGGCAGGATTGAGGGAGGCGATGGAGGTCTTCGAGGTACGATCTACTGTTACTTGTTTGGAGTGCATCGAAGCGATGTGTATAGATTTCTACAGTGACTGAGAATTTGAATGACATCAAGCACTTTGAAAACAGAGCCAACACGATGCACCAACAATTGCTGGAATTGATTCAAACACTTTCTGATACCAGCACACTCTCGGAAAGATCATTGGTATGTACATTACTGGCAAATCTCAGGACATTGTTATACTTTTGCGGGCAGGTGTATACAGCTGCCAACCAGTCAAAGAATAGGTACATGATCACTTCTGTGAATGAACCCTTGCTCATGGCTCTCTTTCAATTGCAAGCTCAAATTCATTTTCACTGCTTCCATCAAAGCCCAAGATATTCCACGGGCGTGAAGAAGAATTGGATACCATTATTAAACTACTTAGGCAGCATTCACCCAAAATAGCCATCCTTGGAGGTGGTGGAATGGGAAAAACAAGTCTTGCAAGAGTAGTGTTGCACCATCCAGACACTTCTTCCAAATTCGAAAACCGATTCTTTGTCAGTGCTGAGGCAGCAAGCACCAGCATAGAACTCGCTGCACTCATTGGACTGCGTGTTGGATTGAATCCTGGTCAAGATCTCACAAAACCCTTCATCCAGTATTTTGCGGAGAAACCACATAGGCTGCACTACAGGCCACTTCATTAGCATATCAGGATAGTGATCAGAGACTGATGCTATTGATGCCCATTAGAGAATATATTCAGCAGATCATGCCTCCAGCTCAGTCTCATATACAACTCATCCGTGACCACTTCTATTCACTTCTGGAGCTGTTCGTGAAATACGGGGGAGAGCAACTCAAACCTGTGGTCAGTGAAATCACTTTTAATCTGGGGAATTTGCAGGAGATTTTGCACCGAGGATTACATCCCCAATCCCCAACCCTTGCAAATACAATCCAGTGTGCCCTATCACTGAACTCATTTTACGTGGTCACTGGACGGGATCATTGCCTACTGCTGGATAACATCTGGCCTCTGGTGTCTGGACTCGGTGGTCATCAGCTGGAAATCATGTTTCTCGTTGAAATTATTGGCACTGTACACTACTGCCCAGTTGTGTCAGAGCAGATGATAGTGCAAGCCACAATTCATCTTGATCACATAAATGATCCTCTTCCTTGCTGTGAGTTTCCCCCTGTTATCCCATCCCTCACTCATCTGATCCATGATCATGACAGCCAAATTTTATTATGCACTGGGAGTTCGCCGCCTTTATCACAAAAATGATGTAGAACAAGGCACAAAATACAACTATTTCGGGCTTCAGAGCTTGTTCATATCTGTGGCATATCAACCGGGTGGCTTGCCTATATCATCACAGTGGACCAGGCAGAAATCCATCTCTTGAAATCTGAATATACAGATGCTAGAAAGATCTTCTGTCAAATTCTTGAAACTGGATCCAATGCAGATTCCAGTCTCCGTGCATCTGCCCTCTTGAATATAGGCTTAATTGACATAATGATTGGTGGGAGGGAAGAAGAGATCTACCACAGTTTGAAAGGAGCCCAAGAAATTTTCGGCAAGTTTAAAGACAGCTGATCGATTCTCTGTCTGCAGGCGGTGATCGAGTTGCGAGAAGGAAAAGCAGATTCTGCAAAAATCAAATTTCAAGAATGTCTTTCGCCCGGGGGAAAAAACCCCGATATTGAATGTCTGTGCTTGGAACAATTAATGGAGATCAACAGTCTATTGACACGTAAACAGCACTTTGAATGGCCAATAATATATTCAAAATCAAGCGGAAATCCAGACAGGTTTGGCACCTGCCGCTTGCGGCCTTATCCCCCCTCATGCTCAAATCCAAACCAAAATTAGATGTTTCAGTTGGGCTGTGAGTAATATGAAACTTGGCGTCTGATCCACCGATCTTCCGGTACTATTTCCACCCAAACAACGCTTTCCAAAGGAGATACTTTTCAAAGTTTAGCCCCGAACAAATGCCAAGTCGCCGGATACTTATGACACCACATGTCATAAAGAAGAAAATTGGTCACTTCCTTCCTCGCACATCCGCGCCCTTGCTACCGACCTTGATGGCAGATACCGATCCTTTAGTGCTGAGCGAGCCAGAGCTATCGCTTCTCCCTCTCGAACTCGCCAGACAGCTCCTATTCTCGAGATATGTAATGGTTGGAACCGCTGTGGTACGTCACCCGCAGTAGCTTCCTCCATTCGCTCATCCGTTTCTGACCAGGTATTCATATGGGACATTCTAAGCAATCTGAGAGCAGACTACACATTGATTTTCAAACGCAAGTTGGCCTGGCCAGTAGCAGCATACTTTCTGTCGAGGTGAGTGTGATCTGCTCGTCCTCCCTCTGGCTAGTGATGTGGAGTAGAATTACCTCAGCTGCGGTTGTGATTGGATGTGCGGTTTTCCTGAGTACGTGCGCGGCGTTCCGTCAAACTTACATGTCTGACATTCCCGCAGCCTATCCTGTGGAAGGATGTCGGTCATTTCATCTTGGGGTCGCACTTCTATATCCCGTCGCTATCCCAGCCACTTCGCTTCTCTTCTTCTTCCGTGTGCGCGCGATATACGGCGGTACACGTGCAGTGACGATCATCTTCGGCCTCATGTGGATTGCCGTACTCGCAACGAGCATTATCATTCCGATTGCTACCATCGGCGTCAACATCGGACCCAGCCGCTATTGTATTCTCGTCGAACTCGTGCCGTATGTCGGCGCCGTTAGCATCACTCCAGGATTGTTCGATACGGCGGTCTTTGTCGCGATTTCGCATAGACTCATGGGAAATACCCATGTTGAATACAATTCTTTCAAACAAAAGGCACGCGCATTCTTTTTAGGGGCGTACCTCCCGTCATTGTCCAGGTCTCTCTTTGTGGATGGCCGGGTTTATTACATGTAAGGCGCTGAATTCCTGTATCATCCGGACCCGCTGAGACCCCATGTGCAGGATTACCGTGGTCAGCAACATTGCATCGTTCCTCTTGGTCTGTTTGCCCGGTGTGGCAATCGCGTATCGCAGCCTGCTAGCAATTCCCAACATGATGTTGAACAACGTAATGGCGTGTCGCTTGTACCGACACACTCGACTGGAGCTCGCACAACAATCATTTCTGTTACCCACCATTGATTTGGGTACACACTCCCACTTGCTACATTTTGCGAGCCACACTCCGCCGAGGGGAGTCAAAGACTGCGAAGTGGGGTCGGAAAGGCAGGATGCGCTGCACGAAATCGGGGATTAACGCTGCCACTTGTCTATCACAAATGGAGAATTTAAGACTTTGTACCCGAAAATATGCCAAACAACTCTCCATAGAATGGAACAGCGAACAAGTATCAAACAGGTTCTCAGAATGTCAGGCTGCCGAAATCCCACCAATCCCCTCGATCCAAGTCGATCGAACGGGCAAAATTGAAAAATTCACAATGCAACATCGGAGGGGAAGATGCTGGGGTGGATTTCGGAATGCAGCGAAGACAGTCTGGCACTTGGGGAAAATATTGAACACGGCCCAGCACAACCCGGAAGGCAACTTGAATGACATGATGGAGAAGCAGGCATTTAGGATCATTCGGTCCGGGCTCGATCTCATTTGTGCCTCGTGCTTCACCGTGGTTCCATTAGTCCGTAACCGTGGCCAGAGAACTCCGTTCCAAGCGAAACCATTCATTGGTAGCTTCGACTTCCGATGAGATCGATCGATTTTTAAATTTTGGTTCTGTTGCCATCCTCGTCGAAAGTGCAGAAAGTTCTCGCCTACGCTGCTCGTTTTGTTTATAGATGCGGGATGATCGGTCTGGCGCAATTACTTATACCGGTGTTTCAGGTCGCACACAGCTACAATGCGGAAGGTGAGGTGTCTAACAGCGACCAAACGGCGACAGGACGCCGGTCTTCGAGCCTATCTGCGCCAGCTGCTATCACACCGGCGAAAGCGAATATTTCCATTGAGTATGGTTTCCACCCGCCGATCCCTTGGCTCCGACGCAAAAGGTGGATTGGCAAGGTGGGGATCGTGCGATTCGCCGTTGGTGCCTCGGTTCCCAACAACCTTTTCCCTTTACTTCGGGAGTCGAGCGTAGGCCGTTAACTTTGGTTTGACTCTGCTTGAAAACAAATCGAGACTCACTGCAATAGGTCTAGAATCAAGGTGCAAGGCATGCGACTTTCGTGGTGCTTATAATGATCAACGGTACACATCCAGGTAGCTGGAAAGATTTACACTACTCCAGACTCGAGTGTATGTGCCACGGTTGTATATGGCTTACGCCTGTCGAATCGAGATCGTGATAACTGCGGCTCTTGTTTTTATTTTTATTTTTACATTTCCGCCTCAAGAGGAGGTGAACCGCACTGTTATATGTTGGGAAAAACGAGGGCTTCACGATGTGTATCGGCATTAGCTGCAACTGGGCGGATGGGACTTTGGAAAGCTCATCACTAATTCAGGCTGGGGCATGAGAGTGTAGGCACCGGTGGTCCATGGCTGTAGCCGTCGGGGTTTTACGAAGTCGATTTCGTCTTATACGGCAGGCCGGGGTTTCGATTCCCCGCCGGTGCATCGCCTTTCCGAGTTTTTTTTTTTTCAGTTCGACTCGATCCTAAGAAAGGCGACCCATTCATAAAGTTCCCAGAAAGGCTTCAGTCAGCATGGGAGACCATCACGGAATGTTCCGAGATGCTCAACCTCCATCTTAAAGATATGCTTACATGTTCGAGCTTGACTCTAGAGCATAGCACGTTATTTACAATAGATGTATTTTGGATGAAGAAATAAATATTTCCCAACATGTGCACATGCTGAAGTTCATTGTCATTCAACGACAGGTGGGCCGTAATTACCCCGCAACGGGCGGCACGGGCAGAAGCGTGCTACCCGTTGGGGCTTCCGCCCGTGCCGGTTTGCCGTACAAAGGTGATCTCCGGGAGTAAGTCAGTACACTTGCACTAGACCGTGATCATGACCAACGATTTCTTTTCCTTGTTCTCAAACCTCGTTCACGCAGTGTTTCCGACTATTTGGTTCTCCACTACCTTGGTTAGCCGCCGCCCAGTTCCGCATGCGGGATGACCACAGCGCACGCAATAATGGCGCCACTGAGACTTACAAACGCGAGAGAAGTCTTACAACATTCGAAGCTCTTAATAGGGGAAGTCAAAGTTCGGTTAAGAAGTCGATTCATGGTTCGATTCTCGAATCGATTCCGGGGTCGATTCTTGACCGAAAATCGACGATTCTCACGAATCGACGTGAATCGCTGATTCGACTCCGGAGTCGAATCATCGATTCACTCGATTCTTGATGAATCGAAACCCACCTCGACTCTCGATCGATTCTTGGTGGAGAATCGACGTCTGAATTGATGGTCGAATCGAGACCTGAATCGACACGGGAATCGACCTATAGCCGAACTTTGACTTCCCCTATTAACGCGGGGAGGGAGGAACTCGATGGTTCAGAACAATGGACAGAATTTAAAGCTGGAGGGTTTCACATTGATCGATCGAAGCACAGATTGCTTCTCGACCGACAGGTGGATGAGCATGAAGACAATTTTTTTTGCATACATGATACTGGGTCAAAGGTGGAAGGACGTGCACTAATGCAGGTGGATATAAGCACCGGCTGTGTACAGTTTGCACATGCCGCCCAAATATTGAGAAGCCGCGTTGCTAAACGGCGAACTGGGGTTCGATTCCCCACCGGTGCATTCCGGGTATTTAATGTTTTTTTGGTTTGGTGTTGGGAGTTAGTCTGTTTCAATTGTCGATAGCCGCCGGTGCGCAGCACGTTTCATTTTGAGTCCGTCCCCATCAGCCTCCACTAGACTCTTCCGGTGTTGGGTCCCTACATACTTCGCTAGCGAGAGATCACCTTCACCATGTAGAAGGCTCCACGTCGCACGAATCCGATTGTGTGTTCTATTCTCTTCCCTACTAGAAATTGAATGAGTTACCTTTGTGAGCCGAGTCCCCCGCCCCCGCGGACCGACGCTGGAATAATATTTCCCGATGCCAACAACGGCGGCTTTTTTTATCTCGTCGCCCATGTTTGGGATAGGGGCTTCGCAAAACTTGAATGCAGACCCCATCCAACGCAAACGTGCTGTCTTGCTGTTTCATCCTACAATGGTAGCGGGAGATAGCGACGGCAGGCGAGCAGTACACAGGCGGTGCGTCTCTAAGTATGCCTCATACGCTCGAGTTTAATTTCTTGCCAGAGACAGCGGGATTGAATCACCGGGACACGGATCGAGTCAACCGACTAGGATCATCGGATCACACGAGCGAGGCGACTTCTTCATCCTCCGCTCCAGTCCAAAGAAGGCTCGCTCGCTCTGTCCACGATGGATTCGAGCGAAGGAGACTCGTTGCTGCTACTGCTCACCGATACTCCGTGCCATGCTTCTGGGCCCCGAAACCGGGATGGTATCATACGCCGGCGCCGTGCTCTTGGGTCTCCTCGTCCACGCCTACGCCGCTCCTTTCCACCTTACCCTCTGCGGACACGGAGGCGCCTCGCACGCACCTCGTATTCGTCGGCGACGGCCCCTTCCGCGTCTCTCTGCAAGCTCTCTGCGTCCCCGTCATCTTTACAGGCCAGCTCACGGGTAGGCGGTTCGGCGAGGCGTTTCCGAGTGCGGATGGTATGAGGTGCGTGCGCCGCTCTTTTGTTCGTTCGTTCGAGATCGAGGTCTAGTCCGTTCGGTTTCGTTTCTGTATACGGTGAAGGCCTGCGCTGCATACTAGGAATGCGCACGCGCGTACGGCAATTCCTGCGCGTCGCGTGGCACAAACTTGGGCGGGCGAGACGCTCTGCGCTTTGGGACGTCCGTAGCAGTTCTCTAGGCTGGGCGGGGCAGGATTGTTCTCCACTTCTTCGGAGGGTGGACCATGGCGTGGCCCTCTCCCTCTCTCTCTCGCGGCTATGCATGCAGGTCTGTGTTCCATGCGGACTGGGCGTGGCCGCGGTGATCATGCGTCCGTATCGCGGGAGGATGCCGTGTCGATGCCATCCTATCCCATCCCATCCTACCATCCTGCACGGACGTCTCTGGAGGGGAGGGGAGCGCTATATCTACCCATATTGGAGACCATAATACGCCATCTGCAGTGCGACTTCATATCGCACTCGCGTTCATATTCATTTGCGTTCGGTTGCGCACCTTCACGCGTTTATATTCATATCCGTGTTCGTCTCCCCCTGCGCTGTCCTCGGCCTCGGCTGGCGAGGTATAGGTGTATGCAACGCGGTCACCTGGATATCGTATATCGGTGCCGTGCCCCCGCGCGCCCCGTCCCGTCCGACTATATCCCAATTCTACGTGCGGGGCATCCCCAGCATCTACATGCGATATAGGTGTGCCCCCGGGTGCGGTTCCATGGCTCATCGATCGATATACATGGATTGAGACGGCAAGTATCGCGCGTGCATGCACTCCGTCGTGATTGCGTCTCCATCTGCGCAACGTCGAGTGTGGCTATGGGATGAGTACGTGTATGCGTGCTGCGTGTCTCCTATTGCATTGTATCGCGCGCCCGATCCTGATCTCTATCTCGGGTCTTGGGCCCTAGACCGACAAAATAATGTGTCGACGTCGATGTCATGAAGCAAGATTGGCCGCATTATTTTGTTTTGTGTGTACCTCTTTCACCTTCAACTTTTGTTTTGTTTTTCGTTTCGGTTTCGGTCTGTGGGTTGGGGATGGTTTGTCTCTTGGTTTGGGGAGTTCGGGAGTTGGGAGGGGCGGAGGATTTTTTAGGGGGTTTGTTGAGTGTGGTGAGGACGGGGAGGAGGATGGCGAGGAGTACGGAACGGGGAGGAGAACGCGCAGTGGGGTGGACGTGGGTGGTGGACGTGCTGGTGGTGGTGCATGCGCTGGTGGTGACGCTCAGTCATACATCGTATCTGGTGCTTGCGGTCGAGGATCCGCCTCCTCTCTGGCGTGCCATACCGTCGGTCTCACCCTCAGTGCCGAACTACCTTTCTCCGCATCCGCGCAATCCTCTTGGGACCGGAAGCACCACACCCTGAGATTGTATCCCGCCTGAGAGAGTTCTTACTTTGCCCTTTTTTTTTAGCGTGTCATTCTGGAGAGGATGAAGCGGCGCGCTCTTCGCAATACATTTAGTCAGCACCGCACGCTGGAGATTTTACCCAGCCCAAGAGACTGCTCATTTTGCGCTGTTTTTAGCGTGCCATTCTGGAGAGGAGGAGCGGCACACTGTGCGCCATAAATATAGCCAGTGACGTCCCCTCTGGATATTCCGTGCGGACGCTCGATCCTTGGCACACGGACTAGGGAGTTATGTTACGTTTACCTTTAAGGCTCTCATCGTGCTGACCATCGGGTCTCGACATCGATATCCTAGTTGGTGTCAATGCTTTACCCAATCCCATTCGTTTTTTTCTTCTTGACTGCCTGCACATGGAACAAGCTGTTGCATTGAGCCGTTAAAGCCGCATCCTTGCGGAATCCATTGTGTCGAGGCTGGCCAGTCCTTTCTCCCGGATATCATCTCAGTCTGCTTGGGAGATTGCCTGCCCTTATTCTATTTATTTTGCGGCTTATCTTTCTCCTTTGTCGCTCAGGGTTCCGCCTTGGTGAATCAAATACACTTCTTTCGAGAATCCGGAGTGCAATGACGGTGGAATCTGGATCGCATTAGAAAATTCCCGATTGTAACCCATCTTGATTCTTCAAGTTGATCCACCATAACTAATTATAACGCATTTCTATGCACTTGCAAAGCAAATAATGATAACCGGCCCCACTTGGTCTCCAAGGGTTGTGGCCGTCTTGAGTCCCATGTATGGGCCACGATATCCATTGATTCGGGACCCATATGAAGAAACACCGTCTTATTTGAATGACGTGTTCACGAGACCCTTGGTCGGCAGAGAGGCAAGCATTTTTTCCGCTTTTTGTATTGATTAGCGTTTAATGTTAGTACACGGTGTTCTTGGAGAAAAGATGGGCCTAAGGTTATCTGGTGGCGTATCACCGTGATTACCAGATTCACGGCCAGCGCGCTGCAGCATTTGAGCAATTCCTTCCGAAAACGAGCATTTCACTAACTCCAGTCTCCTACTTAACAGAGGAAAATCCAGGAAACGAATTCTAGCCTACTCTGAGTCGATCATAGGATCAACTTGCGAAGACCCACATTGAACGTGTATGTGTACCATCGCCCACAGGTTCAGTGAGTACTACGAGGAATATTCGCACCCTAACCGCGCTCGAAGCCCAGGGCTATAGGGAGCTCTCGTCTATCGCCAATACCCACTGTCTGACGTCTCACATTCAATGATGAGATGGGTTCAATTCCCCACCAGTGCATGCCTTGCTGTCCCTAGGATTTTTTCATGCCCTCTTTTTTCACATGTGCGATGTTAGTGTACGGCGGGTTTATTTCAAGTTTTTCAAGCATGGACAAAATATTCATCCATTCAGGTGTGGAACTAAAACACCCAAACTATCCGGACAATTGTTATGGATACTAGGTGTGTTAGAGTTGATGAATTGCACTTAAACCAACACGAACTCCAAGTCTGATTACAGTCACCTGATCGCGATTTCCCTCTGGAGGGAAAATATGATGTATGTGGACAATAGTGTCCACATAGATGGGGAAGCTTCCTTCAATCCTTCTATTTAAATACCTAGCTTAGATTAGTTCTAAATAATTGTACAATTCCTGATAAGGCTCAAAAATTCATATTCAGCAAGAATATCCTGTATGTTGAATCCATAAGTGTCCAACTTGAAACCCAAGGCACCTCAATGCTCCAAGTCAACCCTCAACATTTGCCACACCTCAGTCTCGTTAGGCTTCTGCAAACATTCAAGAATGAATGGTGAATGAAATGCTATTCCCTTCAGTGTCTTCACTCTGGAAATTGCAACAAAAGAGGTCCCAACTTCGTCCTCAACTTCGTATTTCAGGCCTTTGCATCTCACTGTGTGCTTTGACTTTGAAAAGTTGAGGCACAAACAAGCGCACAGGTGTTTCAAAGTTAGAGCCCCAACTTGAGCTTCAACTTGGCTCAAGTTGGAGCCAAAGTTGGGGCCGAATTTTTAACTTTGAAACACCCTAATCACAGCCTTTTCTAAGGCAATTCTAAGGTCAAGCCCTGGCTTTTGTAGATTGTAATTGCCCAGTTTAGTGCTAAAGGAAATTGGGTCCTTGACAATGGTAGTCCATTAGCCTCCCATTCTACTGTTCAAGGAAGAATAGGGATCCAATTTGGCTTAGGTAGCTGCCGCTGATCAGGGCTTTCTAGAATTTGGTTTTCATGTTCTTGTTGATACCGTAGGAGGGTTCCAGTTTAAACCGTGCCATGTCCTATGAGACCCCTGAGTTTAAACCGGTTGGAACCATCATGGCTTGAACCGTGACTGGTTCTCCTATAAAAGTTGGCTCTAAACCATCATGGTTGCAACCAGTTTAAACCATCATGGTTCGAACTCGGTTCAAACCAATGATGGTTCTAACTGGTTTAAACCATCACGGTTCCAACCGGTTTAAACCATCACAGTTCCAACTCGGTTCAAACCAGTTTGAGCCGTGGTTCGAACCGGTTTAAACTGTGGTTCGAACCGGTTTAAACCGCGGTTCGAACCGGTTTAAACCATCATTCTTCGAACTCAAGATGTCCAAAATGTAGAATTTTTTTTGTTGACACATGAAAAAAGTTTGAACTTGTTTAAACCTTGGTTTGAACCAGTTAGATCTGTGCATATGGTTGAGATAGGGTTCACCATGCTTGACCAGCAGTGTTTAAAGACAGATCTCAAGAAATGGCATCAGCAACAGCAGCAAATATGTCCTCAGGTTGTCCCATACATCATTTCAGTACCCTACTGCCCACCTTAGAAGGAGAAATTATTCTTGCCCTCTGACTTCAATAGTAATGATCACACCAAACTTGGGTTGGACATTCTAGGAGGAGAGGAACCCAAACTGTGAAAGGGTGAAGCAAATTATGCTCATCATAGCTTGTGTCAGCACATCCGACATAGCCAGGCACTTAGACAGCACAAGAACTCACGCAAAAATGCTGTCCATGGCCAAGAAAAGAACACACATGCAGTACACAAGTTCAAGGATGATCAGACCAAAATTCAGGATTATGTCGAAAAGTATTGCCAAGCTTGTATCGCAATGATTGCATTAGGCTGTAACCCAGAAGACCCTACCCAGAGTTTAAAGATGACGATCTATACACTAAAAATTTTGATCAACCCCATAATCTGGGGGATGGAGGGATGGGGGCTGGATTTGATGGAAAGGCAAGCATGGAAACTTGTCCGAAGCAGAGGATGCTGAATACACATTGGATTGTAAGTTCAATTGTGTCTTGAATGTCTGATAACTAAATATTGCGCAGCAGCTTGTGTGCAGTGGCACCACGCCCAGGCAGATATGGAACACTGGCAAGAAGAGGTTGAAATGCTTGCACAAGAGTTCTGATGAGCAATTCAAGGTTTCACCAAAATGGAGACCATTTGGACCACCCTTGCTGAAGATCACAGCAATGATCCAGGTATGCAGGCTTATGCATTGAAGACTGCAAATATGTATGGGCAGATGCATGAGGATGTGGAGAAGAAGTTTGCAGATGTTGGAAGTACTTGGGCTAGTGTGGGGGGTTAGTCCTACCCAGCATATCGGATCTGAGTGACCAGATGCGAGGATTGACTGGGATGCTGGAGTAGCAAAAAATAATTGAGTATAACTGGGTTTATTTTCATGTGCCAACCAAAAAAAAATATAGATTTTGAACATCTGAGTTCAAAGCATGATAGTTTGAACTGGTTTGAACTATGTGTTTTCATGTGTCAACCAAAAAAAAAGCTACATTTTGAACATCTTGAGTTCAAAGCATGATGGCTTAAACCGGTTCCAGCCATCAGCAGTTTAAACCGGTTCCAACCATCAGTGGTTTAAACCGGTTCCAACCACGGTTTAAACCGGTTCCAGCCATCAGTAGTTTAAACCGGTTCCAATCACGGTTTAAACCAGTTAGAACTGTGATGGTTTAAACTGGTTGGAACCGTGATGGTTTAGAGCCAAATTTTATATGAGAACCAGTCATGGTTTGAACCAGTTTAAACCATTATGGTTGAAACCGGTTTAAACCCAGGGGTCTCATAGGACATGAGGCAGTTTAAACTGAAACCCTGCTGTTGCTGAAATTTGGGCCTTAAATGTCCGGACACCTGGCCGCCACGAAGGTCTTAAATGTCCGGACTCCCCTCAAAGTCTCCAAAATCAGCTGTCTGAGGTGCTATAAAGCGATTTTTTTCTCCGGTATATAGCAATGCAAGACTGGTACTCAAATTCAGGACGTGATAGATGTGAACGAGTATGGAATGTCTAACCATTAGACCAACAGAACGCTCAGGCCATGCACAATTTTTTTTATGTTGACCAAATCCTGGGCTTGGATGTCCGGACGGGGCCTCAGACTGTTTGAGCTCCAAGGCCTTGAATGTCCGGACAATGCTCAGAGTGACAGTTGATTCGGGAGCCTAAATGTCCGGACATGGTACTTTACTTCAAACCTTACTTTCGGGGGTCCTGTCGGATGTCGTCCGGAGGTCGTCACATAGTTCGGGTATTATTCCGTAATTGATTGACACCTGGTGATGCGGCCGTAGATTTTTGTCCTCCCACCATCATCTGGTCCCGCCCCTGCTTCAAGCCATTTCGCAGTGCGTACTCCGTCGCTGAACACCCATCAATATACACAGGGATCCACAGGCAGCATGGATGGGGCCGGGTTCCCCCCTACTTCTGGGAGAGCGGCAGCAACGAGAGACACCAGCGGTATGTTGCCGAAGACCAGTTTTATGAGCTCCGTGATCTCAGTAGAATTGCACCACTGGCATTTCCCGGTACGTCGACGTTGTTGGCGGCTCATGCGGCACTCACGCTGTTCCGTCCCCAGCTGATTATTGCTCAATGACATCGATCAATCCGAGCGACTTCTTTACCCACCTGGAGCTAGTCTGTGTTTTGATGTTAGGTCGCCATGGGCAGTCAAATTACGGAGATAGATCAGGCACGTGATGCCCAAACGAGCTCGCCACAACGGCGACGCGCCTTTCGTATAAACACGTAGATGACTGTTATATGGTGGTTTTGACACCACCGAAGGGTTTGCTTCGGTCTGAAAAACCTTGCTTGAAGTATAATACTTTTCCTGCCCACTCACAGCTACCTAAGGGACGGGTCTCCCGCACTGACAGTGATTGTGCACATACATATTTATTCAAGTGCTGCCATTTATCGCAGCTAATCATTAGCCTTGAACTTTTGAACGCTGCATGCAGAGGGCTATTGCCAACAATCAGGATTTCTCAGATTTCTGTGGTTTGTTGATGTGTTTAGGAAAATCCCGTGACAGAGCGGCGTGATTGATGCTGTCAAGAGGGTGTCCCAATTAGGGTACTCCTTCCTTTTTGGTCACGGAAAGTGCCGAACCCTGACCGCCCATCTCAAATGCACGACTGAAATCAGACCCTATTTTAATACTTGTCCCACTCATGCCCAAAAAGGAAAGTTTGACATTGGGTCTGACTATGGGAGACTAACCTGGAGCCCTCTGCATCCCGGTGCGTAGAAACTGTCCGGGTGTTTCCTCTGAGGATCCCTCTGTTTACATTTTTTCCCCCATCAACCCGAGTTGTCGGCGCTGACCGTGTGGAATTCTATGTCGGTCTTTTCTTGGCTTCCGGCGTCCACCCAGCAACCGAGCGTACCAGTGATGCAGTGGGATGATCCAGCGTCGAGGTTTGACAGATATTTTCATAATCCACGAGTGTGTTCAGCTGACAATATGTATAGCTTTCAGCCACTGCAGGCTCGACCTCTTTCCATTAGTTCAAGTGAAGGAGATATTTTTGGTGACAGCTATGCGTAAGCTACCGAATTTCACGCTATCGTCACGTAGCTGAAATAATTCCAGCATCAATCTTCTCATGGCCGACGTTGGGTAAGTCTTCTCAATCCCCTTCAGCTTCTTTCTGACCCGGGCCAGTGATGGACATTCGACTTCAAGATTCTCTTCGGCTTTGTGGTCAAATATCCCCGAAGACGCACCTATGGATCCCAAATATCCCTTCTAGTTAGAAGGGGGTCTACAGGTGTAGTCCCCCTTCTAACTAGAAGAACTTTAGCTAATTTGCCTACGATGCATCAAAGGTCGCATTAAAGTCAGGCTAAAGTCACAACAAATAAGGTTTGGAGCATACCAAGGCGACTATGCTACAGCAAAGTCACAGTAAAGCTGCTAGAAAGGTGCTATATATGGGTAAGTCATGTCAGACCCTAAGCTCCAGCAAAGTCACAATAAAGTTGTCTTGGGTAAAAGTCTCATGACAGCCTAAGCTGCAACAAAGTCACAATAAAGTTGTCTTGGGTAAAAGTCTCATGACACCCTGAGCTGCAACAAAGTCACAATAAAGTTGCCTTGTGTAAAATTTTCATGATGACCCGAGCTGCAACAAAGTCACAATAAAGGTGCCTTGCATAAAATTTTCATGACACCCTGAGCTGCAACAAAGTCACGTTAAAGTCCTTTCACATCGAAATCTCTCATCAAAAATAATATCAAAAGACACAAGTAAACAAAAGCTTCATATCCATGACATTATATGGAGACATTACATCTGATGTGAGCTGCAATAAAGTCACAATAAATATGTCCATTCACGTAGAGTTTGTAGAAGGTAGTAGCTGCAACAAAGCCACAATAAAGCTGGTGTAAAGTCACAATGAATGTATGTGCCCTTGTACATAGAGTTCAGGAACTGCATATGCTGCAATAAAGCTGCAATAAAAGGTGTGTTCTTGTAAGAAAGCTAGTCAACCTTTACCACTGTTCGTACTAAGGACCACCTATAACTCCCACAAAACCTTTCTAGTTAGAATGAGGAATAGAGGATTTTGGCCATTTCCCCTATGCTGCAATAAAGGCTGCGATAAAGCCTCAATAAAGCTGCAATATCTCAAGATTTGAGACATGGTAGACGCTAGACAACCTTGCCACAATAAAGCTGCAATAAAGGTCACAATAAAACTACAACAAAGGTGTTACCTCACAACAGAGTACCAAACAATACAAAAGTTGCAATAAATCTGACCGCTCATTTGGCATACAGCAAGTCCAAATGCCACAATAAGGCTGCAATAAAAACCTTTCCAAAAAAAATTCCCCGCACATATATGCTGCAATAAAGTCACAATAAAGCTGACAATGCATGTGCCCTTGTACGTAGAGTTTGGGAACTGCATACACTGCAATAAAGCTGCAATAAAAGTTGTTTTCACATAGTCAACCTTTGCTGCTGTCTGTACCAAGCATTTACTGTATGTTGCAAACTATGATGATCAGTCCTTGTTGGAATGATGTTGTGCGCAGTTCCTCTGCTAAGAGAACAATCCCCTATATACAGTAAGTGTATTCATTGCCTTGCCCCCAAAAGACATCTATCATTTTATCTATAGTTATCTTACCTATGCTATGGCCTCAGGAAACATACTAGCCCCTCAGTTTCCTATCATGATCCAGATCACTTTATATGAATATTTTGTTGGAATGTAATATTCATTTTTCGTCGGGTTTGGCCGAGTATTTTGCATTTTGTGCTGCAACTAGGGCACTGATTACAAAATGGATTGGACAGCCAGACTAAGTGATTTTTGTCCCATAACTTTAGTTTTGACTTTATTTTTGGATTTTTTTGTCTCGGAACCTCCCAGCATGACATGTTTCCTTTTTTATCTATTATCTTGCCTGTAATCAAGCATACTACCCTCCAGGATTCCTATCACGATCCAGGCCACTTCAAATGAATGTTTTATTGGAATAAAATATTCATTTATTGCCGGGTTTTGGGCGAGTATTTTGTGTTTTGTGCAACAACCAGGGCACTGACTGCAAAACGGATTAGACAGCCGGATTCAGCGACCTTTCCTCTACAACTGTGATTTTTTGGTGTCTCGGAGCTCCCCAGGCTGACATATTTCCTTTTTGGGCCACTACGCCTTTCGCTCAAAAAGTAAATTCTTCGTTTTTGCTCTCAGTTGGGCACAAATTGACCGTTTTTCTTGATTCAACTTTGCAGTTGTCATGTTCTATAGGTGTGGATGCGACTTGCATTCTACTTTGGGCTGGAGAAACAGTGTAACAGGGGCAAATGTCTGAACTTGCACAATTCAACCCCTGACATTCCTACCAGACACATAGCCATGGCTCACTATCAGCAGTCCTAGGATAGTATCATGTCATCATTAAACACTGTTTACACATGGTATCTCCCCTTTCTAGGCATCATACAGATGAATACTGAGCACATGAACAATTCGCTAATTTATTGTTTTCCTTGCCTTGTCCCTATGTAGTATGCCTTTCCAGTCGTCCCACATGACATATGAGACATATAAACCTGTTTTTGGTCCTACTATTCAACCTCAGTCCACTACATATTAACTTTGGTGATGTTCAGGCTTCAGCTGGATATTCATGTTATCCAGGCTGCTTTGCAGCATTAGAACACGATGTAAACCATCCTAAGAGGTACCCCAAGCATACAACATTGCTTGACTCCAAAAGCATGGCAAAATGTCGATCTGAACCTGAGATATGGGAAATGACAATTTCTGATCATTTGTGAAATAGGGCCTTAAGCACTGCATATAATGAAAAAAAAAGCATGTAAACAGCATTTTCCAATTTGAAAGAGCAATATTCAGCTTTATTTGAAAGAATTTCATCAGGTTTCCACCAGATTGTGTTTTTGGGCATGAGGGCTCAACTGCAAATTATGGCCTTTTGACTGCGCACTGTCCAAAACACAACTTGGTCAAATCTTGACCAAAATCAATGAAATAAGGCTTGGGATTGTTGTTTTACATTGTAGCTTCTCATTTATAATGTCTATATGGAACCAGGTGGCCTCCTTGGGCCTCAATTAATAAAATTAGGCAAAAATGACATTTCACAGTTCTCATGATTCTGCTCATATATTGGTGCAAGATTTGGCCTCTGAGGGATGGGGCATGTCATTGGGATTCTTCCATGTAGTTTGATTGGTGTTCAGCACCATGGGACAAAGCAGAAAGGGGAAACATTTATGTGCTACTTACCTTCCTTGAATCTCAACGTGGTTGATGCCAATATGACCAAAAAATCCCTCAGAAGTGTCCATATACCTCCTAGATGCAGTAGGACCATTTATGCAGCCAGCTTGATGTGTGGTACTTGCAATATACTGTGAATATCGAAATTTCCCACCTGGCCATTAAATTATCTATATCCACCTGAAACACAGAGAAAAGTCATCAAAATTACTGAGATAAGGTATGAATATGAGAAGACAATCATTAGGCCGAGCTCCACTGTGTCTGTGTGAAGTAGTAAGGTCAGAAGTGAAATTTTGCAAGTTTAGACATTATCTCTATGTTAAACTGTTTCCCCAGCCCAAGGTGTGATGCAAGTCTCATCCACACCTATAGGATATGACAGCTGCAAAGTTGAATCAAAAAAAATGATCAATTTGTGCCCAACTGAGGGCAAAAACGAAAATTTTCTTTTTTGAGCGAAAAGCGTAGTGGCCCAAAAAGGAAATATGTCGGCCTGGGAGGGTCCGAGACACCAAAAAATCCAAAAATATAGTCAAAATCAAAAGTTGTAGAGAACTTAGTCTGGCTGTCCAATCCGTTTTGTAATCATTGCCCTGGCTACTGTGCAAAATGCAAATTACTCAGCCAAACCCAGCGATAAAAAGAATATTTTATCCCACTAAAATATTTATACAAAGTGATCTGGATCATGATAGGAAACTGAGGGGCTAGTATGTTTCCTGAGGCCATAGCATAGGTAAGATAACTATAGATAAAATGATAGATGTCTTTTGGGGGCAAGGCAATGAATACACTTACTGTATATAGGGGATTGTTCTCTTAGCAGAGGAACTGCGCACAACATCATTCCAACAAGGACTGATCATCATAGTTTGCAACATACAGTAAATGCTTGGTACAGACAGCAGCAAAGGTTGACTATGTGAAAACAACTTTTATTGCAGCTTTATTGCAGTGTATGCAGTTCCCAAACTCTACGTACAAGGGCACATGCATTGTCAGCTTTATTGTGACTTTATTGCAGCATATATGTGCGGGGAATTTTTTTTGGAAAGGTTTTTATTGCAGCCTTATTGTGGCATTTGGACTTGCTGTATGCCAAATGAGCGGTCAGATTTATTGCAACTTTTGTATTGTTTGGTACTCTGTTGTGAGGTAACACCTTTGTTGTAGTTTTATTGTGACCTTTATTGCAGCTTTATTGTGGCAAGGTTGTCTAGCGTCTACCATGTCTCAAATCTTGAGATATTGCAGCTTTATTGAGGCTTTATCGCAGCCTTTATTGCAGCATAGGGGAAATGGCCAAAATCCTCTATTCCTCATTCTAACTAGAAAGGTTTTGTGGGAGTTATAGGTGGTCCTTAGTACGAACAGTGGTAAAGGTTGACTAGCTTTCTTACAAGAACACACCTTTTATTGCAGCTTTATTGCAGCATATGCAGTTCCTGAACTCTATGTACAAGGGCACATACATTCATTGTGACTTTACACCAGCTTTATTGTGGCTTTGTTGCAGCTACTACCTTCTACAAACTCTACGTGAATGGACATATTTATTGTGACTTTATTGCAGCTCACATCAGATGTAATGTCTCCATATAATGTCATGGATATGAAGCTTTTGTTTACTTGTGTCTTTTGATATTATTTTTGATGAGAGATTTCGATGTGAAAGGACTTTAACGTGACTTTGTTGCAGCTCAGGGTGTCATGAAAATTTTATGCAAGGCACCTTTATTGTGACTTTGTTGCAGCTCGGGTCATCATGAAAATTTTACACAAGGCAACTTTATTGTGACTTTGTTGCAGCTCAGGGTGTCATGAGACTTTTACCCAAGACAACTTTATTGTGACTTTGTTGCAGCTTAGGCTGTCATGAGACTTTTACCCAAGACAACTTTATTGTGACTTTGCTGGAGCTTAGGGTCTGACACGACTTACCCATATATAGCACCTTTCTAGCAGCTTTACTGTGACTTTGCTGTAGCATAGTCGCCTTGGTATGCTCCAAACCTTATTTGTTGTGACTTTAGCCTGACTTTAATGCGACCTTTGATGCATCGTAGGCAAATTAGCTAAATTTCTTCTAGTTAGAAGGGGGACTACACCTGTAGACCCCCTTCTAACTAGAAGGGATATTTGGGATCCATAGGTGCGAAGACAATGATTGGTCATCATGGTACATGTTTTGTTTCTATTTGACAGCCGTTATTCACAAGGTTCGTCAGGTGGTCAAGCGGTGAAACGGTGCACTAGCGTGCAGCCGTGAAATCTAATGATAAGAGAAAAAGCGAAGCGACGAATCACTAACACCAACTAACCCAAAATCAAAATATATCACAAACTCCAATCTAATACTTCGTGTTGTTGTTCGGGGAAGTAGAATATGTATCACTCTTCAAGAAGGGTGTGCAATGGGGGTAATTGAGGAAGGCAATAACTGCGCGATCTGAGCACTTGTTATGCTAGAGCAGGGACTTCACCCGTTCGAGGGATCAAAGACTCCACAATGAACTCAGGACTTTCAAGAATCTCACGTATCTGTGAGCGTACAGACCCTGACACTGACTGTTGGCGTGCCGAGGCAACATAGTGCAGGATGAATATCCTCAGACAGACTTTTACCCGGAGCGGTCCAAACGAGCAGCTGGCAGCAGCTTCAACAACACTGGCTTTTATACAAGACAAGTGGGAGGCCAGGGCCCAAATGTACGAGTACGGGAGGCGGCAATGCCACTTCCTTATCCATGTCGAGGGCAGCAGGAGTGTCTCCCGGGAACAAGCCCACACAGGATTCAGCAACCGGCACTTATACAATCTTCACTTCAAAGGGTTGAGCCGGCTCTTAAACTGGCGTCCGAGACGGTCTTGTCAAGTGTCCCGTATCCTCTATTCTTATCTGTTGCTTCTGCAGTTCTTATGATATCTTTACTGATCTCAAATCCACTACATTGTCCTGATATCTAGGGGATATGCTACTAATACAAATGGTATGGCTAGTTTATATACACTTTATGATAATAAAAGGGGATACTCGGAATTTTCTAGGATCAAGGCTCTGGCAGGTGGACAGCCAATTAGATTGCTAGTATTCACAATACTGCCCCTGCTGGAGCTATTCCATGCACTCTATCTTGAGCACACCATAGTGCATGCTGGTGGATCAGGTACCAACTTTATTAGGTAGGCCCTTCCTATTTCTTGTGTTCCTATCCTGCCCCTTATACCATTACGGATATGAGGTCTTGAGTTGTCTCTGGAGGCTGCATGTCTTGAGCTGCCAGAGACCACCCCCCGGTTTCTCCTCTTCTAGTGATCTCTAACGGGACCAAGTCCCTAGACTCGCAAGCCTGTTGGTTCCCAAGCTTATGCAACGACACTCACCAATCATTATGCAAACAATTATGAGCATGCTTGGGAACTGACTGGGCCGACATGTCGCCTCGTTCGGTGGGCCCGCCAAATGAAAGGTGCGGACTTAGGAAAAAACATCGAAAAAGTGCCCAAAATCATGGCAAAGTCCCTCAATTGAAGATGGGTGATTTTGGATTCTCTATCAATTGACTCAAACTTGTTTTTCCACTTAAATCACTTGTTTACTGGAAGAATATATGTACTATGGGGAGGACTGGAGGTATATAGGTAATATATGATGTTAACTCAAGCTATTCCGAGCAGCAATCATGCGGAATTCAAGAGGTTTGCTCAATGTGCCCCAATTCAGCGCAAGAAATGTGGTTGTGCACCCGCATTAAAACCTCGAGACCCTCTGTTATTCACGCTACCTTTTGCCATCATCCTTGTCTGGCTCTTAGAATTTGTCTGCATCACTGTGAAAACGCTTGGAACTGTTTTCCGTGTCAATTTTGACACCACCCTCTTCCAAACATGTCCACCCGGTCCAAAATACCCCTATCCACGTACTCTTGTCCCCTCAGCGACCATATTATGACTCAAAAGTTCGAATAATGCATCAGAAAATGTATATGAACATTTTACAACATCACCGAGCCTGCGTGGAACATGAATGTTGCAAAACAGATGTCGACGAAGGATGAAGGGTGTGCGATGGGGGCTGTACAGCCACACCGTGGCCCAAATTGGGATGCCACCCTCAAAACTTCGCTCTCCTGCTCAATAGCAGAGCAGAACGGCTCAGTGTAGTGTTGAATATCAGTTTTCCAGTATGCCTATCCCTCCCTGGGCCGTCAAAAGTGTGAAATATGTATTTATTCACCCCAAATACAAGTTGGAATCAATTGATAGAGAATTGAAAAATACCCATGTTCAATTAAGATACTTTGAGACAGATTTTGGCACTTTTCGATCTTTTGTTTCTAAGTCCGCACCTTTCATTTGGCGGGATCACCAAAACATGTGACGAGGGGGCCCAGCTGTTAAATCAATTCTCTTGTCTGCGTGATTGTTGATTTACCGGATGGGGACGAGCCTACCAAGTCCCTTGTGATAATTTGAATAATCACATGTACACGGTGATCACATGACCGAGCCACTACAATGTCCGAACTCATCCTTAGTAAGGCAGCTAATATCTTATCTTTAGTATCTAATTTCTGGTGCCACAATGTTTCCTGTCTCTGGCAGCTGCATATCTTTGGCTGCCAGAGACCGTTCGCTAGTTTCTCTATTCTCTTGTGGTCGAGTGGGACCAAGATTCCATGTGACAATTTGGGTGATCACAGGAGTGCGGCGGCCGCATGATTGGCTGCTACGCGGTCTAAGTATACCTTCACTAAGGCATTAATATCTGTCATCCTCATTCTCCAATTTCTAATGCAACCATGCTTCAATGTCACTGGCGGCTGCAGGTCTCTAACTGCCAGAGGCAGTTTCCTAACTCAATGTCTTATTCAGACCATTCAACAGCTTCACAGCTAAAAGGCCACCAGCATATTTCTATGCCGCGGCTCCACACTTGTTACTGTCTGGATGGTTGTCCGGCTTCTGTTTCGATAGGTATTTCTTGGTTCTTGATAGAATTACTGTGGCTGCCGCATGATCTGCAGCCTAATCAATGATCGTTTGTTGTTCCCATTGTGATTTCACCTCCAATGCATAGAGTAGATGGCCATAGACCATACTCATAGCCTAGCGTAATGCCTTTCAATCGAGCAGCAGTAACTCAAAAGAGTTACGTTGTCAAGTCAATCAGCCAATAATGCTTAACCGCTAGCTTTCGGTCATCAACAGTGTAGCCTGCCACCCTGGGCGGGTGCACGCCCTCAAAGCTAATACCTCACTTCATCTCTACTGATAGTTCGGAAATTGAATAAAAACTGGTGTTTTCATGCATGTTTTGGTACACGCCCTATCAGTGGGTCACGTCCAGTTTCGGCGGTGCCATCGAGCATTTACAGCGACCCAGGTAATAGGCCAGTAATTTTCTCCCAATTCTTGATAAGTTTGCATTTTCATTTTTACCACTAGCCCGCCATCCGTATCTGAAATTCACGAAACAATCTGGACCCCTGCTGACTTGCTGTGCGTTTCTCACCCATATCGCGAATCTTGCTTACACCATTGATTTCAGCTGCGTGGAGGCAGATTTCGATCTTGTGTGCACGCAGTTTTTTGGATGTTCAACATCCCAATGGATCCAGTAGGCTCTCTGAACTTTTAAGCGAATCAAACCCGCCCTGGATGGTGAACTGGCTGTGTTTTTGCAGCGCCCGCCAACTGGGACTGATCAACTTCATCTCATGATAATTCACGAGCCAGACTTGTGCGCACACAGATCTTTGGATGTTTAACATCCCAATGGATCCAGTAAGCTCTCTGACTTTTTTAAGCGAAATCGGATCTGCCCTGGATGGTGAACCGGGTGTGTTTTTGCAGCGCATGCCTAATTGGGACTGATCAACTTCATCTGATGATATTTCACAAGCCAGACTTGTGTGCATGCAGTTTTTTGAGTGTTTAATGTCCCAATGGATTCAGTAGGCCCCAGGAATTTTTTGAGCAAAATCGAACCTGCCCTGGATGCTGAACTGGCTGTGTTTTTGTAGTGCTTGCCGAGGCACTGAGTGGGAGCATAACTACGTCATAGCCACGTCATTTCATGTGATCAAATTGATGGTGGTGGCACTTGGGCATGTAGAATCGGGTTTCATGGTCACAGAACCTTTCTCTGTTACACAGAGTATAGGGGATGAGGGCATGGTGGAGGGAGAGAAGAGATATACAAATAATCGTCAATAAATGGGTGAGCAGATTTAGAGTGGAGCATTTTCTGTTACTGTACCATTTCGACCAAGTGTTCATTAATTTTCGATTTTTTATACACCAAGATGCCCGAAAATTTTTCTTTTGAATTGTGGTGATTTTTAAAGGCCTCAGAAAAACCCGGTGTTATGTGTTACTTGAACACTTGGTCGAAACGGGAGAGTAGGAGAGGATAACACAATGACATATGATGACATCATGATGACATGCAAAAAGCATCGTTTTGGCGCACTGATGGCATTTCACCCTGACAGAACCCTTCTCTGTTACAGAGTAGGGGATTGCGACTGATGTTCAAAATCTAAAAGCTATTTTTGGCGCTGTGAATACGCTCTAATCCAAGTCTCAATTTTTCTAAACAATTTTGATCCAATCAGTTCTGATCTTTAATCAAGTACTCCGATTTTCCATAAAAATTGACCATATTATCAGAAACTGCCTACTCGGCCACCTTGGCATTTTTGACGTTGTGCACGCATGTCAAGTAGACTAGAACATGTTTATGGACTCGCAAACGAAGGCATGCATCCTGGGAGTGAGTTGAGATATTTCCCGCGAATTTACGCGGTGATTTCATGGCCTGCTGAATTTCTTTTCTGGCGGTACCCCAAAATGGAAAAAAACGGCCTATTCGGCCACCTTGCAAAACCGTCCGTTCCGCCTCATACCGACCATCTCAGTGTATCCCATATCATCGAGGACATAAAATTACATGACTCTAGACACTCAAGATGTACATCTGAGGTATATGAAGACGATAGGTATTTCACTTTTTTAAGTCACCGGGATGGGTGAAAATGTGATCCGAGCGGAATGGCATAGATTACAAACTACAGAGGGTATCGAGGTGTCGGATGAAGATACATCTGACTCCAGGGAATGATTTAGGACGTACCTATTCGCCAGGGATGCCACCCACTTGCGAAAACCACCCGCAAAAAGTTCGCTTGTCCGCGCACCTGAATTTCGGTGGTTTGCGGTAGTGCTCTGCCGTTACCAAGAAATCGGGAATAGAAAATGCTGAGCAACCTGCAATAATACAGAATAAACTATCCCGAATGCATTCATCAAGTTCGATGTCTGTAGTAGCCTTATGTTGCTCGCTGTAGAGGCGGCCGGTGTGTGGAACTTAAGCTCAGGCGGAAGATCTCTTGCAGGACACACGATACGAGGAAGGTCTATTTAGGCATATTACATGAGAATGGGACATTTAAAAAAACCAAGAGAAAAGAACGAACCCAGAAACTCCCCAATCCGTGCGGAATTGGTGGAGAAATAAGGAAAAGACGAGCTGACAGGTCCTTCGGAGATAAGAAATGATGCTCACACGCCACCATCTTGACAGAAAACCTCCCACAGTTCCTGATCGCCACATCGGTTGGCCTTCAAATTTGATGTACGACATCCTTATAACTCGTACGCCATCCCACGGGCACCAAATCTCAAAATTATGCACTACAACGGCTTATATTATGCAAGTGGCCGACTAGCTAGTTTGGCCGACTCGGCAGTCGCTGATAATACAATTCGGTGAACAACAACCGTGAATGCTCACCTCCGACACCACTAGATATGGCCGAGCTCTCGCTGATAATGAACAACAATAGCAAACTGCAGACAGAGCAAAGATAAAATATTGCCTGCCCCACCAGACGTGCAAAATCGGCACGAAGCGGGTGACCGAGAACCAAAAACGAAGCACCGGCGTACACCCAGTAGGCTTTAAGTGCCATTGTACGGCATTTGACTGACTTGTGGGTAAGAAAGCACCACCGCGCTTCGGCGAAATGAGGCATAATCACAGTGGTAGACTGGCCCGAATCTGGTTCGCTATATTGTAAATTGCCGCGATACCCGAAGGCTGAGAGGCCCCGGGATGATGTTAAGAAAGATTGGATTGAGATTGACCTGTGTTCAACCGCCGAGGCGAGCCTACGGGGGCAGAGGAAATTGAAGGGACAATATGCAATATCAAGAGCAGAAAATGTCCTGCGGAGACCTTGAATTCGCAGAGATGTATGCGTGATGATTCGTAGGGTAGCAATTTTGCCGATGCCAAGGAATCAGATAATTGCGCAGGCACTGGTTGAAATCTTTCCCAAAGTAAATGAGCCTCCAACAAAGTGGCAAAGATTGCCCGCAATGAAATTTTCGGCCTCCTGTATCTAACTCACCACCCGTCATCGATTGAGATTCCCCTCGTTGAAGAATGCATTCTTATGCCCCTATAACCGCGCCCGCACCGCTTCGATTTCGGCGTATCCGGATTCAAATTGGACAGGAACCTCAATCACGGTAATTTATGAATCGGTGGTGGTCTCTGAAGTACATCTCTTTAATTCAATTCCATATCGCAAATGATTATGGAAGACCAAACAGCTTGAGAGTCAATATACCATGATTACTCCGGTCATTCAAGCAGAGCCTGTGGAGCCGTGGTCGGAGGCTCGAGATTCGAGGCCCAAAACATAAATACGGGGCCTGGTGTGCAGTCGTCGTGAGCGCATTGTAGTCTTTTTAACCTTGCATTAACTACGCCGACCTCACTTGAGTTTCCGTGGTTCGAATATCCATTATCCGCTGCTTCTCGTGGACTGAACTGGGCAGTGACCTGTACATGATCCTCGGTCAGCATGATATCGACCGGCCAGCGCAATACAAATCCTTGATGGGTTGGTCTGTTGGTTCCCCGATTCGGAGTAGCGAACCATACCAAGATTCAGGTGAACTAAATGTTGAATCACCGAGACGGACTCTCCCAGAGATCTAGAGAGTGAGATGAAGCGACTGTGGAAGGGAATGTACACGGCATAATTTCGCCTACCATAGACGATCTGTGCTACATTTAGCTTCCACTTGATGCCGTTGTACTCGGAATTTATTCTTGTTCACCTCATTTATGCAAGTTCCCGGTAATCCAGTAATGGCGCGCGTTTACGGTCCCAGTTCATGCATGCGCTGCATGCGTGCGGATACCATTCCTAAGTCCGAGACTCCGAGTCCCCGACATTCGGGTGTTCCTTGGTACCAAATAAGGACACCATGATGTCATACATTTCTTTGTCACACTACCATTTCAACTAGAGCAGTTATGGCTTAGCTGGATTGATATACTTAACGTACACACCTGGAGGCTTTTATTCGAGCAATAAAAGATTCGAGCTCACATAAAGGTGGCGGAGGTTTGGTGACTCAAAGGAAAGTGGCGAGGAGTTGGCAATCCAACAAAGTTCGCCGGAAATTTTAGACCTGAGACAATAAAAGCGGGAGAATCAAAATTGCTCACAGAAAGTGGGAAAAAAAAGAGGAGGCATCCCGCCACTTTCTTGCGTGCTGCAAAGTCTGAAAATAAGTGGGAGATTCGAAATTTTGAAGTTACAGCTAATTGCAGTACCTAAGGCACGGATTAAAAATCTCTGTTTTGGGCTGTTTTCAAAGAATTCCCGATATCTCAGTCAGTTCTTCACCGATTCGCATGAAAACTATATAGATCTACTCAACTAATTCATACGCAATTAGTGATAGAAAGAAATCCATGAAAATATTATGTATTTGGAATTTTCTCCTTTTGGGCTGTTTTCAGACCAAAGGCCATCTAGCATGCTGAAAACATGTTCCAGTGTCCTAATTTTTGAGGAAGGACAACATGTATGACTGGAATAAATTAGTGATAGAGCCAGAAATACGGATAAATTACTTTACAGTCCCTGCAGCTCCGTCAGATACATTCACCAGTTTTGGCCTTGAAAGATCCTGTAAACATTGTATTTATTGAGGAATCTCATATGTTTCTGGCTCTATCACTAATTCCCTCAGTTATACATGTTGTCCTTCCCAATATATCAGACCACTGGGATATGTTCTCGGAATGCTAGACAGCTTTTGGTGTGAAAACAGCCCAAAACCAGAAAATTCCAAATACATAATATTTTCATTGATTTCTTTCTATCACTAATTGTGTATGAATTAGCTGAGTAGATCTATATAGTTTTCATGTGAATCGGTGAAGAACTGACTGAGATATCGGGAATTCTTTGAAAACATCTCAAAACAGAGATTTTTAATCTGCGCCTTAGGTACTGCAATTAGCTGTAATGTGGTGGAACGCAAATGAATGTGGGGAATAGATAAAAGTAAATTTGGAACACCATACACTGGGGTCCCTCTATAGTGGGATTCCTAGATTTAGAGATGCCTACTTGAAGACAGGACCCGAGCAGTGCGCCACTCGGCTGAGGTTGGAACCGAGGGGTTAGGCACACACCAACAAGTGATGTATTGTTGGGGTTCACAATATGGCAAATGAGTGTGCAACTAATCTCCTGTAGATAGATACCCTAACATTCTGGAGCCCGCGCAACGGGTGGAGAGCAGTAGCAACAGTGTACCTTGAATGTAGCAGTACAGTATTTATGGTCATTGTCGGGGTTACGGGACATTTGATCCAGTGCTTCCCACGTCTAATAGGGGAAGTCAGAGTTGCCGATTCTGAGTCGATTCTGGCTTGATTCGGCAAGTTGATTCTTGATTGATTCTGAGTCAAGAATCGACTCAGAATCGACTTTCCCAGAATTGAATGCGAATCGATGTTCCTCTAGAGGAGGAACTCCTCAGAATCGAAACCAGAATCGACTCGGTCGATCCCTTCCTTATCTCCCTTGTGAGACTTATATATTTTATTCCATTTTGAAATTTCGATGTGTCTCCTTTCTTGAAACTATACAGTCACTCCTTCCACTACTCTTCTCTGTACAATGGCCCATACCAAAAAGACTAACACCACTCTGAAGGCTGCCAGTAGACCTCGGCTCCCCAAAAAAGCGCCCAGCACACGCAAGAAAAATCCCAGCGGGAAAGCAAAAGCCTTGAGCGAGAAATAACAAGGCCATTGACGAGCTCAACACCGAGATGTGATAGATACGGCTCGAGAGAAAGCAAAGTGGGCTGGCAGCAAGGCCAGAATTGGTGCTGAATCAAAATTAGAATCAGGTCGGTCAGAGTGGGCGGTCGATTCTGAGTTGATTCTTGACTCAGAATCAATCAAGAATCAATTGCCGAATCGAGCCAGAATGGACTCAGAGTCGGCAGCTCTGACTTCCCCTAAAGGATATCCCCATATCTCTGGTTCCTGGGCCCAGGTCTCCCTGTATTCTGGTTTCTCTCGTGTTTGTGCAAATATAGGTACATGATTTCGATCGCGATCTCCTACTGCTACATGCTAAGCACTATCTCCAGTGGACGCAGAAGGGGAGGGCATATAAGGTGTGGATGACTCAGTTGCTGTGATCCACCCCCACAATGCCCCGTTTGCCTACTGCCATCGAAATTCGCATCAACAACATCACGGCTTGTTTGACCCCAGCCTGCTGCTTCTCACAGAGCTCAATGATGCATTTGGGCCACCATTCGTGCAATCCATTGCCAACACAATTCAGAGCCTAATCAACATGGTTCAGGTGTGTTTTACTTCCCTCCTCAGTGCAACAGCTCATATATTGTAGAATGTCAAAAGAAACAAAATTGAATGTGCGCAGCTTATGGAGCCTATTCACCAAATTGTGTATGGGATCCTTAACCTCCACATAAAATCCGAGACTGTTGGTTGTCTTTCTCCTTCAATGCTTGATAACATTGGGACATTCATGGGGTAAGCTCTGTTAGTTACCAAGACACCTTTTAACAAAATGTTAACAAAACTGTTGATATAGAACACTTAACAAGATATACGCATACATTGAAATACAGCAAGAGGGAAAGAAAATGAAGAACTTGTTCTGGAGTAGTGAGATTAAGCAATTACTCCAAGACTGTCATGCAGGATTGAATCAAGTGATCGAGGTCTTCAATGTAAGAGTCATTTTTATTCATCCACAGTGGGTTGAAGAAATGCATTTAGACTAAAATAGGGGCCAAGATCTTCAATGATGTCAGGGACTTTAAAAACAAAGCTGACCTCATCCACAAGGAACTAATTGAGCTGATCGAAACACTTTCTGATACCAGTACAATTTCGGAGAGGAGCTCGGCAAGTACATTGTTGGCACTAGGATGTTATTGTAACTTGAACACAGATCCTGGGGGGATTTAATGAGTCGAAAAATAGGTAAGATATTTTGGAGAATTCATCAATTTCTCATAGGTTTTGTCTCCAAGCTCCAATTCGTTCTCAATGTTGGCGGCAAAGCCCAAAATATTCCATGGACGTGACCAAGAGTTGGAAGATGTCCTCCATTTGCTCAGTGAGAAGTCACCCAGAATAGCCATCCTGGGAGGTGGTGGGATGGGTAAGACCACCCTAGCAAGGGCTGCACTGCACCACCCAGACATTGCTTCCAAATTTGAACACAGATTCTTTGTCAGTGCTGAAGCAGCAGCCACAAGCACTGAACTTGCTGCACTCATTGGATTGCACCTGGGATTAGATCCTGGCCAGGATCTTACAAAGGCTGTTGTCCGGTATCTTGCAAGGACACCAGCTTCTCTTTTGATTCTTGACAACCTGGAAACCATATGGGAGGACATACAGACACGAGCAGGAGCTGAAAATCTCCTTTCCCTGCTCAGTGAGGTTGAACACCTTGCACTAATTGTAGGTCCTGTAACTGTTTAGTTAGGCTTTCATTCATATTGACCAGATCACAATCCGGGGAGCTGAGAGGCCAGCACAAGTGCAATGGACTCATCCATGTCTAGGGCCTTTGCAACCACTGTCCAATGGTGCTGCTACACAAACCTTCATGGATATCACAGATAGCGCATACTCCGTTGATGAGGTAGACCAACTTTTGAAATTCACAGGCAACATGCCTCTCGCTGTGGACCTCATTGCTCATCTCACCGATTATGAGGGCTTGCCCAATGTCTTATTGCGTTGGGAATTAGAAAAGACATCTATTCTCTCTGTCGGCACTGACCGACGCTCAAGTTTGGATAAATCCATTGTGCCCTCTCTTTCAAGTCCACGAATCACCCCTGGGAGCAAGGAATTGATGAGTCTCCTGTCAATTCTCCCCAATGGGCTCTCGGATGAGGAATTGCGTGATGCACCCCTTGGAATTGCCAATATCCTTAGCTGTAAAGCTGTATTGCTGGCCACTTCATTGGCATATCAGGACAGCAATAAGCGGTTATTGCTGCTGATGCCTATCAGGGAGTACATTCAAAGGTTCCTGCCTTCTTCCCAATCCCATATACAACTTATTAGGAGCCATTTCTACGCCCTGTTGAATCTCTATATGAGATATCGTGGGCCACAGTTGCAGCGAGTGGTTAATCAAATAACCCTGAATCTGGCCAATCTCTATGAAGTCCTAAAACGAGGCTTATATCCAGGGGCCCTCACTCTCGCTGAGACAATATACTGTGTATTGTTTCTCAACTCATTCCGCCGAGTCACTGTTCATGGTCATACACCACTGATGAATGATATTCAAGGCCTTTTACCTGAATTGTGTGATCACCAACTGGAAATACGCTTCTGGCTGGAAGTGCTACACAGTCGACATTACTGGACCCTTGTGACACAGGAGGCAGTGGCCGAAGCCAGGGGTCATCTGGGTCATATCAATGATCCAGTTCTTGAGGGTGAGTCCGGGCCATCAGTGAAATCACTCCTTTCCTTTCTGACTCATCTGCTAGCCAAATTCTATAGAGCACTGGGGTCTTATTTCTTTCATCACAAGGGTGATTCACAAGGGGCCACCGAGTTTCTCCAATGCGCACTCAAATTATCAGAGCAGTGTGGAGACATAAATGAGCGATGCTCTGTTTTGCTTGACATTAGTCTCCTACAGAATACCATCGGTCTTCCTGCTGCTGCCCCGGACCATGCAAGTATGGCCCAAAAGATAGCAAAGCTCTCGGGAAATCTATATGAGGAGGCGCAAGCAAATTGGGTCGGAGCCAGATGCTCCATAGCTCTGTCCAAATACCGGGAGAGTCTAGAACAACTAGAGAGGGCTAGAGACCTTCTTCGTATCTGTGGCATGTCGGGAGGAGCTATTGCTTGGAGCATCACAGTTGACCAGGCAGAAATCCATTTGTTAAAGTCCCCCAAAATCACGTGATGCGGTGCTGCCAGGGCCGGCCGCCCACCACCGTGACGATGACGCGCAAGACGAAATGGTGCAACCTGCTGGCCCCCCCATCAACGACGCGCGGGACGAGACAGTGCCACCCGTGCCACCTGCCAGCCCCTCCGCGCAGGACAAGACCACGACACCAGTGCCACTGTCCAGCTCACCCGCACAGGAGACGACAGTGCCACCAGTGCCACCTCAGGACACGCAGGATAAGCCCTCGCGTACTGTCTCCCCAGAGCCCGCCTCTATCCCGCCCATCAAGTCCATTTCCGCCAACGACAGCAGCAGTAGTAGCAGCGGCAGCAGCAGCAGCAGCAGCAGCGACAGCAGCAGCGACTCGGATGCTGATGCCCACACCGACGGCAAGTCCGATGGTGAGGGCGCCACCAAGAAGAAGGCGAAGAAGGGCAAGGGCAAGTCAACAGCGGAGGCAAAGACGGCGACAGCGAGGCTGAAGGCAGTGACTGAGGCGAGGGCGGTTTTGGAGACGGAGGTGCAGGAATGGGATGTCAAGCTCGAGGCGCACGCAACACACCTCTCCGCGCAGCTTCGCCTGGATGAGGACGAGTGCCGCAAGGCTCTTGTCCATCTCCACAAGTGGGACAAGTCCGGCGAGTACAACGAGAAGGAGTCGGAGACCCGCGCCAACGACCTCTCCGCCGCCCAAGATATCGCCGCCCTTGCAAATTGCTTTGAGAAAGATGTAAGTTCCAATTTACCCTGCTGGCATCGGTGGAATTGATGGCTAACAATTGATTTGTTTGAAGTTACGTCATGCTGAGAAGCGGACCAACGTCAAGGCCTTCGCTGTCTTCAGTGCGGGCCATGTGTCCGACACCATCACCACCGCCGTCGTGGGCTCTTCCCCGAGCCTCGGCTTCTTCAAGGAGATCCATGGCGTCGACCCCGCCACATTCAGGTTGTCCTACAACGTGTGGGCCATCAGCAAGCCCATCAAGCCCATCAACAAGCCCAACCCCAACGTCACCCTCAAGCCCGTCAAGGTGGAGGCCCCGAAGGACGGCGTCAAGATGACAGTGACGGACAGGAGGTCTTACGTCAACAAGCACCTCGAGAGGACACTGCGTGAGTCACGCAAAGCACACCCTTATTTTCTTTATGTACTAATACATCTTTTTATCCAGGGGAGAAGACCGGGGTGGCCACTGCCACCATGCAATACAGCAACTACCGTTGGGTGTGCATCAGCAAGCTCGGAGTCCAGCTCGAAGGGTGGCCCGAGGGCGTCGAGATGATGTCACTGTCCAACATCGTCCAAATGCTGTACGACCGTATCCAGACTGGCGAGCTCAAGTGGGTGGACGCGGACCCAGAAGAGCGGCAGGCAGTACTGGCGGAGTTCAAGGAGTTTAAGAGGGGCGACGTGAAGAAGGTGTTGACGTCCAAGCCAAAGGCCAAGATATCGGGCAGCAGGAAGCGTCAAACGCCAGAGAGCGAGGATGAGGTAGAGGAGACCCCATCTGACCACAATGACGAAGACGAAGAGTCCCCGCCCCCCACATCAAAGAAGCATAAGCGGCCAGCTGACAAGGAGGACGAGGAGGAAGACGCTGAGGACCAAGACCCGACCCCCAAGAAGGCCAAGTTGGTGGCACCGGTGGCAATCGCCGCAACGGCAGCGCCCTCGAAGCAGGCTGGGAAGGAGGCCGCGGGGAAAGATAAGGTAAAGAGGTCACGGAAGTCGGAGGAGGGGAGGAAGGAGACAAAGAAGGAAAAGAAGGAGAAGAAGCGGAAGAGGGAGACTGCAGACGATGCCGAGGACCAGCCACCCTCTAAACGCGCGCGCTTAAAGCCCTTGCCGCTGGCGAAGAAGACTCCGAAGAGTGTCGCCTTCATCGAAGACTCTGACATCGAGCAGGGTGCCACGGGTGCCAGCAAGAAGTCTGGTGGCACCAAGCCCACCGCGAGCTCTTCCAAGGCCATTGGTGACGCTGATGGTGTGGGCTACGACAACAATGACGACGAGGGTCTTTCCCCAGCAGTGCTCCAAGCGCGGCAGAAGCGCCAGGAGGACAAGGACAGAGCGGCAGCCATCCACGCCAAAAACGTGGAGGAGATGGCGAAGAAACACGCGGCAGGCATGGGCAGCAAAGGTCGCAAGCCCAAGCGGAAGTCCAAGTCTTTGAAGGAGATCGATGAAGACCCCAACGCCAGCTTTGAAGAGGATGGGTAGTCAAAGTGTGCGCTTCCTCCCCTCCATCTGTTTTTCTCACCTTCTTCCTCCTTCCTGCTTGCTGTGGCCCGCTCAACTCGGTGCCCACTTTGTTGTCGCTCCAGCCCACTCAACTCGGTGTCCACGCCTTCCGGTCGCCGTGCTTGTCTAAACGCCCCCTGTCTGCTGCAGGGGGTGTTTTTTTTTAAAAAATACATGAAATATCTCGCAGTCTCGCATGTTTTAGTAATGTACCACCACCAAACAAAAAAAAAGTTGTTGAATTGCATCCCATGGCATTCGTGGCACCACATTGGGAAGGCCCTAGTCCACTTGAGATCCAATCCAATTGATGGTGGCACCGATGGCATGTCACGTGCAACAAGTCAATGGGTGAAGTAAGGAATGGCATCCACAGCAAGGCAATAGCACAGGTGAAATTATCACCACCGGTCGAGAACCATCAACAATTCTAAGGAACATTCAAACATTTCACTGATCCTGGGCCAAAGTGTTTGATGGCACTGATAGTTAGCCAGAATATTTTTTTGCTGATGGATAAGAAGGTCCGGTGGCACCGATGGCACACTTTTGGTAACATTTTTTACTGATCCTGGGTCAGAAAGTCTGGTGGCACCCATGGCACTATTTTGGAAACTTTTTTACCGATCCTGGGTCAGAAAGTCCGGTGGCACCGATGGCACACTTTTGGTAACATTTTTTTACTGATCCTGGGTGGCACCGATGGCAATATTTTGGAAACCTTTTTACCGATCCTGGGTCAGAAGGTCCGGTGGCACCGATGGCACACTTTTGGTAACATTTTTTTACTGATCCTGGGCCAGAAAGTCTGGTGGCACCGATGGCACTATTTTGGGTAACATTTTTACCGATCCTGGGTCAGAAAGTCTGGTGGCACCCATGGCACTATTTGGGTAACAAAATTTTACTGATCCTGGGTCAGAAAGTCTGGTGGCACCCATGGCACTATTTTGGTAACAAATTTTACTGATCCCAGGTTGGAATGTCTAGTGGCACCCATGGCACTATTTTGGTAACAAATTTTACTGATCCCAGGTTGAAATGTCTCGTGGCACCCATGGCACTATTTGGGTAACAAAATTTTACTGACCCTGGGTCAGTGGCCTCATGGCACCCATGGCACGATATCCAGCCCATTTTGCGGTTCTGTGGCATGCATGGCGGTTCCGTGGCATATGTGGCATTGTTTGGTCGAAAAAAGCGACCAAACAATATGAGGTATTTACTGGGTGGCATGGCTGTTCTACCACCGCTGGGTGCTGCAGCTGCCACCAAACCCGTACGGTGGCCATGCCACATCTCGATAACTATTGACGGGTCTTGGGGGGTAGACCCGTCGATAGTTATCGAGGGGTGGCGGTATTATCAAGTGGTTGCGGAACAGCTGCTTGATCTTATTTCCTTCTTGTTGAGCTTCAACAAACACATACGTCTTATGAAGGGTTCTGCCAAAATTTTATCACAAATGCTCTATTGGTGGAATAGAACTTACTCAATGAATTTCCCAATGTGCCGTAGCATTGACGGAGGCAGAGCTCCAATGGTTTCAGATTTGATATGAAGGTTGATGATTGCACACAGGACTTGATGGATGCTGTCCATGAGCTGAGCACATTCGTTTTTATTCCGTTTCACATTCTAAACCACTTTAGCACTTGTACTGAGGGACCCGACAGCACCTCTTTACCTCAATTAAGTTAATGATGGCCTGGATCGTCTTTGCAATTGTCTGGACGAATGGAGGTCCAAACGCGAGTTTCAAACAAGTGGTAATGTTGCCAAGACGAATCTCAGCCACAGTAGTCTGACGGGGCATTGTTCTGGGGTGAGCATCAAATTCATTGTCTGGGACATATATTGCTCTTCCGCCCGTCTTGCCCATACTCTTGGCTAAATGCAAGTGCTATGCGCAAACGACCTAAATACGGATTAAAGACACCGTTCTGATCCTCGTATCCCCATGTGATAGACCACATAGCCGATAGCTGCGGGGATGGGTTCGAAATTTCGACTAGGTTATGTAAAGGAGGTGTCAACGACCCAGTTTGTTTACATGCAATCCGGGTCTCGTTTCCAGAGGTTCTTCGAGCAGTGAGCGCACCGATAGCTGCGGGGATAGGTTCGAAATTTCGACTAGGTGATGTAAAGGAGGTGTCAACGACCCAGTTTGTTTACATGCAATCCGGGTCTCGTTTCCAGAGGTTCTTCGAGCAGTGAGCGCACCGATAGCTGCGGGGATAGGTTCGAAATTTCGACTAGGTGATGTAAAGGAGGTGTCAACGACCCAGTTTGTTTACATGCAATCCGGGTCTCGTTTCCAGAGGTTCTTCGAGCAGTGAGCGCACCGATAGCTGCGGGGATAGGTTCGAAATTTCGACTAGGTGATGTAAAGGAGGTGTCAACGACCCAGTTTGTTTACATGCAATCCGGGTCTCGTTCCCAGACGTTCATCGGGCAGTGAGCACTCGCTCCGCTCGCGGGCAGAGATGTTGAGATGATAGAATCACATTGAGGGGGATTTTGATGAGAAAACGATGGTGATCCCGGGATCACTGCCCTAGAACGGACACGAAATGGATGTCATTCCTCAAAGTGGAACCCTGAGCGACGAAAGAGAAGAACAAGCCGCAAAATAAATGGAATGAGGGCTGGCAATTTCCGCAACAGACAAGCAGACCGAGATGAGATGATATCCGTGAGAAGGACTGCGACACAAAGGAGTCGGCAAGGATGCGGATTTAACAACTCCATACAACAGCTTGTTCCATGTGCAGTCAGGTAGGAAAAAAAACGAATGGGATTGGGTAAAGCATTGACATCAACGAGGATATCGATGTCGAGACCCCATAGGCAGCACGATGAGAGCCCAAAAAGCAAAACGCAACACGACTCCGTAGTCGGATCTCAGAGCGTGTGCCAATGATCGAGCGCCCGCACGGAATATGTAGAGGGGATGTCACTGGCTAAATTTATAGCGTGTGCCGCTTCCTCCTCTCCAGAATGCAAAGCTAAAAGGAGCACAAAATTTAATTGAAAAGTCTCTTGGGAAGGGTAGAATCTCAGAGTGCGGTGCTGGTTAAATTTATTGCGCAGAGCGCGCCGCTTCCGCCTCTCCAGAACGACACGCCAAAAAAAGGGGGCAAAATAAGAACCCCCTCGGGCGGGGTACAATCTCAGGGTGTGGTGCTTCCAGCCCAAAGACCATTGTGTGGATGCGGAGACGGCTAGTTCGGGACTGAGGATGAGACCGACGGCATACCATGCCTGTGAGGAGGCGCATCCTCGCCCGCAAGCACCAGATACGCCGCATGGCTGAGCGTCGTCATCAGCGCATGCACCACCACCAGCGCGTCCACCACCCACGTCCATCCCGCCGCCACACCCTCCGCTTTCTCCTCCCCGCTCCGTACTCCTCGCCATCCTCCTCCCCGTCCTCACCAGACTCAACACGAGAACCAAAATCAAAGCCCCTCAAAGTCCTCCGCCCCTCCCAACTCCCCAACTCCCCATACTTACCAAGACGCAAAATTTCCCTAACCCCACAAACCGAACCCGAAACAAAAAAAAAAAAAATGAAAGAGATACTCACAAAACAAAATAATACGGCCAATCTTGCTTCATCTCCTCGACGTCAGCGTCGACACATTATTTAGTCTGTCTTGCGCCCCAGACCCGAGATAGGGATCAGGATCGGGCGCCCGATAGGATACAATAAGATACACGCAGCACCCGTACGCGTACTCATCCCATAGCCACACTCGACGCGCGGACGGAGACGGAAACCAGGGATGAACCACGACGCGACGCGGAGTGCATGCACACGCGATACCTGCCGTCTCAATCCAAGTGCCCGGATGAGCCATGGAACCGCGCCCGGGGGGACACCTATATCGCATGTAGACGCCGGGGATACCCCGCACGTAGAATTGGGATATAGTCGGATGGGACGGGACGCGCGTGGGGCAGACGATATCCAGGTGACCGTCTCGCATACAGCTATACCTGGCCAGCCGAGACCGAGAACAGCGCATAGGGGGACGAACACAGATATGAATATAAACGCGTGAAGGCGCGCAAACGAACGCAAATGAATATGAACGCGAGTGCGATATGAAGTCGCACCGCAGATAGCGTATTATGGTCTCCAATATAGGTAAATATAGCGCTCCCCTCCCCTCCCGAGACGTCGGTGCAGGACAGTAGAATGGGATGCGATACGATGGTATCTACACGCCACCCTCCCGCGATACAGACCGCGCCCACGCCCAGTCCGCGTCGAACACAGAGCCGCATACATAGCGGCGAGGGAGGGAGAAAGCCACGCCACGCTCCACCCTCCAAACAAGCGGAGGACAATCCCGCCCCGCCCAGCGTAGAGAACTGCTACGGACGTCCCAAAGCGCAGAGCGTCTCGCCCCGCCTAAGTTTGTGCCACGCGACGCGCAGGCATTCCCGTACGCGCGTGCGCATTCCCAATATGCGGCGCAGGCGTTCACCGTATACAGAAACGCAACGGAACGGACGAGACCTCGATCTCGAACGAACGGAAAAAAGAGGGGCGCACGCACCCCATAATATCCGCACTCGCAAAAGTTTGCTGAGGGGCCTGTCCGTGAGCTGGCCGGTGAATATGGCAGGGACGCCAAAGCGCGACGCAGAGGGCTTGCAGAGAGGCGCGGACGGGGCCGTCGCCGACGAATACGAGTTGCGTTCGGGGCGCATCCGTGTCCGCAGAGGGTAAGATGAAAAGGAGCGCCGCAGACGCGTGCGCGAGGAGACCCAAGAGGAAGGCGCCGGCGTAGGATGCCATCCAAATACCATCCAAATACCATCCCTGGTTCGGAGCCCAGAAGCATGGCACGGATTCCTGGACTGATACAATATTGGAGAGGAAGGCAGCAACGAGTCTCCTTCGCTCGAATCCATCGTGGACAGAGCGAGCGAGCCTTCTTTGTACTCGAGCGGAGAAGAAGAAGTCGCCTCGCTCGTGTGATCCGATGATCCCCAATCGGCTGTCTCGGTCCGTGCGCCGGTGACTAAATTCAACTCAATCTCCCACCAAATGAAAGTCGAGTCTGTGAGGCGCAGACACGCACCGCCTACGTGCTTTTCGCCCGGCGTAGCTATATCAAGCTCCTACTGGAGGATAACGGCGCAACAGCAGGGTGATCGTTCAACAACTTTCCGACGCGGGCACGTGTGTGCGTAAGCACCTTTACAAAGCAGCTCTATTTTTCGAAGCCCCTGTCCCGAACGTGGATAGCCTCTTGGCCGCCGCCGCCATCGTCCTTCGGGGCGCATGCGGTGAATACGCGGCTCCCAGGGCCAAACAAAAAAACTCGTCTTCCTCCCGTGGATACGATGCACCGGTAGGGAATCGAACCCCGGGCCCTTCGCCGTCCAAATTCTGCTTTAACCATCGGTTGTGCGTGTGAACGGTACGCAATCGGTGCTTGCTTATACCCTCATGCCTCGACCTTGATTAGTGCTAGTCTTTGTAACCTTTAGTACTTACTTGAGTTATTATTCTGAGCAGCCGCGGCCCGGGCAGCCATCCTCTAGACGGACTGTTTACTATGTAAGTGCTCGTACCTCGCTATATACACTCGTCCTCTAGGTCCGCTGTTAATTTCATTCATTCTATGTACCTAGCCCCAACACCTGATTCAAGGTATACATAACCTCCTCCCCACAAAAAGACAAAGGAAAAGAACAGAGAAAAAGGAAGAGCAGAACTGAGTAGCTCATCACAATCTCGACAGGTGTAAGCCGTTAGTGACATACGTGCAAATCTTCGAGCTACCTGGATGTCATTCCAAGCACCACTCTCATTCTGAATAGACCTGGTAAAGCGATTCTCAGCCTTCAACCAGCGTTACACTAAAGTTAAAACTTCACAGTCTACGACCCCCGAATGGAAGAAGAAAAATGGACGAGCAGGCAACGCACCGGCGGGGAATCGAACCCCAGCTTGCCGTAACATCTTGATGTCGATCTCCCCACAATCCCAGCCAGTGCAACACACACGACCGGTGCTTATACAGTCGAAGGGGTACCTTTGCAAAATATTTTTGATGGGCATTGTGTGTGAGCATCTCACCCCAGATTTCTACAAATTTTGGGATCTACGGAGCCATACATATGAATCCCTCACTTGAATATTTTCAGGCATATTGGTGGCCTGTAGAGGAAGCCATGAGGTTGCCGAGTCGAAAACCTCAAAACGCCACCTTTGCAAAAATGATGGCCCGCCAAATTGGCAGACCATCATTTCTGATGGATTCCATCAAAAATCGACTCTCGATTTTCCTTTGGACTCCCATCCACGTCGTCAGCTCCAGAGACCACATAGGAAGGCTCATCTAGGACATATAAACATATAATCTTTATTTCAAGGCATTTGACTCAAAATTGCGAAGGATAGATCAATTTTTTGCAAAGGTACCGATTTTTGCAAAGGTACCCCTTCGATAGTACAGCGTGAGATGTTCGTGCTTCAACCATTGACTCCCAATAAATTTAAGTGCACCGGGCCACCGCGTGTTGGGCGTCGCGTTCCCATATACAGTGGCGGCGGGATCAAATGAATTGCCTTTTTGGGACATTGCCATCAGCTGACGTCGCTACCTCAATGCTTCACCACTACGATGCCTCGCGCACCACAACAAACCCCGCTGAACCCTCCTACTGCCTCTAGCGACACGAAATGCACTCCTACTAAGAGAGCAAAGGCGATTGTCCTCCATGAAGACAAGGAAATGCCGTTCACACAGATCTGCAAACACTCGCCATTCAAAAAAATCAGCCCACTCACTCTGTCGCGCAATTACAACCTTGTGAAGGCCCACGGAGGCAATTGCTACTACGATGGACGACAAGAAAGGTCTGGACAGAAGCCAGCCTTCACGGAAGAGCAGATGAGAGAGGCCGAAGAGAGGCTCGAGTCTGGGGAGTTGATCGATGGCGAAGACGTGAGACGGGTGATGTTTCCTGACGTCCCCGCCCGAACGGTGCGTTGCAGTCGCTCTCCATGATCTCCTCTAATGTTTCTACGGCAGATTCGTGACAACCTCTCACGAGTTGGGCTCAAGGGCTTTGCCCAACGCAAAAAGCCCAATCTCCTCCCCCGGCACGTCGAACAACGCCAGCGCATGTACGAGCGCTACCAGGAGTGGACTAATGACAATACATTTCTTCGTGGTGTGTTTATCAACTCGGACGAGTCCAAATTCGTGCTCGGTGTGTCCGATGGGCGGCGGTATGTACGGCGACGCCGTGGCCATGACGCTCTCGCGCCCCGCAGTGTCCAGGTAACGGAGGCCCATGGTCGCAAGGGCATCAAGGTCAATGTCTGGGGTGCGATACATCCCATGGGCGTCTCGAAGCTCATCCGCATCGATGGCATGCTCGATGCAGAGTTGTACGTCAAGATTCTTGAGCACGCCATGCTCCCGATCTACGACCACCTGGAGAACCGGCACCACACATTCCTCGTCTTCCAGCAGGACAACGACCCGAAACACACATCGCTCCGTGCCAAGAAATGGTTCCGAGACCACGACATCTCGCTCTTTGAGTGGCCAGCGAAGTCACCCGATCTCTCACCCATTGAGAACGTGTGGGCGGAACTCAAGCGTCGCGTGAAGCGCGATGCACGTTACCCGACAATTGCGACGGCCGATGAGTTCTTTGAGGTGCTGTCAGAAATTTGGGAGTCGGCGTCATTCCAGAAATATGCGAGACATGTATATCAGTCATTTCCAAGCTGCCTCCGTGCCTTGAGGGAGAACAACTTCCTCTGGATTGACTACTAGGTGTATATTGTGTATAATTACATGTCCCATCGTTGTAATACATTTTTTTCTTGAGTTTAGAGCTCAGAGGAACGAGGAGAAGGAAAATTGATGGCATTGTCCCAAAAAGGCAATTCATTTGATCCCGCCACCACTGTATATAAAAAAAGCGCAACATCCCCTGAACGCACGGGTGGGAATCAAATCCAAACTCCAGCTGTCCGTAAGATCGGAGATTTCACAATCACAAGTCAGATTTTGTTCTTTCGTGATAATCTGACAGATGCTTCCACGCACGACCAGTGCCCATACATACATACATCTGGACTCCAGCCTGGATTTGTGCTAACCTTTCCAGCTTGTAATCTTTCCAGTATGCGGTTGATTCTGATAGAAATCATGAACCCCCGTTCTCCCAGTATGTTTCGGTGCACCAAGGTTCACCAGGAACCTCGTCCGGTCTCAAAGCGGAGGAAATGTGGGCCACAGATCGTGGGCGCCGCACTCCAATAAATAATTTCAAAAAAAGGAACGACGGAACCCCAGAATGCCCCGGCGAGGAGTCGGACCCCAGCTCGCCGTAAGACTTCCCGACCACCTATGATTACTTCCCAATAATTAACGCAGGATTGGTGCTTACCTAGCTCGGTATACTGACCTTTCCAGCTTTCCGGGGTGTGAGAAAAGAACTCGAGAAAAATTCGCCGGGCAAGGATGGAAGGAATAATTGAACATTTGTTCGTCAATAGTTGTAATTATTTCTCCGAGTCGGAATTCTTTCAAGCAAAATGGAGTCCCTGCACTGACGTCGGTCTGAACCACTCCAAAAGAGAAGTTTCCCTCATATTAGATATGCACCAGTGGGGAGTCGAATCCCAAATCGCCCCCGAAATTCAAGTCGGTCTAAGAATTCGAATTTGAGCGGCGTGTGGAATCATACCCAACCGGTGCTTATATCCTCGCATTCCACCTGGATTAATGTGGAACCTCCCGAGTTCGCCCATCACTAATCACGTACGTTATATTTTTTACCTACACATATCACTGAGCCTGGCACAATATTGATGTTTCCTGCCTGAGAAAAAGAAAAACACAACATAAAGAACATGCAGATGCAAGTATTAGTGCACGATCCGCGACCGGTGCTCACATTTAAGTATTCTGAACCACGCAACGCCCTTGGGCTTCCCCGGTCACCCGCATTATTAGCCTGCGACAGAATTTCCTTATACTGAGTCGAGATCAGGCACTGACCACCGAGCTCCCACAATTCACAAAAGGATCCAGCAAAGGGTTGAGTATCATGCATCGGTGGGGAATCCAATGAACCCCCATAACAGCTACAACGCGTTGCGGAACTTGGTTTGACTGGTTCCGTCCCCTCGCTATACACACTTTCCCGAAGGACAGTCGAAATAAACACCGCATCCCCTGCCCGATCCCAACACAGAAGCAAAAAGATGATGTTCAAACAAGAATGCACTGGCAGGGAATCGAACCCCAATTAGCTTCGAGCTCAACCTCAGGCCCTATGCAACCAATTATATTGCGAACGTGCGGAAGCAAGGATCACCTGTGCTATTATCTTAGGATTTCAACCATGATTAGGCTTTCGAGCTTCAGCACGTTTTACGGTCCAGTTCGGATTCTTCGGCCCCCGGGCCATGGCGATTTACATGGAGCCTGTACTAGACTGTTCCCTGGCACCGAGTCAAGTCGATGCCAGCCGCTGAGTCGATATGAAATGGCCCCGGCTCAGATGAGATTGCGCCAAAAGAAAAAGAAAGAGGTGCAGGTTTAATTTTGTTCTTCGGTTCCCAATACCTTGATCACCGGGTCAATGTGAAGTGTCCTGCGCGCCGAAGATCGAGAGACAAAAACAAATTGCAGGAAACAACCAGGACACCGGGAATCGAACCCCAGCTTTCCGTTGAACAAATAAGGGGTGAGTGCAGATCATGCACGATCGGTGCTTGTGCCTTTCCATTCCGACCTGGTTGTGCTACTTGTAATAATATAGGCCACCCATGCTTTGTGCCGTCGTTTTTTAGAAACACACCGCGGCACTCGGTCGAACTGGGTACGTTTTTTCACTTTCGCACCAGAGTCGTTAAAATAAGGTGACCAGCGTTCAGCCCCCCGAATCCCCACCATAGAAAGGAAATTTCCAGATACAACACACACTGGCAGGGAATCATACCCCACCTCCCGTAAGAAGCAAATCAAAATATTACACTCCCGACGAGCGCAGGTTCACCGATAAAGGCCACTCTTCCTACTAGCACTGCCCTGCTTTGCTAGGCACCAACTCTAATAGCAGTGCAAGCTGCTGTTACCAATACCTGACTTCTACTAGTTTCATGAGAAACACGTTAAAAGGGGAAATGTTGGATTGAAGCAAAGGTCAAATGACCAGCGGAGATTGAAAAGGCTTCGGACGGACGGAGAGACAGCTTAATTTATAAAGAGGGTGATAACCATGAACCAGATTCCCTTTTCCGGCCTGTGGGCATCTAATCTCGCTATATGTCCCGAAATGCGTGCCCAAATGCTATGGAGATGTAGATTGTTGCAGTAGGTAGGATTACACGGGTGATCAAGCGATACACTGACTGGACCCTGAAGGCAGTGCAGTGTCTTGTGACAGCGGAGTGATGGTATGGAAACCACGCTTTGAAACAAATGATAGTATCCTTTGCCGATTGATATTTTTGAACTCCGCCGCCCAGCTAACTTTTGCTTCGGTCCGCGCATTCTGTCTGAAGTCTTTTCAAGGCCCGCAATCTCCGCCCTTCCAGCATTCATTTGCCGAACTGCCATAAAGTGATGTTTCTTCCTTTTGCAAAGCTCAAGCAACTCCGATAAGTTAAAGACAACTTAACTCAGATGAAGTGAACTGAAATTAATTCTGTTTTCCATTTAGAAAGAACCCTCAGAGTTTACAGAAAGAGATGGTCAATCCAGCGGTTGATATCAGATTTGACTTGAGACTGCCAATGCTGTGTTTGGCACTGCTGCACAATCACCCACCATCACTTCTCTTTCAAATGCTGTACGCTGTGGTCATGGATCAGCCTTCTTTTCTTCCATCAATAAATTCAATATTTAATCCTGGAAGGTGAAAATCAATAGAAGATCCGAGGCCGCGGAGCGGCCGAGCATTGGAGCCCACAGCTCCAGGCTGCCAGGCATGGTGTCATTCAAGTCAAGCGAAGTTCGACTGTGGCCTTGCGTTGCGACCCAGTGATTCCCCGTCTTCATCGCTGATCAGGGATATCTAGAGGGATAAAGATAGTGCGTATCTTTTGATTGAAGACATCCTGCTGTTGCGGATGCTGCTACGCAACGGAAAGATGATGATTGCACCAATCCTCCTACTGTACCAGCTCTTTAATACCCCGACCACGTCGACCGGCCCCAATGGAACATTCAGCCATTTTCCCATCCTATCGCTCTAGCCGACATTCCGTATACACAACCACATCGTCGAGTACACAATGGGGGCCTGGGGCTCTGACGGGCAAAGCCATCCTAGCGATGGGAAAGGCCATTGTGCGGGGTGCGGAGAACCTCATCATTATGCGCCGTCTGGCAGCTATCCAAGCAGTGATGCCCTGCAAGGACAATAACGGCGATCTCAGCATTGAGTCGATGTTCGCTGATTTGCTGGAACTCTCGAAGTTCGTGGAATCCGGTAAACGAGAGTCGAAATTCTGACCTGGCTTCACAGACCATCCCTATATCCAGATGATATCCGGAGCAAAGCGATGCAAATAAGTGTGGCCCAGATTGCAACAGAAGAGACACGCCATCTACGGATGAGTATCTCCCAATGGGAGGTAGACTCTGAAGAGTTGGGTTCATTCGTAGCGGAGATTACAGGGGTCGCTTTATTTTCAAATCGCGGGTAAGCACCCAACAATCACTTCATTACACCAAAAGTACGATCTGTGAGTTCCAGGTGTTGTGCAACTGAACTCGTGCAAGTCTACACGGCGACGCTGGCGAAGAACCTGCACCCCTGGTCAGCGTTCCTCAGCTTCATCGCACAACTCGCCCAATTGAGCAAAAACACCTTTCCAATTGCCATCCATGCTCAGCTCCTCGAGATACTCATATGGGTATCCGGACGTCAGAACCGGGTGTTAACACAAGACACTAGAATCGAAGCCTATTGCAATGTCGCCTTCGCCGTCCTTTCAACCTGCCCCACCAAAGAGCAGGATGATCTATTGACAGAACAAATATCGAAATACTGCTCTGACCCAGACGAGAGACCAACCTCGTTGGCTCAGTTGATCCAGTACCTTACTCTCCAAGAGCAATGGCTTGCGGTTGAACGACGTTTGTTAGAGAAACACGTGCATGCGATGTTGAATAATCTAGAATCTTGGCCAACGTCAAACCTGGGAGAGATCTTCCTGGGATCTCAAAGCGGGTACGTAAATTCCTTCCAGGCATCTCATTTATATAGCAGAGCCCGCTCATATGCCGTATGCACAGGGTGCCGCGTCTGGCTGATGCGCCTCCTTCTCTTCCCTCGACACGCAATCTCGTATGGTGCATTGGAATCGGTGGGAATGTGCAAAGGCAGACAGCGGATTATCTCTCGATCCTGCCGCACCAGAGAATGGTGTTCGTCTTGGATAGAATTCTCAGGGATATGATAATTCAACTCCTCATTGAGCGGTACGTCACCTTGAGCGCCAAGGTCGTCGGGAAACTGATCTTCCCAGGGGAACACCATACTCAAATTTGACTCGAACTCCGCAATTTATTGCCCATGTGGTCCAATTCCTCCTGGGTATTTCACAAATTAGTGCATCGATCAAAGCGGCCGTGATGGACGCTGTGATCTTGAACATCTTAGCGTTCCTCGAACCTTTGTGGAAGCCTTGGCAAATATATGAAGAGATTCAACAAAGAGCTCATGTTCAGCTCATTCGCGGGCAGAGAATCACTCTGTCGTATTGTGCCTTAATTCTCACTTTGTTGTATTCAGTTAAGGCGAACGGACTCCGCAATATTGTTGGTCCGGATACCACGACAATGGAGGAAAAGCAAAATTTGGGGCGTTTGCTGGAGCCCATAGTAGTAGAATTTTTGCGGGTTGTTGAAATCCCTTGAATGTAAATACACGCGAATTCGGTTCTGCTGAGAGATCACTCAATTATTGTAACATGGAAAGGAAGCGACCAGAGTTCATAAAGACAGTTGTCCACTTTATAAAATATTATAAACTGTGGAAATAACCACTGGTTCGAGCATAGGCTATGCCTCCCTCGACACCTCAAAAGAGTTAATCCCTTCTCTTAGACAAGCAAGAAAACATGCTCTGCCCATTGTTGGTTTGGTGTTCATGAACTTCGCCTTGATTATTTGACCTTCGGTGTCGAACAGATGAAGAGCTGAATTGAACTTTGTATGAGTAGGTAGCCCCCGCGAATTGGAACAGATGAAGGTGGAGAGTGGCAGCAAGGAATTCACTTGACATTAGAAGACATTAGGGACACACCGTGGTGTACAAATATGCAACAATAATGGGAAGTACGGTCTTGGGTTTGCATGTCGTGAGAGGACGGAAAAGTGAAGGTGTGCAGCACATATCAGGACGGCGCTTGAAGAGCAACAACCCGAATACTGATGTAGAGCTGAACACCGAATTAGAACTCCGCGCCGGAGCAGTGGTCGTCGAGGAATGGGTACGATATGTTCGAGTGAATCAGCGGCAAATGGAAATGTTCCCAACACATTGTTCCAACGCAGGCGCTAAGAACAGCGCCAGAATCGGGAGCGAAGACGTTGTAAATGGACAGCAGTTTGAGCCCGGCAGTTGATCAGATTACCCGGAATGAGCCGGGCCGAATGGATTTAGAATGAGACTTTGAGGCGTTGACCCAGAGAGATAGCAGCTCAGACTCAGGTCCATCAGTGAGATGGAGAGATACTCAGCGGCGGGTGCGCACATAGAACAAGATGGGTAGGCAAGCCAGGACGGGTGCGATCAAGGAAAGCCATTGGGATCAAACGACGCGCAGAAGGCTGCGGGCAGGGGTGTCCAGCGAGGTGAGCAAGCTCAATCGGCTGTGTATTATAGCTTTGTGACCAGTCTGATAATCTGCAGAACCCCAGAATGGATTAGATTTAACAGCTTTCACCATTGCGGCGCAATTGGGAGACTGAATTTCGGGCAACTTGTGCCGTCGATGGATGTTCATTTTTGAGGAGCGCCATCCGTGTGAAGTTGTCCGTCATTCTAGTAGAGTAGCGTTCGACGGACTTGCAGAGGCATCCATCGCAATGGTGAGTATCAGCCAAAATAAACCAAAAGGTCAACCACAGATGTCAGGCTTCGGTCTGAATTGGGGACAATACACACGCAGTTTTATGTGGATTAGATTCATTCATTCAACGTCTAAGTACATGCCTCCACACAAGCATACCTAAAGGAAGCAACAGGAAAGACACCCAAACAAAGAAAAGGAAGCCACCAAGCCATCAACCAGCAACGAAGGAAGAATAGAATGGAAGGGAAGGAAAATGAAAAGAGCAGAAGAGCAGGAGAGTCGATCCCTCAAGGAAAGGGAGTGGAAGCTCGAGCCTTGATGCCCAAGAGCCGAGTCTCGTCGCGTTGGGAACCAAAGAGGAGAACCACGCCACAACAAAGCAAAGGAATAAATAGCCCGAAACCGAACGGCGGCAAACAGCGAGAACACGTGAACCTGCTCAGAGGATGATAATGCGCGAAAACAGAGCGTCACCACCGACATCGACGATTTGCGCGAGCAGCAATCTGCATGGAAACTGGATGCGATACACATAGCCACGGTGAGACTAAAGATGAAAGATGGATGCGCTCGAATACGGGCGCCCCACCGCCATGGCGCGAGGCGGGTACGAAAATAGTGCAAACAGCGCCGAGAGGCCGCGATGGATATAGCAGTCACTAATACAGCAACGACCGACGTCGCATGCTCGCACGGATATATGAACGGCGGCGAAATGAATTCGCAAATGCGTGCGTCGCGGCGCATAGCGCGTAACAGCGACCCATACAATCGCGTCCGGCACGACGCACCCAGCCGATATGTATATATGCGGTGCATCGAGCGCAGCGCATGACGCAGTTCCCGCCAAGGATTGGGGAAGGACATCCGGAAGGATCAGCGTGAGTGGAGGGGCGGGCGCATGTGCTGCTCGTCCGGTCGTCTCGCAGGGCCGTCGTGCGCACCCCATCGCACGCAGGCCCCACCCCGAATACCGCGTGCGCTCTCGTGAAACTTCGTCTCGGCAACGAAAACAGGTAGCGCGGAGGCAACGACGTCGACTCGAGGTGTAACGGCGACGCGAAACTCACAGTACGTAGAACCAGTCGAGTGTAGAGTGGATATAGAATAGCACAAAACCACGCACCTTATGACATCGCCACTCGTAAACGCCTCGGTTAGCCTCCTGTGCGTGAGCTGGCGGGGGAGTATGGCGGGGAAACCGAGCTCGACGCCGAGCGCTTGCAGAGAGCCGCGGAAGGGGCCGTCGCCGACGAAGATGAGGTGCGTCCAAGGCGTGTGCGCAGAGGGTAAGGTGGAGAGGAGGGCGGAGTAAGTGTGCACGAGGAGCCTCGGATTCTTCTCGAGCGAGAGGCGGCCGATGTAGAGGATGACGACGTCCGAAGGGTGCACGCCAACGACGCACGGAGGGCTTGCGAGTGGAAAGAGCTGCATCCGTACATTATCAGGAGCGAAAGAATAGAGGGCGAACAAAGCACGCACATGAAACACCGGGTCGTCCACGCCTAGGCCCACGACGCGGAGATTGCACAACCCCTTCTCCGCCAGCAGACTCGCTGTACTCCGGCTCGGGACGAGCGGGTATCGTGCAAAAGAATGCAGATCCGCATGCACGGCCCACGTGCGGAAGTGGTAGTATGGGTGCTTGAACACGGTCGCGTACATCGGGAGGTTAGTGTGGTGGCTGGTGACATTGGCGTGTTCGGAAACAAGAGGCTTAGGGCAGCGAGGCCTTGGACGCCGAGCCAGATGGGGTGGACGAGGTGGATGACGTGCGGGGCGAATTCGCGGAGGGCAGCGAGGAAGGCGGGGGAGATAAAGTTTACTTTGAGGCCGGGGTAGACGCGCAGAGGGACGCCGAACATGCCGAAGAGGGAGGCGCCGGCGTACGAGGTCATGCCTGTTTCAGGGCGCAGAAGCATGGCGCGGATGACGGTGGAGTGGAGGTGTTGGAGGAGGTGCGCGAGGGTCGAGCCGTCGATCTTCGGGAGGAAGTTCTCTGTGCGCGTATAAGTACTGATACAATATTGGAGAGGAAACTCACCTGCAACAAGGGCGACCCGCAGCGCATCGATGTGCAGCGGCAGCAGCGAGTCTCCTTCCATCATGGAGAGAACGAGAACGAGCCTTGCTTCGACTCGAGCGGAGGATGCACGCCCTAACGAAGTCGCCTCGCTCGTGCGTGGGCGTGTGATCCGATGATCCCCAATCGGGTATCTCGGTCCGTGTGCCGGTAACTAAATTCAACTCAATCTTACTCGATCTCCCAACAGGCGAAAGTCGAGCCTGTGAGGCGCAGACCCGCACCGCCTCCCAGCGTGGCTATACCGAGCTCCCGGTGGAGGAAGACGGCGCACGCGACAGGCGATCAAAGCAACCTGCCTTCGGATGCAACTCTATTTTTCGAAGCCCCTATCCCGAACGAACGTGGGCAGTCACCGCCGCCATCGGGGAACATCCTGCCGCGAATGCGCAGCTCCCAGCGCTAAGCAAAAAAAATCGTCTGCCTCCCATGAACGCCATGCACCGGTAGGGAATCGAACCCCGGGCCCTTCGCCTTTCGCGTCCTGCTTTAACCTTTGGTCGTAAGTGTAAACCATACGCACCCGGTGCTTGCTCATACCTTCATACCCAGACCTTGATTAGTGCTAGTCTCTCTAGCCTTTCGTACTTACTTACTTGAGTTATTATCCTGAACATCCTCTCGGTCCGGTGTCCATTTCATTCAGTATATGTATCTAGCCTCAACGGCTGATTCAAGATATACATAAGCTCCCCCACACACAAAGACAAAGGAAGAGAAAAGCAAAAAAAAGAAGAGCAGTCCTGAGTTGCTTTCACAATCTCGACAAGTGTAAGCCATGGTGTGACATACGCCTGAACTAGTGCAAATCTTCTTGTTACCTGGACCTGCACCATTGATCATTCCAACCACCACTCCCTTGAACCTTGATTCTAGACCTAGTGCAGCGATTCTTGGACCTCAACCAGCTTCAAACTAAAGTCAAAACTTAACAGTCTACGACTCCCGAATCAAAACGAGAAAAGCCTTTGTGAGCCAATGCACCGGCGGGGAATCAAACCCCAGCTTACCGTAACATCATGGTCACGTCTATTTTCCCACAATCCCAGCGAGTGCAACCATACACGACCGGTGCTTATACAGCTTGATGTGCTCCTGCTTCCACCATTGACTCCCAATAAATCTCAGTGCACCGGGACCGAGTGTTGGGCGTCGCGTTCCCATATTCATAAAAAAAGCGCAACAGCCCTGTAGGCACGGGTGGGAATCAAATTCAAACTCCAGCTGTCCGTAAGATCGGAGATTTCACAATCACAAGTCAGATTTTATTCTGTCGTGATAATCTGGCAGATGCTTCCACGCAGGACCGGTACTCATACATACAAGCCTGGATTTGTACTACCCTATCCAGCTTTCTTTAATCCTTCCAGTATGCAGTTGATTCTGATAGCCCCCGCTCTCCCAATATGTTTCGTTCGGTGCACCGAGTTTCACCGGGAACCTCGTCTTGTCTCAAAGCGAGGGCCACCGAGTGTGGGCGTCAAGCACCAATAAACATAAACCAAAAAGAAGTGAACGAGGGACCCCTAGAATGCCCCGGCGAGGAGTCGGACCCCAGCTCACCGTAAGACTTCCTGACCACCTATGGTTACTTCTCAATCATCCAAGCACGATCGATGCCTAAACTGCTATTCCTAGCTCGGCATATCGCCCTTTCCAGCTTTCCGGAGTGTGAGCAAAGAACACAAGAAAAATTCCCCGGGCAAGGATGGAGGAATAATTGAACATTTGTTCATCAGTAATTGTGATTGTCTCTCCGAGTCGGAATTTTTTCAAGCAAAATGGAGACCCTGCACTGGTGTCGATCTGACACACTCTCTTTCCCTCATATTAAATATGCACCCCAGTGGGGAGTCAAATCCCAAATCGCCCTCGAAATTGAATTTGAATTTGAGCGGCGTGTGTAAAGCATACCCAACCGGTGCTTATGCCCTCGCATTCCACCTGGATTCATGTTGAACCTCCCGAGTCCGACTATCACTAATCACGCACGTTATATTATTTTTACCCACACATATCACTGAGCCTGGCACAATATTGATGTTTCCTGCCTGAGAAAAAGAAAAACCCAATATAACCAACATGCAGATACAAGTATTGGTGTACGATCCGCGACCGGTGCTCACATTTACGTATTCTGAACCACGCAAAGCCCTCGGGCTCCCACAGTCCCCCGCATTATTAGCCTGCGACATAATTTCTTTATACTGAGTCGAGATCAGGCACTGACCACCGAGCTCCCACAATTCACTAAAGGACCCAGCAAAGGGTTGAGTATCATGCACTGGTGGGGAGTCCAATGAACCTCAACAACAGCTTCAACACGTTGCGGAACGTGGTTTGACTGGTTCCGTCCCCACGCTGTACACACTTTCCCGAAGGACAGTGTAACGATGTTGGGAACTGAATTGAACCTCCAGCCATAACACAGGTATAGAACTAAATCGAACCAAAGTTGGGCAAGACGACCAAATATATGTCGTGTAATGTTCATGTTTCTGAAATTCTCATACTTTCCTTGGCCCCCAGATTCAATATCTGGAAAAGGGTCGCGGACCCTGATTTTAAGACACCGTGCTAGTTCGGATTTTGGGGTAGATAACGAATATGGCAGCATGAAAATCAAAGGTACAATTCTTGTGCAGTTTGGAGTGACCCGAGTTATATCTACGAAGACGCCGAAGTCATGCTTTTGTCACTTCGCTCTTTGTTTCTACAACCTCGAGGTTGGCATCGCCTACCCGCGCGACCTTCCCCACGATGGGCCGGACAGCGAAGACGATGAACAGGACGGCATTGCATGTGGATGGCGTGCCACGACACGTTCGTGCATCCTCCACAGACAAAGCAAAATCTCTGAGGAAAAAGAGAAAGATCCAATAAACCGCTAACGTGCGCAGCAATCTCCCCACACGCGGCAGGCGTACTAGAAGCAGCGCCGATAGAGGAAGAAGAAAACCGCAACTCGAGGAGAGCGAAAGAAAGAAGGAAAGAAAGAAAGAAAACACGAAACGAAACCACGCAACGCAACGCAAACAACTCGCTCCGCACTCCGCCCCCTCCTCCAAAATCAACACCAACACAAAAACCAAAAAAATGTAAAAAAGGTCCCCCGCGTCAAAATACGAAAATAATTTGAGACATTAGAAATAGACAGGAAGAAAGTAAGAGCAGGTCGAAACGAAATAATTCTAGAGATTAGAAAGAAAGAAAGAAAGAACGAAGGAAAGTTCGAGAGACTCGAAAGAAAGAAAGAAGAAAGAGCACGCACCTCCCCCCAAACCCATGTACCACCAAATCTGCCGTGCCCTCCACATAGAGTCGGCCATGCCTTGGAAAGTGACTTGCCAGAAGGTCTCCGTTATCGAGGGGGAGCTGGGAAGCAGGAAGCGTCAGTGAGGGTAGGGGGATGAGGATGAGGACGAAGAAAGAGCGATAGAGTGAATACACTGCATTCCGAGCCCACGTCGGCAGGGTCGGTTGACATGGGTTGACGTCGGTGGACCTCGGCCGATCATGATCGGCAAGGTCTGTGGACGCCGCGTCGGCACAGCTGTGCCTACCTGTGCCGACGGTCGGTCGACGTCCGGTCGACCTCGGGTCCACCAAGTCTGCCTACCTGGATTCAACCCTGCCTCCTCAGCTCAGTACCTTTCTGGCCTCCCTTGCTTGACTCTGCCCATTCATTGCTCAATCTCTGATGCGTTGCCTTGGCGTTGCCAGGCATTTTCTTGGCACTTGACTTTATGTAATGACTCCCAGACCGTAGACGCCACCCTCAGTGTTGGTCTGGAAAGCCAATGTGGGCTCGCCTTAGATTGATACCTCAGGCCTCATTCTCCTTTACTGCCACCCCAACTACTCCCACCAATAGCAAACTCAAAGAGCAGCTTGGCGCCATCACGACCTCCTTCCAGTATTGGTGCCGAGCTCCGGCAAATCTGTGATGGTCACTGTGCTAGCTCCGATGCCAACAATCATCAGCATCACCTCACTGTCAGCCACTTTACGGTAATTACCAGTGACGAGGGTGCGCAAAGGTGAGGCCCTGGACATATACCAATGTCAAACCACAGCGGCAGACTCGGTTTACCACTAGGTCTGCCTACCCTCTGCCGACGGGGGTAGGCAGAGGCCTCTGTCGACGGACCCTGGGAATGCAGTGATAGGTAAAGGAGATGAGATCGAACGCCAAACGGAAATGAACCCAAACGTGGGAAAGGTCAAGCCCGATGAGATGCAACTCGCGAAGATGGATAGAGCGGAATGTAACGCGGAACAACGGATAGCAGCGGCCGCGGAATCCCGAGACAAGCCAATATAGTCGAGGGGCTTACAGTGCGCCGCACCACTAAGTAATGGGTCGCTTGAGCCAGAAGAGAGGATAGCGTGACAGCTGAGATGGATGGAATCAGCGCCGCATGCCGCATAACGCATAACGCGTGATAGCGATATGAACGCCCTTTCGAATAGGCACGGACCAATATGGTCAGTCAGTAGAGCGGGAATAAGCACGCGTATAGCGGATAGCACCGAGATGAAGCTCAATGCGCCGCGTATAGCGCCGCCTCTGCGTACGGTGGCCGCCCCGGGAAGACGGAAGACGGATGGATTGAGACCCCGAGACCAACAGCCCCAGCCACAGCCAAAGGCGCGAGACGGGGGACAGACAGCTGATCGACAGGATAGACAGACAGACAGATGATCCCCGCGCCCACCCAAGCTCTTGGAATGAATCGAGTCCGCGGCTGAGCTTAAAGGCGGGCGATGGCGCGCAGGGGCCCTGATAATCGCCGCACAATCGCCGCTCGACGTCCGACGGACAAGGGCGCCTCAAAACACGTTCCAAGAACGCGCCTTGACGCTCCAAAATACGCGCAGAAAGAACACAAGAACGAACAAAAGAAAGAAAGAAAGCAAGAGAGAAAGAAAGGAAACCGAAACACGCAACACGTACCTCATAACATCCGCACTCGCAAATGCCTCACTCAACCGCCTACCCGTCAGTTGGCCTGTAAAGATGGCAGGGACCCCGAGCTCGACGCAGAGCGCTTGCAAAGAGGCGCGGAAGGGGCCGTCGCCGACGAAGACGAGGTGCGTCTGAGGAGGCGGAGCCGACTTGCGGCCCTCGTCATTCGGCGGGAGGGAAGCCGAAGAGGGTAGGGTGGACAGGAGCGCCGCATATGCGTGGACCAGGAGGCCCAGATTCTTCTCGGGCGAGAGGCGGCCGACGGACAGAATGACGACGTCCGAGGGGCGCGCGCCCCACGATGCGCGCAGGGCTTGCGACCGGAATGAGGGCTGTGGAATTTTATATTTACAAGATAGAATAGAATAGAGGGCCAAGAAAACACGCACATGGAATACGGCGTCGTCGACCCCCCGGCCCACGACCCTCAGATTGCCAAACCCCTTCTCTGCAAGCAGACTCGCCGTGCTCCAACTTGGGACCAATGTATATCTTGCAATACTGTGCAGATACGCATGCACGGCCCACGTCCTAAAGTGATAATACGGGTACCCGAACACAGTCGCGTACGTCGGGAGGTTGGTGTGGTGGCTGGTAACAATCGGCGTGTTCGGGAATAAGAGGGTGAGGGCAGCGAGGCCTTGGACGCCCAGCCAGATGGGGTCGACGAGGTGTATTACGTGCGGGGAGAATTCGCGGAGGGCAGCGAGGAAGGCGGGCGAGATGAAGTTTATCTTGAGGCCGGGGTAGACACGCAGAGGGACCCCGAAGGTGCCAAAGAGGGAGGCGCCGGCGTACGAGGTCATGCCTGTTTCAGGGCCAAGCAGCATTGCGCGAATCCCTGTGGAGTGGAGATGTTGGAGGAGATGCGCGAGCGTGATGGTGGAACCGTCGATCTTCGGGAGGAAGTTCTCTGTGCGCGTATCAGTACGGATACAATAGGGGAAGTCAAAGCGAAATTGGAGGTGGATTCTTGAGTGGATTCTGATTGGATTCTGAAGTGGATTCTGATGTTGATTCTAGCATCAGAATCCACTCAGAATCCACCCAGAATCCACCTGAGTCTCTGTTTCACCTCCGAGAGGTGCAACACGATCAGAATCCACTCAGAATCCACTTTAGAATCCACTTCAGGATCCACTTGCACTGATCTTGACAGATTTGAGTCTCAGAATCCATATCAGAATCTACATCAGAATCCACTCAGAATCCACTTCAGAATCCACCTCAAAATTCGCTTTGACTTCCCCTAATATTGGAAAGAAACACGCACCAGCAACAATAGCGACCCGCAGCGCATCGGTGTGCAGAGGCAGCAGCGAGTCTCCTTCCATCATGGAGAGAACGAGAACGAGCCTTCTCGACTCGAGCGGAGGATGCACGCCCTAAAGAAGTCGCCTCGCTCGTGCGTGGGCGTGTGATCCGATGATCCCCAATCGGGTGTCTCGGTCCGTGCGCCGATGACTAATTTCAACTCGATCGTACGCAATCTCCCTTGTGCTGTCTTCTGAGTCGGGGAAGCATGACTTGGAGGGATCAACCACTGCTATGTTCCCAAGGCCGCCATATCGAGCTACCGCTGGAGGACAACGGCGCAACAGCAGGGCGATCATTCAGCAACATTCCGACGCGGCCACGTGCGTGCGTGAGCACGTTTGCCAAGCAATTCAATTTTTAGAAGCCCCTATTCATCAGCAAAATAAAATTCATCTGGCTGATCTGGCGCCAGACCGACCAAGGCCGCCATATCGCCAGAATCGCATATGGCAGCATAATGACATGCCTAACGCCACTATCAATTCTGGCGCCAGAAGTTCGCCAGAACTTAAATCTGGTAGCAGGTATTCTGCAGTATATTCACTCATTAAAAATGATTAAAACGATATATATTCATGGAGAGTAGGTACTACACGAAGGGATTCCACGCCTGCTATAGAACTCCACCAAGCGTTGAGACAGTGAGCCGAAAACGCGTCTCGTCGTGCACCAAGGTCTTGGCGTGCGGCGGAAAGTTGCGGGGGAGCTGTCCGACCGGGGCGTGCACCACCTCGACGGCAGGACGGCAATATACCTGATGAAGCCCGATGAGAACACATACCAACCATGACGCTCCCATCTTCCGCATACATTCACGTCATTTGCAGATCGAGTCTGGCAACGCAATCAAGGGACCCAGGGCGGAGGGTGTGAGCGAGACTTGCTGTTTGTAGGTTGAGTTCGAGAGAAACACCCGTTAGACCACACAGCACAATAGCAGAGGAGGTAGGTTTTGACCGCAACGCCTTGAGGACTTGAAGAAGCACTCTTGCATAGAGGGAGCCGTTCTTGAGGCAGGCCGAGCAGAAGCTGTTGACTTGAAGTTGAGATTGAGTCTCCGTCAGCCCGCGCGAACTTGACTCTTGAAGTTTGAGCGGCAGTCGAGCCGAAACGGTGATGACAGGAGCGATTGGCGGCTCGAGACTAGACAACTGTTGGTTGTTTTGTGACTTGACGGGCGTTGAGGCCGGAGAAGGAGGCTAACGAGCGAGCGAGATGGTGGGAGAAAGAGAGAAGGTGCCCATCAAAATCAACCATCTTGCCGAGACACGTGTGATGCGCACGGACCTCCGCAGTTGGTTCCTGGTTTGCGACAACTTACATCGACCCATATGGCGCCTCACGCCCTTGCGGCCTTGCCGGCCCTTGCTCCAAAACAAGATCTTGGGCGAGAACACACCATTTCTTTTGTGAATAGAACTTTAAATCCGTTGATACTGAATCTTTCAAGTACGCGGAAATTCACTCTGAGTGCGGGAGGATCATAACAGTCCTTCATACGACTATTGTTACAGAATGGCACCAACATTGAGAAATGGCAAGTCTGAAATTCTGAGCCATACGAGCCAGATGCTGCCAGATTGAGCCACACATGCCAGAGACGTTCTGTTTTCCTGATGTTCCGAACGTGGGCAGTGCCGCCGCCATCGGGGAACATCCTACGGTGCGTGTGCGGCGAATGCGCGGCTGGTGGGGAGTCGAACCCCTTCACCGTCAAAGTGGTGAATCTTCACTCGCTCATCCACTCAGCCGATCAATGTCCTAAATTAATTCAATTGTCCAGCTTCAATTGGACACACTTGCATCACAAATCACTGTGGAGTTACCGTACGTTGCGGATCATACTACCGGAGGTCAGTGGGACCCCGCGGTAGGTTGGTGGTGATTTTCGTATCCTGCCGTAGTCTCATATGAACCATACATTGAATCCAACTATCAGCCTAAACTGGGTGCAAGAATGAATGCAACCAGTTATTGTGTAGGTCGGTTTTCGTAGGTCGATTCTGCTCAACCTGTGCCAGGTTGTTGTAGAAGATGGTACAACAATCAACTCATGGCCCAAATCCGAGTTCTACAGCTGCATTCTCAATAGACGTGATCTCTTCTTCGTCACCATCAAAAATGGCAGCCAGGTAGATGGTATTGTAGGAACCATCCCCAATAAACACATTGAAATAATGGTCTTTGTTTGATGTCCTTGAGTGGTGCTTGCATCTACGCAAATTAAAAAATAACAGAGACCCTTTTTGTAGTCTCTCGCAGGCAGACACTTCAACAATGTGATCTCGCACCTCGATAGGTATTTAGTCCAGCGAAATTAAACAAAATTCACCTGCGTGACACTCAGCTTCCTGAGCTGCATCGGCCTCCTTGATCTTTCGGACCTCTGCTGGGGTAAGTGAGAAGGTTTTTTGCACTGCAGTGATTGCACAGCTACCAGATTTTCGGAGCGGGTGAGGTGAACACGGGACAACAGTGAAGTCCCAGATTTCACATTTTTCACGCGGTGCTGAGATGCAGTGAGTTTGCAGCAACCATCTTGAATTTGAGGCCGGTCACTTGAAGACCTTGAAGCGTGATCGTGACAAGGGCTAGAGCCTGCAGCTAAACGAACAAACATAACATGTCTCTTTCCTCCTGCTCTCATGGGCAACTTGGTAAGTTGTCAGTGATAAGCCGTGAAATCAGCCACATGTGAAATGCAGCTATTTTCCAATTTTCAGTATAAGCAATCATGCAGACATCCTGAGAAGCTTCTGTGAAGCCTGGCATGGAGAGCTACCAGTCATATAGCTAGATTTGTGCATGCATGGAGATGATCTCGAATAACCAGACAGTACCTAGGATCCCATCTAGAGGCGCTGATGCTGACTTGGACTACAGAAGATTTAGAATCAATCTTTATTTGGCAATTGCAGACAGAACTCACTGGTTGCACACCTCCAGAGACACTTTGTTTGTCACAGCATTCAAGTGTATCGCATAGAAGCAGAGGGCTCCGAGATGGAAAAGCAGCAAATACCTCAGACAGCGATAGCTCTGAGGTCCGTGCAGATCTGGACTATGACCAAGGATGATTTAGACATCCAATGCCAAAGTGTGTTCCAGGTAGAGCTACCCGATCAAAGATGGCAACAGCCGAGATGCAATCATCAAAGTCTACAACCCGAATGTAAACTATCATTCCTATTAAGGAAGGTGTTGTTGAGTGGTTTTGGTTAGGGTTTGGTTCAGAAGTTTTCTTTGCAAACCTTTCTCAAATGTGAATCATCTGCACTAGGAGTGACTGTCTTTCATCGGTTTGCTAGGGTGGCAAAAAACTAACAACGAATCTTTGACAGTACTTATCTCTCTCCTCACTCCTGTGCACAAGGCGCATACTTTCTGCATTGAGGGTGACACCCCGTCCAATGTGTCCTTTGTGAGTTTTTTCTTCCTTTTGTTGTCAAAAGAAAAAGAAAAAAAAGTGTGCATGCAGGTAGAGCTCGCCCACTGGCATCGCAAGAATCAGCACTCGGGTCCGGGACTCGAAGCCAGCAGCTGACTCCACCTCACAGCATATATTTTCTTCTTCTTGCTACCTCATTTACATTATTACTAACTTATTTGCAGGTTGCAATGCTGTAGCTTCCCTTTGCACGAAAGGTGGGCCCTGCAAACATAAGACATCCCTTGCTCGTCCTTTAAACAGCCCCGGAGTGGTGCTGAATTTTCAGCATACAGTTTGCCCAAGGATGCACCTGAAAATACTGTCACCCCTCGATAACTATTGACAGGTCTACCCCCCCAAGACCTGTTGATACTTATCGAGACATGGCATGGCCACCGAACGTGTTTGGTGGCAGCTGCAGCACCCAGCCGTGGCAGAGCAGCCATGCCACCCAGTAAATACCTACTATTGTTTGGTCGCTTTTTTCGACCAAACAATGCCACATATGCCACGGAACTGCCATGCGTGCCACAGAACTGCCAATTGGGCTGGATATTGTGCCATGGGTGCCATGAGACCACTGACCCAGGGTCAGTAAAATTTTGTTACCCAAATAGTGCCATGGGTGCCATGAGACATTTCAACCTGGGATCAGTAAAATTTGTTACCAAAATAGTGCCATTGCTGCCGCCAGACTTTCTGACCCTGGATCAGTAAAATTTTGTTACCCAAATAGTGCCATCAGTGCCACTGGACCTTCTGACCCAGGATCAGTAAAATTTTGTTACCCAAATAGTGCCATCGGTGCCACCGGACTTTCTGACCCAGGATCAGTAAAATTTTGTTACCCAAATAGTGCCATCGGTGCCACCGGACTTTGTGACCCAGGATCAGTAAAAAATGTTACCAAAATAGTGCCATCGGTGCCATCAGACTTTCTGACCCAGGATCAGTAAAAATTTGTTCCCAAAATCACCTCAGGTTACCCCCCCCTGACCCCCCTTAGGCCTATTATTTGTGGTGACTTAATTGGCCTAAGGGGGGTGATTTTTAGGTGGATGGCCCATCCAGGATGGGATGTCCCATGAGTTGTGATTTTTGGCATGGGACGTCCCATGCATTTTCTGATATGGGACATCCCATCTGCTGAAGGCGGAACCGAAAAATTGCATGGGATGTCCCATCGTCCCATTTTGAAGGCAGGACCCCTGGCACCAGCCAAATTATAAAAGCTGGCTTGCATGCCCATTTCTGCACCGATTGGTGCTGTCCATGGTGATTCGTGTAGCCCCTGTTCAGGGCTTTCATCACATGCATGGGGCATCCATTTAGGAGCACTTTTGTTTTGAGTGGGCAGAAATGGCTGCCCCAGCTAGCACTTGCTGCGTGGTGCCCTGGGTTGGTTTGGCCGCGCTTGAACGTGCACTGTATTCAGTTGGGTTTGGCCGCGCTCAAATGCATACCGCATTCGGTTGGGTTCAGCTGCGCTCGAATACACACTGCATTTGGTTGGGTTTGGCCGTGCTCAAATGCGTACTGCATTCAGTTGGGTGCAGCTGCGCTTGAATACACACTGCATTTGGTTGGGTTTGACCATGCTCGAATCTGCACCGCATTTGGTTGGGTTTGGCCGCGCTCAAATGCACATCGCATTCAGTTGGGTTTGGCTGTGCTCGAATGCGCACCGCATTTGGTTGGGTTTGGCCGCCCTCGAATGCGCATCGCATTTGGTTGGGTTTGGCCGTGCTCAAATACATACTGTATTCGGTTGGGTTTGGCCGCGCTCGAATACACACCACATTCAGTTGGATTCAGCTGCGCTCGAATACGCACCGCATTCGGTCGGGTTTGGCCGCACTTGAATTCACACTGCATTTAGTTGGGTTCAAATAACTGCAACTTATTATTTTAAGATGGGATGCCCCATTGAATGTGGGACGTCCCACATGTTTATATATCCAACATGGGACGTCCCACAATTTTGATATGCAGAAGATGGGAAGTCCCATTGACTTTTGTTCACAGGGTGGGACGTCCCACCAATTTTTATTCTCTACAAGAGCGCGGCGGGGCGCTTCGCGCCCCACCACTTCGGTCCACGTGGACACGTCGAACCCATGACTGGGGCTCTTTGACAGAGAAGTGATGGGGGTGTTAGCGTGGCAGACACCATGATGTGCCGAAGGCCAGTCGGCTTTGTCGTTTGTGAAGCTAAGAGTGTGGAGGAAAAATATCCCATTGAGATAGCATCACTCCAGAGTTCAGATGCAAGACAGCCGACCTGGGGAATTGAAATTTCCCAATAAATATGCAAGGGACACTTGGTGTAGTACTTCGGCAAGTTGATCCGAGAGCGGGGTTAGCGGACCTTAAAAAGCTTCAGACAGACAGCGTAATTTTATAATAAGAGTAACATGGGACGTCCCACTCATTTTAAATATTATGATGGGACATCCCACAATATTTCCTAACAGTTATGGGACGTCCCATCCCTTTTGATGAAGACCATGGGACGTCCCATGGATTTTAATTAATTCTATGGGACGTCCCATTCATTTTTACTCAAAGCCATGGGACGTCCCACGAAGTTCCCATCAATTCCATGGGACGTCCCATCCTTTTTTTAACAATGGCCATGGGACGTCCCATGGGTCATGGGACATCCCATGGATTTTATTTACATTTTATGACCGACCTTTTGTTATTTAAATCTACTTAAACTATCGTCGTATCACGGCACTGGGTCACATGCTTAATGTGATTCGGGACCAAACAAAACAACTGCTCTCATCCCAAAATGGGAATTCTTGGACTTGGCAAAATTTTTGGCCAAGTCCACGTCGGCCTTTTCGGCTTTAATCGGACATTGACTCTTTCCACTCGCACAGTTGCTAATTTGTCAAGTGCATATTCATATTCATAATCATGTGATAGCTAGCATAAAAAATCAAGTCTACATAATTTTCAAGGCCGTTCAAAGTCTAGTAGAAGTGATACAACACGAGTGAGGTCAAGGCTTCGAAGGCCAATCCTGAGGCAGATTATTGAACCCAAACTCCTCCAGTTCCTTGTTGTAGCGCTGGACGTCCTGCTCCGACGCCAGCACAGGGCTCTTATTCGACGGCAATCTGCTCCATTTCTTCGACATCGCGTCTTCCACGCAAATGAAGCGGTGGGGATACAGTTGGGCATCCGTCGTCTCCAAATGGGTCGCGTAGAAGATACGTGTCCCCCAGTTGTGCCCAACCTTCATCCTCAACCGTAGACGCATCTCCTCTTCGCTTGTCTTGCGCCTGCGTTTCGCATCCCCGTCGGATGGCTCTCCAACGGCGTCATGGGCCTTCCGTTTGGTGTTCTCCCGCTCGTGACCACCAGGAGCCGCCCCCACACGACTATCCAGCGCCTTCCTCCGCTTAGCCTCGTTGACATCGACACGCCGGCCAGCTGACTCACGCCCAGCGCCCGCGCCCAAGTTCTCAAAGTTGATGCAGACGGTCTCCGGCGCATGAGGCCGTCGGCTTTCGTGTCTGGACGCGTCGTGCTGTGATTCAGGCGCCGCCCCCTTCGACTGTGGTGGGCGTGGGATTGCTGGGATGGACGGGCCGCGCTGTGGCCGAGGCGCTGCCGCCTTGGAAGATTCAGCACGGGCGTGTGCTCGAGAAGGCGGACGAGGGCTCAGGCGGCGTCCACGAGGCGATTGGGAGCGCGGGTGGCTGGCGTGTAATGGGCCCGCCTGCTGAGGAGAACGGCCACGATACGGGTAGCCCCCACTCGGTGGAGGGTACTCGTACTCGTAACGTGACACATCCGGGAGGTAGCCATGTGGGGGGATGTAGGCGTGGTAAGCGTAGTCCAGCGGTTGGGCGTACTCTTGAGGGAACCGTGAGTCAGGGCGGGTGGGGAGGTACGGGTAGTGGGGGGGGCATCAACGCGCAGCAGGTCGTAGCTGCTGCCCGAGTACCGCAGGTGATCGTAGTGGTGGCGCGGTGAACGCGACCGGCACTGAGGCAAAGGCGATCCGCGCTGTGGCGAAGGCGAGGGACGGCCCCGCTGCTTCTTCGTCTTCCCCTTCTCCTTCCTCTCCCGCTTCTCCTTCCTCTCCCTCTCCTTCTTTTCCTTCGCCGCCTTGTTGGTGACCGCCTTGTGATACGCGTCGCTGTTATTGACCTTCACCAATGGCACGCCGTCTACGTCCACCACAACTGCGACGTCGCCCTGTTCCTCCAGGTGTTTTTCGTCTGAGAAGCAATTAGTTTCGACAGGACACAAATGCGATCCGCGACCACCAACGTACCTTCATCCCAGGGCACGATATGCATCACCTCGTCGTCCTCGGTCTGCACCGATGCCTCCAGTGCGGGCATGAATTCTGCGAATGTGGTGGCCTTGATGGATTTTAAGGAAAAGCCCGCCGTCCCCATAATCTGGCCTGCGTCTCGGAGGGCAGCGGGGTAGTTGACAATGCGGCACTGATTTACTCGCGCGACGTTGATGAACTTGTTGTTCCACATCATCTTCCATTTCGTTGGGTCGATGTTCTGGCCAGAAAGGGTCCCCGCCGCGCGACAGAACCGATCTGCCGTTTTGTTAGCGTCCTCTTGAAAATACGATTCATGAATGGACTTACATAGCTGTCCACCAATGATGAGGACCAGATTTTTTCGGGAGGCGTCTCGTCCTGGCTCCTGGTCCCCGGCGTTGAGCCTCTTCAAGGGTAAGGCGTGAGCCTCCTCCCCCCGTTTTCTTAGTTCGATCCCGCTGTGAATATAGTTTGTCAGGTCAATTCTCAGCCATCTAGAATGTAGGAAACGCACTAAAACACGTGTTCCTGATCTTTGACCTGCATGGCGAGTTGGTGGTGAAATATCTTGTGTATTTCCTTGTACGCGTCGCCCACGCCGAACGCGAAGCTCGCTTTGCCCTGTGGGTCGATCACGAAGCCCCAAGTGTGCGCGCCGTATGCCTCGTAGATGTGCTGAGCCTACGGTACATCGTGATTAGTCCAAGTCACTGTGTGGCAGGCACAACTCACGATACGGGTAATGGGCTTGACTTCCTTGCGAAGGCGAGGCTTGAGCTTCTTCTTCCTGTGCAACTCGATCACCCCCATCACATCAACGTCCGCGTTCCAGTCGCGCAGGAACGGCAAGACCTTGAAAACCGCCTCGGCGTTGTGGCGCTCGTTTTCGGGGAAGGCGGTGCCCAACATTTTGATGAAGGCGGCCCGCGAATGTTTACTGAAATCTGGATCTACAATAAATTATTCGTCAGTGTTCCTAAAGTACGGCATCAACGGACACACACCCTTCTTCTCTGCCGCAGTTGCTTGTTCGCTGAAGTATCTCTGCCAAAGATTCCAGACGGTGGTGGCACGCAGCGCCTTGCCGATTAAATCCAGCTTGCGATACAACGAGGTGGTGGGCTTCCCGCACTCGGCGGTGAAGGCCTTGACGTCGTCGATCAACTGGGTGTACAAGCTGTGAACCTTCTTCTTGGTTTTTTCTGGGATGGGGCCTTTCTTGTATCCACCGTCGGGGGGACGTCATTTCCCTCGTCGTCCTCCTCCTCCTCCTCGTCCTCCTCGTCATCGTCCTCACTTCCCGACTCGGCCTCCAATTCTTGGGCTTTGCTCTTCCCCTTCCCCTTCCCCTCCTTCGACGGCGCTGCCTTGGACTTCGACGGTGCTGCCTTCGACGACGTAGCCTTCGCAGTTCGCGGCCTTGTCTTCTTGGGTGCAGACTTTTTCGACTTCAGCGTAGGCTCTTCGATCTCGATGTCGAAATTCCGATTTTCCTCCTCTTCCTCGTCTTCGGTATTAGGGGAATGAGAACGCCCACGGTCCACCTTGTACTGCTTCGACTTTCGCTTCGCTTCCTGGTGCACATGGTAATCGTCATCACTTTCGCTGGCATCCGACTCCAGTATTTGAGCAGGCGGTGATGATGGTGGCAAGGGAGTGGAGGGCTTGCGAACTTGGGCACGGGGCAAAGCGGATCGGCCGCGATGAGACGACCGCGAGGCACGCCGCGAGGGCGTCGACAGAGAGCGAGGCCGACTGGGAGTGACGGCTGGTGGCGGCGACAAAGAGGGGCGTTGGGGTCGCCTAGGGCTGCGACTGTGACTGCGAGTGGCAGAGGCCGCGGATACCGAATGCGCACACGGGGGACTAGAGCGTTCTGACCGCAGCGAGGCAGACCGACCGCGAGGAGAACGGGGTGGGGATAACGAGCGCTCCGACGGCCAGGAGCGCACCGAGGCAGAACGGGGGCAGGGGCGGGGCGACGGGTATGGGTCTATGTCATCGTAGCCCACCCCACTCTTGTCTTGAAAGTCGCTGCCGTCGTGGTCTTCATCTTCATCGTCGTCTTGAAGCCGCTGAGGGGGGTTGGCCAAGTAGAGCTGCCGCTTCGAGAGCCTCACGCGCTGCTCGTCTCCCACCGGCCAGAGAGGTCGAAGGGGTCTTTCTGGGGATTGGCTGCGTTCTTGTCCCGCGGGTGTGGTTTGGGGCGGCGGTCAATTGGCTGGAATATAAATGTCAGAATATGGGTTAGAACTATGGTCAGCACGTCCAACGTACAGTGGTGTCTGTGGGGTTTGAGGCCTCGGCATTGGGCTCATCCTAACAGAATGTAATGTCAGTACAAGTCTGTCTGCCTGTCAAATAAAAGAACCATACCTTGCCACTGGGATCAATGACAAGGTCTTCTTCGTTGGGCGCCGTCTCATTCCGGTTCTGTAACAGGAATGTGTGGTGAACTTCTCTCCACGAAACAAGGGCACGTACCACAAGATTGAAGTTAGCGTCGTCCTCGTCCAAAGGGGATGGCTCTATCAATTCCTGGAATACAAGTTAGAGCAGGACAACTCGAAGTAAATAGACCACGTACCTCGTCATTGGCAGGCTCAACGTCCTCTGGCTGAGTCTCTGTCTCGTCGTCAGAAGGTATGTGCTGCAATGCAAGTCAGTTAAGTAGTTTCGGAAAACGAGGAGACTGCGTACCCTGTTTTTCGAGCTTGCAGCACTCTGCTCTTCCTGAGGCGGCACTTTCGCAGTCGGTTTCTGAAACACAATTGATTAGAATCAGAGGTATCGAAAGGACATAACCACACGTACGCGGCGGGGCCTGGCGCGCGTCGGCTGCACTGTCAGCTTTGGCACTGGGTTGCTCTTGGTCTTGCTGCGAGTAGCCCGCGCTGAAGCACGCGTCGCGGGTGCCATTCGATCTCCGAGGTTTAGGGCGAGTATTTGCAGGGGGAGCTATACGCTCAACCGTGTAGGCCGGAAATAAAACGCACTGTGAAAAGCAAAGTCGGGACTTTAGTATTTCCAACCTGAACCCTGCGTGCCTTCTCACCATTGTTCGTCCATTTTTTGGTGGCCCACCAATCGCAGGGCCTGCTCGTCTCCATCGAGGAAGTGCGCTTTGATGGCACTTTGGTGCAATGTGGCCCCACCAAATCTAGAACAATGTGAGCAAAGTGCTATAAGGTGAGCGCTGCCACTCACATTCGTGTTGAGTCCCTCGCCCCCCAATCAAGCCCTGTCTTTACAATCAATTCCCGGAATCTTACCTCAAGTGTGCGCCTTACCGTCAAAAATTCCGCGTTTGTACTGCCCTCAAAACTGACCTGTATCCTCCTTGTATTCCATTCTGGGTATTCCAAAGACCTGCGTTGCCCATCAAGATCTGGATCCCATTTTTCCAGCATGCGCCTTACCATCAAAATCCTGCCTTGGTCCCGACGCGCCGTGCCGCCCTCAAATCAACGTGTAACCCTCTGGTTTGAGAAGCCATACATTCCCGTACGTTGCCCACTGGATTCTGCCTAATCCCGCCCTCTTCCTCTTTGCCCCTTGCTATTCGCTGCCTCACACCACTTGGATACTTCAAGTCAATTTTTTTTCCCCCTCTAGGCGTGCTACAGCTACGGAACGTGGGCGACGAGACATCTAGTCTACCCCGCTACCCTCTCCCGCCCTCACCCTGCTTTGCTTGACCTCTGGCCCCGACCATCAAGACTGGGTCTTGGACATGACGATCAGGACCAAGAGGCAAAAAGCTGTGCAGCCGTCACCGGGCTTGCCTTGCCGCCTTGCTGCTCGGAGAAATTACGTAGTTTCTCCGAGCCGCGAGGCCGCAAATCAAGCACGCCCACACTTTGCACAGCTTTTCACTCTTGGCTTCTGATATCATGGCACCGCAGTAAGTCATTATACCAGTCGTATTGTAGCCAGTAGATAGCAAAATAAAGCTTGCGTCGCGGGCCTCAAGCTCAAAGTCAGGCGTTACCGCGCCCAGTTGTCCTCAGAAATGAGAAAGAAAAAAATGAGTGAGAAAAATTATATATCAAATACATGACGCGTCTTGTAGTCGTCGCTGACGCTGACAACCACCCCCAGAAGCGCTCGAATGTACCTAGATGACATGGCTGACGTCAACCACGATGCCGAGAGTGAGTAAGTCACGTCGAGCGCGAGGCTGGAAGTTTACATATTTTCAGTGTGCGAAACTGAGAGCAGTGACGAGGAAAACGACTCATACGAGGTGCAGGTGCGCCGCCTCGACGAGCAAGACTTCCCCATGGCCGAAATTTTGGGAGGCCATCAAGACCGACTCGGTACCGACACGCCGTATCGAATCCCGCTGCATCTCCTAGAACCGACTCCGTCAGGATGTGCCCCGACTCCGGCTTACATTCCGCGCCCTCCCCAAACAATTGCTCGGTCCCCGACGCCCAAATTCAGGCCGCCCATCCCTCACGAAGTGTACGTGTCTGCGCCGCAGCTGCAGGGTTTGCGTGTGCCGACGCCACAATACACTGGCCTAGTGTTTTCCCGAGAGCAGACAACACTCTTTTTGCCCGACTCTCAAGGGCCTACACCATATCCCGCCTCGTTCTCTCCTGGGCCGACTCCGTTGCGTTGGCACGAAACCCCGCTTTTTTTGCCCGATTCGCGCGGTCCCACCCCGTATCCTCATGATCTCCGTGGACCCACTCCGGAGGTCCTGCAAGTACGGCCACTCCCTCGTTTCGTGAGATTCCCTTTTTTTTTCATTTTGTTTAATCTTACACTATGCGCAGGACACGCCCACGACTTACCTCCAGCGCAACTTCATGCTCATGACTTTTGCTACAGTAAGTTTAAAAAATCATGTACTTGACATTTCTCATAACCGCCCATTCAGTCACAGATGCGCGCGAGAAGTCCACCCGGTGCACGCGCAACGTCTTCGCCGTCTCCACCACCCGCGAAACGCCGACGCGTCGACTCAGATGACGACTCAGATGGCGAACAAGACCAAGACGATTGGGATTCGGACCAAGAGGAGGAGGACGCCACACTGAGTCGCCGGTTCAATTGCCCCAACAAGTCTGTTCCTCGGCGCATTCAGAAACTTCTCGACTTAGCGGCGGAGGATGAAGACGAGGATCCAGAACTAGACGACGAAGAGGAAGATCAGGAAACCCAGGCAGACAAAGGTAGGCGAGGTGTCTTGGCGGGATACTGCTCGCTAACGTGTGCGGTTCAGATTTTCTGGACGATCGAGAGCAGGTCAATGACCCGGTCATCCGCATTCCTCGCGTCGATGCTCTGCGGCATGAAGCCGAGCATGATAACGCGGTCGCATTGGCAGCCTACTACGAAGCGGCGGCGGCGGCGGCTAACTACGGTAGCGGAGATGATGAAAACGGCAAGGACGAAATTCCCGTCATCCCGGGCACTTGGGTCAATGCGGGCATTGGGGAGCACACCCACAAGGAAACTCTAATTGATTACGCACCGGTGAAGATCCAGCAGCAACTCAGCATTGAACTCACCCACGGCACATGGATTTGGGCCGGGAACAGGCGTGCTATGGTGCTTTCCACCAGTATCGAGCACACCTACAGAGCTTCGCCGACCAGAGAGCGCAGTGGGCAAAGCGCGACGTCCGGGACGCAGCGCTACTGCGAAGTTCTGCTCATTCGTGCCCTCGCCGACCCAGACGACGATAGTGAGGTGGTGGTGGTGCCCGGGACTTGGGTGAAGACGCGGAAGGGACCCCAGACGCCAGCTCATATAGTCAGAATAACTAGTTAAACCTGGGCTACATCCCAAGGGCCTAACGCGTTATCCTGGGATAACTATATATGGTAATGTAACAAGTTAAGAGTGGGAAGTTGCCCACGGTGCAAAAAGAGGGCAGTTGGGCAGAATTGAACTCATGATCACTTGAGTTGCGTTACATAATGGCCACACAATATAAGCACTAGACTACAGAGACCATAACTATGGGTATTTCCTTCCTAGCTAGGCTAGGCTCACCTCAGCTCACCTGGGCTTGCTTATACCCAGACCAAAGGCAGGGAAGTTGCCCTAGGTCTTCTAAAATTGTTTAAAACCGCTAATTATGCAGTTTGGGATCCACAAAACCCTGAAGACTGACCCTGAACTCCTCATCACTACCTACCAACCCCTATCCCAAAATAGTAACTATCAAAATATCTCTGGGAAGCTGAAGCACTAAGCAGTAGCCCTACCACTAACCTTTAACTGCTACCTATTAACCCCAACAGCTGATCAGTTGCCCTAGTTGGGCCATAATAAGTCACAAACACTGCTTATTATGCGCTGAGTACCCTATTATGGGAGGATCAAAGCGGGTAGATTTATAGTCTCTCTAGTTTAGTGGTTATGTGGTATTGCCATTATGTCACGCAACTCGAGTGATCACTAGTTCAATTCTGGGCAAGGGCATTTTTTTTTGCACCGTGGGCAACTTCCCACTCTTAACTTGTTATATTACCATATATAGTTATCCCAGGATAACGCGTTAGGCCCTTGGGATGTAGCCCAGGTTTAACTAGTTAACCTGGGCCTATTAGGTGCAGACGCACAAGGGATAGCGTTTGTGTTGTCCACGACGGAATTATATCAAGACATGCACATCATCCAAGCCAGACGTCCCACCCAACCTCGCGAACACCCAGCATTCCATGTTATTCGGGCGAAACTCCAGAAAGGCAGCGACCAGCGGTCAGCACACCTATAAAGCCCAGAAATCCGCAGTAGTTAGTGTGGGGATGACACCCCTCGTCCCCACACTAGTTACTGGCAAAAACAGGCCCCCAGGGCATCCTGCAATAACTATGAAGATATCTTTGGATACCTTTAGAAAATTTTGGGCATTTGGGACATGTAAAGGTACCCCTGGGCTACTCTGAATAACTTTTGATAAATATTGGACCTGAGGGTGTATCTAGGCTATCTTTCAGCCGAAGCTGAATAACTTTCAATAAATATGGACTCGGTAGTACATACAGAGGTACCTGCCACCTAATTTCAATAACTTTTGATAATTATGGCACTGGAGGGTCATCTGGGGGTGCTATCCAGCTAATTTCAATACCTTTTGATAATTATGGCACTGGAGGGTCATCTAGGGTGTTATCCTGCTAATTTCAATAACTTTTGATAATTATAGCACTGGAGGGTCATCTGGGGGTGTTATCCTGCTAATTTCAATAACTTTCAATAATTATTGTACGTCTCAACTCAAAATGAGTCGCACTGACCCAAAAAGGAAATTCCTGATATAATACAGCAAAAAAATTCGAAAATTGCTAGAAAAAATTAGTCCAAGCTAAGATCACGGCCCCCACCTCCTGCACAGTCCACTGCCAGCACAGACATCTGATGCATCAGCTCAGAGAGGTCTATATAGGTGCTACTCCCAGCTAACTTGGATAACTTTTGATAATTATGAGGATTGGGTGTTCATATCGCCGGCTTTTTTGAAAGTATTTGGTATTTTCTGCAATAACAACACGGTCTATCCCAAAACGGTAAGCACCATCAGGGAGAGCACAACAGGAGCTAAAACTTAGGTTTAGGGTCTATTTTTAGATTTTTAGTCTGTCCTGCCCTTCCCACCTCTCAAGCACCCAAGGTTCCCACAAATCTGAACTAACTTGTCAGAGGGTAATGTTCGTTTGTATCTCCTAACAAGTCAGTCACCCCCAGGCCAAATATTAAAGCAGTCACAAAACAATGTAATGAGTGTCACACCACAGTTACCACCTGACCCCAACCAAAAGTCATAAACATTTGGTCACATTTGGTCCCAATCCCCCGCTACCACAGAGTGAGGTTACAAAAGTCAGTAAATTTTGTGACCCACCCAAAATACCATCTGTACCATGGATATCGTTTCAGACATCTGCAAATTCTGTGACCCACCGAAAATACTATTGTTACCACTAACATTGTTCAGAAGTCAACAAACTTTGTGACCCACCTCAAATACCAGTCATACCACTGATATCATTTTAGAAGTCAGTACAATTTTTGATCCACTTGCACTACCGCTCCTATCACAGACCCATTTTGGAAGGTCAGTAAATTTTGTGACTTTACTAAACTGCCACAGATCTCCCCCAAAACACTTCAAAAATATGTCCAGTGCAAGCTACCACTGATACCACCAGTTTATCTTTCCCAAAATGGGCAGACTATCCTTATCTTTGACCGTAAGGTATTATTTCTCATGGGGTTTGACACCACGGCCTCTCCTATCACCCAAAATAGTTTAAATGAATATTTTATTGCTATTTATTGCCGCGTTTGGAAATATATTTTGCGTTTTGCGCCTCAACCAGACCACGGATCACAAAACGGATTGGACAGCCAGATAGAGCTTTTTTTGGGTCTACAACTTTGATTTTGCTGACACATTTCCCTTTTTAGCCACTACGCTTTTCGCCCAAAATGGAAATACTTTGTTTTTGCTATTGCTTGGGTGCAGATTGGCCGTTTTCCTTGGTTTAACTTGGAAGTTGTCATGTTTTGTGGATGTGGATGTAGCCTGAGTCACAGTGGGAGGTAGGGAAACAGAGTAACATGGACATCATTTCCAAACCTCGAAATGTATTTCGTGTTTTGCACCACAACCAGGACACTAATCGCAAAATGGATTGGACCGCCGGAGACCGCCGAAGTGGCTCCACAGCTTTGGTTTTGACTCTATTTTTGGATTTTTTGGCGTCTCAGAGTCTTCAGGCTGACACATTTCCTTTTTTGGCCACTACGCTATTCGCCCAAAAAGGAAATTCTGCGTTTTTCCCCTTATTTGGGAGCATATTGGCCGTTCTCCTTGATTTAACTTTGCAGTTATTACTCGTATATTATCGAGATGCCTCGAATCAGAGTGCACCTGTTTGTTACGCCGAAATTGCCCCAATCGTTATCTCAGCTGACCATATTCATTCTTCTTTTTCTCTCACACCTCGCCAATTTACATTATTCTTTCTCCCACTCTCCACCCGGCAGCTCCCGTGTGTCCGTCCTATTTCCGATTATTTCTGGGGTCTCGAGCAGGTGCATCAGAAGTAAGTTCCATTGAGGCATTTGGACACTCCACACGGTTATTTTCGATCTATCCGATCAACCGCTCAATTTCTCTCACATAACAAAGGTCTCTTCCGCAACCTCTGGTTTGTTCACCCCCTCATCACGTCCAATTGAGCAGACACCTAAAATCAGATTGTGAATGTGGGTTTCCCTCTTATTTTACACCTTTCTTTCCACCCGTCAGTACCACCTTGATCCATTGACTCGGTTCCGTCTAAGCTCTTTTTGTCGAATTCTTCGGAGCATCACTGATTATTATCAGCCAGCATTTATTTTGGACCTCGCCGATCAAGCACTCAATGCCCGTTCATAAGGGACGCTCTACCGTATAGCCCTGTCTTGCATTGCCCTCCACCTCCCAGCAACAAGTCTTCCCGTTTATTTTGCAGTTGTTGCGACTCCAGACTAACCTCTCTTCTTGCATCCGCCACGACATCACGACGACCATCCAGCTGTCCAAAATATCAGGTAGATGCTTCTTTTGTCGTTGAAATTGGCGAACACTTACCATAGGGACATCTTATGGTCTCCGTACACTAGCGTTCGGCTCCGATTAAAAGACTTGAGATTCATTTCATACACGAGTGCCCTTCAACATGTTCTGCGCTTAGTATGCTGTTCTGGTAGGTTGCGTTCCTGTCCGTCGGATATCCCTGTTCTCTTTCCAGTTCCGTGAGTTCATGATTGCGTTTTCCTTTCATATTACTCTCTCTGCTGGCCCTCTGATGCTCCGTTAGCTTTCGTGGGCTGTCTATTCCTCAATCTTCTATTTTGCATGTTCGTTGCTATGTCATTTTATCAACTAATTCCTTTTCTTCGTAGGAACCTATGTTACCCTATTGGTATACTGCAACGCATGCTGCAACGTAAATTGAGTGAGATCTGTTTTTTCCTACCTCCTTCCCCGCTTCCATTTGTTAAACCAGCGGGACGCTAGACGATTGTCACCTGCCATCTGACACCGCCTTTATGCTGACCTGTCGCTGGTAGGATCGTGTTTGATACTGATAGGTTTGTATTGAGTTTCGGGCATTCAGGTTTCCGTGCCGCTGCTGATCTTCTGTCCACCTAGATTCGAGAGCATCTTTGCCATATTCAAGGACCTGCAATCGCAGCTTTGCTCCCCGAAGGATAAACGTCTGCACGTCTCATGTTTTTTTTTATACTCTAGATCGATACTCACCTATTTTCAATTACTTGATAGACCCAATCCGTTCTGTCACGTCGCACGACCTGTCTACTTCTAGCCCGCAATTTTACACTGCAGTCCCACAATATCTATTCCCACTCAGTGCTAATGTATTGGTGGGTTGATAATGTGTTATTCCTGAACTCCTTTGTCTACTTCCTGGGATATTTACCACAGATAGACTTCCAGTGAATATTCACTATGTTTCCCTGACCTCCATTATTTGATTGAATGGTACGTGGTTCTCCTTTCCATTTCATCCGCATTCACTAATTGGATCTGATTCGTCTGTTTTCCAACACGCAGATAGAACTCTCGCTTCGCCGCACTTTCTATATGCGTCTCGGAAGTGTACGCTTCTCTTATTTGCCTCTACATTTTACTGGCTAGGCACGTAGTTAGGCACTTCCGTGTGATTATTCCACGAGCGCAGGTGCGCCACTTCACTCCCCAAGTTTTTGCATTTTTCAGACCCCATGGGTGTGGTGCTACCAGCTTAGATGCTGAGACGGCTCGGATGCAGGGGTGCTTGCATTTTCCTGTTTGTTCTTTCATTAAAATTCGGAGTTCCGCTAACGTTGAAGTAATCTAGCGCACCACTAACTCGCCCGGCACTTCCCATTCGACCGCCTGCCGCAACACGATATTCAAGTGATAGTATGTCCATTCTTCTCGCATGTACTACATTGTATTGACCGAACACCGGATATTCATGTTTGTACTTCTACATCGTCATCTGAAAATTTTACTGAATGTTTCGGAGCTTGCCAGGCAGGTTGGGGGCACTCACGCGATCGAAGTCTCCGGTGCATCACATTGACACTGAAACCAGTGTTTACGATCCCGCAGTTATTTCCGTCCGATTTTTCCGGTTCTGCAAGTGTGCCGTCGATGTGGTTCTGGTAGGCCTTCCTCATCTACTCTGTAGCAACTCGTTACTAATTGGACACCGTTCTCTCATTCCAAGAGTGCTATGCGCCGGGAACAGGTAGCATTACTGGCCAAGTTTCAATTTTCTCTCTGAACCCACGGGTGTGTACCTGCTTCCCAGTATTACTTCCAGAGTTCAACATTAGTCTGTCCCTTCGCTTCGCCTAAACCCAGCGTCATAAATCTGGTTCTCCGATTCCACCCAACTCTAGGTCATTGGGCGTGGACAAAATGTGCGTTTTGTGATGGTTTATTGTGTTATGCATTTACTCGTGTATATCCATATCTCTGAGCTCAATTATGATGTTATTCTCTCGATGAACTGAGAATGTTTCTCCTCGTTGATGTCACCCGCCTACGCCGGAGCGAAGCGAAGGCACGTCTTGTCATACTTTATGGATTTGGATGAGGTTCACATCACATCTTGAGGCAGGGAAACAGGGTAACATGCACATAATGTCTGAAGTTCCAAAATTCGATCCCTGCCCTTCCTACCTCACACAGACCCATGTTCAGCTGTCAGAAGTCTCAGCACAGTATCATAGCATCATTGGGCGGTGCTTCCACCTAGCCCTGCCCTACTCTGGGCATCATATAGATGAACCTTGAGCCCATAGATTATTCACTGATTTGGCGTTTTCCCTGCCTTTCCTTTGTGTGGTGTACCTTTCCAATCATCCCACATGACCTATTGGATGTATGAACCTGTTTTTAAGACTTCCATTGATCTTTAGTCAACTACATATGGAATTTGGTGATGGTCAGGCTTCAATCAGATATTCAGGTTATCCAGACTGGTTTGTGGTATTGGAACTAGACCTAAACCCTCCCAATAGTTGCCCAAGGCATACCAAATTAGGGAAGCAAAAGACCAAACCAAAATATTGACTTGAAGTTGAGATATGTGAGGTGACAGCTTTTGATCATTTGTCAAATAGGGCCTTAAGCACTGCATATAATGGAAAGAAAAGCTTATAAACTGCATTTTCCACTGTTAAAGAACAATATTCACCTTTATTTGAAGGAATTTGGTCAAGTTTCTACCAAATTGTGGTTGAGGGCATCACTGCATTACTACAAATTATTGCCTTTACACTGCGCACTTTCCAAAACACAATCTGCTCAAATGTTGAGTAAAATGATTGAAATAATGCTTGGGATTCGTGTTTTACCTTGTAGCTTCTCACTTCTGACATTCATTTGGCACCAAGTGTCCTCCTTGGCCCCCAATTGGTAATTTGATGGGGAACTGACATTTCACAATTCTCATGGTTCTGGCCATATATTGAGGTAAATTTTGGGCTCTGGTGGTTGAGGCATGTCATTGTAATTGTCCTATGTGGTTGAATGGGTGGTCAGCCCAATAGAGCACAGAGGATGGTGTGAACATTTATGGGCTACATATTTCCCTTCACTCCCAATGTGGTTGATAGTGGCATGGCTACAAAGTCAGTTGTAAGCGTCTAAATACATTCTAGAAGCATTAGGACCCTGTATGTAGCCAGTCAAATGCCTGGTACTCACAAAGTAAGGCAAATATCGAATTTTACCACCTGATCAATAAATTGTGTATATGTTTGTCAAGCACTCAAGAAACTGCCCAAAACCACTGGAAGAACCAATGAGTATGGAAAGAGAGTAGCCTGGCTTGGATCCAGCTGTTCTGTGTGAAGTGGTAAGGTCAGGAGTACAGTTTTGGAAGTTCAGACATTATGTCCATATTACTCTGTTTCCCTGCCTCAAAATGTGACATAAACCTCATCCACAGCCATAAAATATGATAACTGCAAAGTTAAATCAAGGAGAACGGCCAATATGCGCCCAAATAAGGGGAAAAACGCAAAATTCCCTTTTTGGGCGAAAGGCGTAGTGGCCAAAAAAGGGAATGTGTCAGCCTGAAGACTCTGAGACACCAAAAAATCCAAAAATAGAGTCAAAACCAAAGTTGTGGAGCTGCTTCGGCGGTCTTCGGCTGTCCAATCCGTTTTGCGATTAGTGCCCTTGTTGTGGTGCAAAACACGAAATATATTTCGAGGTTTGGATGTGATGTCCATGTTACTCTGTTTCCCTACCTCCCAATGTGACTCAGGCTACATCCACATCCACAAAACATGACAGCTGAAAAGCTAAACCAAGGAAAACGGCCAATCTGCACCCAAGCAATAGCAAAAACAAAGTATTTCCATTTTGGGCGAAAAGCGTAGTGGCTAAAAAAGGAAATGTGTCAGCAAAATCAAAGTTGTAGACCCAAAAAAGCTCTATCTGGCTGTCCAATCCGTTTTATCCGTGGTCTGGTTGAGGCGCAAAACGCAAAATATATTTCCAAACGCGGCAATAAATAGCAATAAAATATTCATTTAAACTGTTTTGGGTGATAGGAGAGGCCGTAGTGTCTAACCCCATGAGAAATGATACCTTACGGTCAAAGATAAGGATAGTCTGCCCATTTTGGGAAAGATAAACTGGTGGTATCAGTGGTAGCTTGCACTGGACATATTTTTGAAGTGTTTTGGGGGAGATCTGTGGCAGTTTATAGTAAAGTCACAAAATTTACTAACCTTCCAAAATGGGTCTGTGATAGGAGCGGTAATGCAAGTGGATCAAAAATTGTACTGACTTCTAAAATGATATCAGTGGTATGACTGGTATTTGAGGTGGGTCACAAAGTTTGTTGACTTCTGAACAATGTTAGTGGTAACAATAGTATTATTGGTGGGTCACACAATTTTTTGATGTCCCAAACAATATCCATGGTACAGATGGTATTTTGGGTGGGTCACAAAATTTACTGACTTTTGTAACCTCACTCTGCGGTAGCGGGGGGATTGGGACCAAATGTGACCAAATGTTTATGACTTTTGGTTGGGGTCAGGTGGTAACTGTGGTGTGACACTCATTACATTGGTTTGTGACTGCTTTAATATTTGACCTGGGGGTAACTAACTTGTTAGGCGATACAAACAAATGTTACCCACTGACAAGTTCAGATTTGTGGTAACCTTGGGTGCTTGAGAGGCGGGAAGGGCAGGAGTGACTAAAAAATCTAAAAATAGACCCCAACCTAGGTTGTAGCTCCTGTTGTGTTCTCCCTGATGGTGCTTACCGTTTTGAGATAGACCTTGTTGTTATTGCAGAAAATGCCAAATACTTTCAAAAAGCCAGCGATATGAACACCCAATCATTATAATTATCAAAAGTTGTCCAAGTTAGCTGGGAGTAGCACCCATACAGACCTCTCTGAGCTGATGTGCTGGCAGTGGACTGTGCAGAAGGTGGGGGCTGTGATCTTAGCTTGGACTAATTTTTTCTAGTAATTTTCGAATTTTTTGCTGTATTATATCAGGAATTTCCTTTTTGGGTCAGTGCGACTCATTTTGAGTTGAGAAGTACAATAATTATTGAAAGTTATTGAAATTAGCAGGATAACACCCCCAGATGACCCTCCAGTGCTATAATTATCAAAAGTTATTGAAATTAGCAGGATAACACCCTCAGATGACCCTCCAGTGCCATAATTATCAAAAGGTATTGAAATTAGCTGGATAGCACCCCCAGATGATCCTCCAGTGCCATAATTATCAAAAGTTATTGAAATTAGGTGGCAGGTACCTCTGTATGTACTACCGAGTCCATATTTATTGAAAGTTATTCAGCTTTGGCTGAAGATAGCCTAGATACACCCTCAGGTCCAATATTTATCAAAATTTATTCAGAGTAGCCCAGGGGTACCTTTACATGTCCCAAATGCCCAAAATTTTCTAAAGGTATCCAAAGATATCTTCATAGTTATTGCAGGATGCCCTGGGGCCTGTTTTTGCCAGTAACTAGTGTGGGGACGAGGGGTGTCATCCCCACACTAACTACTGCGGATTTCTGGGCTTTATAGGTGGGTCAGCATTTCCGAAGTCCCGCTATCCACGTCTCGACCCTACCCCCGAGCAACTCCTCCTTTTCGTAGGCAGCCGCCATCCCGACTTACTGACACTCCCATTCCACGGGTTGTCTCCTGCTCTCGCCGAAGGGGACAGAGTAGTTGTGGTAGCTGGCGAGCACAAGGGATTGAACGGTTTCATCTTCGCCTTGGCGGAGAGATGGGATAAGAAGGAAGAGCAGAATGTGCAGTATGCAAAGTTGGTGCCCCCTGGCCCAGGCGGAGTCTACCAGACCCGCAAACACCTTCACACTGGCAACGACGGCGGTCATGATAACAGCGGCCGTGCCTGTGTTGAGCTCGCTCACCTCAAGCGCTCGGCGCTAGATATCTGTTACACTTTCCGAATAAACAACCGCGTTCGCGTTGTGTCCGGGATTTTGTACAAGGGAGTGATTGGCGGGGTCACAGCAGTTGCCAACGACAGCCTCACCATCTCGATCCCGAAAGATTGCGATGTGGTGGGACCCACGACAGCCCACTTTGATGACCAGTCCTTCACCATCTCGATCGAGCACGTCACTCGAGAATGGCACCTCGGGGACTCTGTGTGTGTGAGGTGTGGGGAATACAAGGACAGTGTGGGCGTGATTGTGGGTGCACCGACCGCAGGCGTCTTGCAAATATTTTGCGTATGTGGATTTCAATTTCTGATAATCGCTATTAAACTAACCGCAATGGGTGCAGGGTAATCGAAAGACTGGTGTCGAGCATACGTTGGGAGAGCCGGGTGCAAGATTGGTACAAGATATTTCCTTGTTAATATTGACTAGACTAATTATTCTGTAGCTACAAGTGCGCGCTGCTGAAGTCGACCGCGAAGCCGAGTCCGCCGGCCTCAAAGAAGGCACCACACCTTACACACGTCCGGGTTATCTTGTTGCGCCTTCGGGCGTCAATCCACCAACGGCCGCCGAGCGGGAAGATATGAAGGGCGGTCGCACGCAGTTAGAGGCGCAGCGCGCCTTGATGCATACAGGTCGTGGATGGTACGAGGGCATGGACGTTGTGGTGGTTGGACATGTGGGCTGGCTCCTGGAGGGAACACAAAAGGTGGGAGGAACGAGGTATCCACTTCACGCAGGATTGCGTGGAGTCGTGGTGGGGGACTATGATAGCCCAGCGCATGCTGCCCGACTCAAATCAACTAGACGTCGCACGGCACTCCCGCTGCGCGATGACCAGCAGGGCATCCTAGTCACGATTGGGGAAAACGCAGGTAATCGGCAATTTTCCAACATTCCAATCGAGAATGTATTTCACGCATAGTGAGTTTTCGCATATTCTTCTTACAATCTGTCTGACTTTGTTGTAAAGTAAGCATATACCGATTACACAAGCGCGATGCCTTCCAAGAAAGGAGCTAGAACCTCCCTCCGCCCCTCGATCTCGCAGGCCGCCACCTACGCCGCTCCACAGTGATAACGGCCCACTTTGGGGTGGGACTCCTCGACGCGACATGCCCCCTCCTCCATTTCCTGCGTCGTTGATAAGCCGTGAATTCGCCAACACCTGAAAATTAACGTTTTCTGGATTTCCGTTGCGGATACGCGCACATCTGGGTCTATGACGAGTCCCAAGTCAGTAGACCTGGAACTACAGGCTAGAAACCAAATCCGGAACCAGTTGCGGATGAGTATCCAGAAAACACACATACTGGGTGCCTCCGACTAATATGCCGCTGGTTCTGGATCCTACTGTCGTACTATGGGCAGGAGGTTGCGGATAGTCCAAACGAACATTGGGGAATAAAATATCCATTCTGTGCCTATTTGTGGAACTCAAAGCAGGTGCATCTTGAATGGATTTCAACATTATTTGTCCATGCTTGTACCAATGAGGCGACGCGCTCGATCACGTGATGACCCAGAACCTTTCAGACCGGAACGAGCCGGATCCGGATGCGGTGTCATACACCCATCAAATATCGATCGGCTTAATGTGGCAACCGAGTTCGAACCCAATTTAGGAAGAAGGTCCTAACTTGAGCTATGAAGGGGACCAGGGTGTCTAATTGAAGACATAAGACCCAAGGTTCCGGATTTCCAAGAATCCGTCAAGGGACACAAGTAGTGCGCCCAAGAAATCCAGAATATTAGGACCACTCGGGTGCCAAGTCAGGGCTCCGATCGCGTCAGAAATAAATCAGACAAATAGGAGCCTGCTCAACCATGTTCCACCTCGACGGGTAGACGGTCTAGGGTAGCTCTTGGGCTGCACACAAGTTCAGGGTGTCTACAAAGAGGCATTTTGAAGGGCTATCCAATTCAACCTCAATGTCTGGAGGGACTAATCCAGAACTAACATTTTCAGGATCTAAAATAATCAGTCAGCAAGCTTGGCGATCGTTATTTCATATTCTCGAGTCACGGACATGGTTACAGCGATGATTAATGTATTATGTTTGTAGAGTTATTTTTAGATGTACAGTATATAAGATGGGCAGTTTGTAGGGAGAGCACGGACTCCTACCCGGAAACGTAAAGCGGAGAGACTAGTGGTCTGCTCCAGCGAGTACAGAAGGGCGGAACCACCGGCTTGATTCATCGAGGCTGTCCTTGGGGGCGTGCTTGTATTTTCGAGTTATTATCAATCTATCAGTTTTTCGGGATATTCCCTTGCGTGTTCTGCGTGTACGTGTGTGTGTGTTCTACGTGATCCTGCGTGTACGTGTACGTGTCCTGCGTGTTCTGCGTGTTACTTGTGTGTGTCCTACGTGTTTTGCGTGTCCTACGTGTGTTCCGGATTTGTTGCGTGTTGCGTGTCAAATTGGTTCACTGCTCCTGTCTTACGAGGTTAGAGTGGGTGACCCAGAGTTGCAAAACTATAAATTGAACCATTGTCCGCGGACGATCCTGGATTTGCTTGCTGCGATCCGCAAATATTAAACAACTGTTCCCGTGTATCTTCTATCGGTACACAAAGACCCGTACTCGGTCGCACTCTCTGGGATTGCATCCGGAATCACTAGTGGAGTTTGGTTGGTTGTTGTTTTAGGGATTTGTGTTGGTTTCAGGATTTGTGAATCCTGAACTAGAGCACACTTCTTCATTGCATTCAGCCCGTCGGATTTGCATTATAGTGGATTTCACCCATAGACCGCCGGCACACGTTCCATCTGGAGCCCACCGCGAGGGGCCAGTTGTTCATTTGTACGTCGCTCGCAGTCTTGTGGATTTTTCCAAAGAGACAAAAACTGTTCTTCAGAGTAAAATCCTGAACGCAGTACTCTAGGCCTTCTGTCCATATACAGAAAAATTTGGCAACATTTCGCGTCAGGCACCTCGTGAGGAGCCAGATCCGGAAAGTCCATCGTACCAAGGGCAAGGGGTTTTACCCGAGTCAGGTTTTGAACAGCCACTTTCTCGAACTACTCGCACAATCAGTAGATCCGGAAAACAACCGTTGCTCCCTCTGCTCGAACAGCACTCCCTTAGCAAACTTGCTAAAGCCCAAAAACCCTCTCCATCCGCTCGTGCTCGAGCAGACACATCGTTGCAGACCCAGGAACGTACATTGGCTTCCAAGGCACTTGCTGCACGGAATCCAGAACGTCCAGTTGCATCGTCTTCACAAGTTCAAGAAGATCTTGAACTTACCCCAGGTCCTGAACCAGGATCGCCTTCGTTGCCTTCTCACGGAGCAACAACCAGTGTACCAGACCAATCTGCTATACAGAATCCTACGAACAACACAATGGCCCAACAGCCTAATGTTGCTGCGTTCCGGATTCCCTATCCATGGGAAAAGAATGCGCCCAGCTTTGATGGGGGGGATGCTGCCTCTTTGAGGCGCTTCCTTAACCATATGCAGGCCATTATCCAGTTGGGTGGGATTACGGATACCCTTGCAAAGAAGGATAAAATCATAGAGTTTGTGACAGACCAAGATACCAAAGACCAGTGGAAGGGTTTCGACTCCTATAGCAATGGGACTTTTGATGAGTTCATTGCGGAGATTGAGGATCTTTACCCTGAGTTGGAGGATGTCAAAGTCGGGTCGCTCCAGAAACTCCGAAAAATCTGCAAAGAAAACCAGGATATCGAAATGTCAGACGCGGGTCGGCTTAAACTGTTTTCAAAGAAATTTGAAACAGAAGCTGCGAAGCTGATGAAACCTCCAGCCTCCATAAGTAATGGGGAACTGGTTGGGAAGTTTCTGGAGTGTCTTGATGAAAAACTTGAAGCACAAGTGCTAGCAATGATGGTTCAACATCAGTTTCTTAAAGAAACCAATCCCACCCTAGCACCCGCAAATGCTGCTGCTGGGGCCGGTCAAGCCCAAAACGTGAAACGTAGGGGTGATGTTATTCCATTAGCAGATGTGCTCAAAATCGCAAAACATGTTGTGGATATTGCTGCGGCAAGCCCGAGAAATACGAAGTCCAGTAGCGGCGGTTCTGGATACATTCCAGTTGCTGAACCTGGAATCAAGAAGGAATATCTTCAGAGGCTGGAAGCTCTGTCCCAAGAGGTTTCTCACATTAAGGATGGGTTTGAAGTTCACAAGAAAGAGATAGGAAAAACGGTGGCAGACACCATCCAACAGTCCTTTGCTCAAATTGCGAGACAAGCCCCTCCCCACATGTCCGGAAACGCGGCTGGTCCTGGAATCCAGAACAACCGTACCTACGGGAACAACAATGAACAATCCGGAAGAATGGCTGAAAGGCCCCCCATGGATTGCTTCTATTGTAAAGAGGATCATCCAGTAGCTACTTGTCCGCACAAAGAGGAGCACATTAAAATGGGCTACATAACTTTTGTGGATGGGGCCATGCGTCTAGGCAATGGCTCGTTCATTCCCAAGTTTCCGGATTATAAATCCAAGAAAGAAAGGGTGGATGACTACTATGCAGGACAAGGTAAACCGAGAGGTGCTCCCCTGGGTAAAAGAGTCAACCAGCAGTTCTCTCAAGGCTATATCCAGAACGGAGATGAGGATCAAGTCAACCAGCTATACGATTCAAGAGATGATGAGTTACTGGCCCTACGTGTGCAGTTAATGAACCAGAAAAAGTCCGAGCAATCTCGGCAGATGAACCAGAAAAATCAACAGCAGTTTGTGCAGGTTGATCCAGAAAGTTCAAATTCTGCTGGGAACGCTATTGGGGTGACTCCGGATCAGATTGCACAGATGTGGGAGATGTATCTGCAAACCCGTTCAGGAGCTGGGACTAGCTCGGAATCGGGAAATTTCTGAATCGTTCGAGGAAGGAGGCGGGTGGCCCGGTTAAAGCTCCAGCCCCACCCAAGACCAAACCTCCGGAGAACCGTGTTGAGGTCCAGAGTCCAGCTGCTAGGAATCAGAATTGGCGCTTGAGATGGGTAGATGAAGAAGATGTTCGTAGTCGGGTAGACACCCTGGAAAGTTGGCCAGACCCGGTCAACCGGAAAGAGCTACTTGAGTTTCTGAAGTTGGTAGATGAATACCGGAATGATCTCTGGGATTACAAAAGCCATATAAAACCGTTAGTGATTATGTCTAAGGATACCATTCCCTTCATATGGGGGGAAAGGGAACAAGGGATATTCAATGAAATACGGAAAAAGTTGGTCACACATATCAAGAGGCATTCTAAATCCAGAATCCAAGCTGGGGTTACTGCTGAGGATTTAGGTGTGGAGGAGGCGGCAAAGCCAGGGAATAGGAACCTGAGATTAGACGATGCTGTTCTGGTTGAAGATACCCAGCCGCTTGATGTTCAAGTCCAAAAAGACTTGCAGAAAGTAGGCTCTAATAAACAACCAGGGGCTCGCCAATCCGGAACCGTCCCCAGTGCCGAACCAAAGGCCTATCGATTGGTGGCTCCTGTACAAAAGCCAGGGCTAACCAATAATGTGGTGAACGATGTGATGGATACGGAAGTAAGGATAAAACTCGGGGATCTTATGACAGTATCCGGAGAAGTATCCAAAGGTGTGAGATCCAGAACAACCAAAACAAGGCAGCCGGTTCTGGATAAAGAGAACCAGACTGTTTACTTGATGGAGGATCCGGAACCCGAGGAGGATCCTTTTCCGGCGGATGAGTACATAGAACGGTTCGCTCTCGGAGCAGATGCCCTTCACATTGCCCATCTACCAATGTCAAATTTCTTCGTGTCCACTGGGGATGATGGCCTTCCGGTTGGTTTTGTGGTCATCCAGGATCCAGTGGAAACTTATCTGAACAGTATGCCAAAAGGAGAGCATAGACGAGTCTATGACGCGGGGCAGAAGATTTACGCTGCCGGGAATCAGGAGGCCTGCGGTGCCTCTTCCGCTAGTCAATGGGAGGCATGGGTTGAATCCGTTCTGGATACCGGTTCGCAGATTGTGTCGATGTCGCTCAAACGGGCGGTTGCTACAATGCTTACCTGGAACCCGGATATAAAGATACACATGGAGTCCGCAAATGGCGAGCTAAAGGAAACTGAAGGCTTGGCCAAGAACGTTCCATTTCTCTTTGGAGATTTAACTATCTACCTCCAAGTCCATGTCATAGAGGCGCCCCCTACGATATACTGTTGGGGAGGCCATTTGACATTTGACTGAAAGCACCATCCGGAACAGAATGGATGGGGGGTCCACGATTACCATCTCGTGCCCCAATACGAAACGACGCATAGAAATGCCCACGTACAAAAGGGGTGCTCGTACCATTCTGAGCCGACCAGAAGATGAGATCTTGGGAGGTGGTTCTAGACCTGCGACCCCGGAAGGAAAAGCTGAGCCACAGAAGACTCAGGTTTTTCAGACACTTTCGAGGAATTAGGGATAGACCGTCCCCAAGGAGAACTTGCACTGAAATTCGGTTTTGATGAGGATGGGCAATTCCGGATAGAAGGATATCTGGAACCCAAGGATGGCATGGCATTTGGCTCGGACGAATTGAACGCTGCATACTTATTGGCGTCGACCGAGAGTACGGAACTCAAGGGAGATGAAAGGCTTCGCAACTCCTGCAAGAGTTCGCGTCCCCACGGCTGAATCCAGAGGTAGATGGAAGTGGAAAACAGGCCTTTCAGGTCTTTACCTTCGAAGAGAAAACAAAGTCCAAGAAGGCAAAAGCTCGAAAGCTAAAACGAACCGTGGGAAACATAAAGTGGATCCCGAGTTCGGTGTGTGTGCTGCCAGTTGTGGATTGGACAGATCCAGAAAATAGGGGAGATCCCGAAGCTGGAACCAGTGCCCATCCTCAGACTCGGAGCACACTCCTGTGAACCAAGACAAGAAAAGAAGTGTAAAAAGAAGAAGGCTCCGACATCAGATCCGAAACCAGATCCGGAGGCCCAATCTGCCGACGCTCCTGTGATGTCTTCGTTTGCCGGGAAGAAATATAAGCCTGTAGCGCTTAAAGTTAGACCTGTATATGGGATTTACCGGAAAAGTATAGGCTTAAGAGAGAGATAACAGGTGATCCTTTAAAGAATGCCAACTCTACCACAGCAACCTCCGAATTTACTCCTACAGGGAGGTACACAGAGGAACGGAAAGAAATCATCGATAAAATCCACAAAGGCAACTTTCTCTCAATGAAGAAAGGAAAGCTCATGCACCATTTTATGATGGTGCAATCAGATGCATTTGCCTGGATGATTCCGAACGTGGAAGCTTTAAACATGAATTCTTTCCACCCGTCGAAGTACCAATTGTTGAACATAAGGTCTGGTAGAGAAGAGTATACCCATACCCCGTGGCCAACTTGAACAAGTCTGTAAGATCATCAAGCAGAAAATCGATGCTGGTGTCTATGAGCCTTCAAACGCTTCTTACAGGACGAAGTTCTTTGGGGTTGTCAGAAAGACGGAAAGAGCATTCGGCTAGTCCACTCTCTTGAGCCTTTAAATGCAGTAACCATTGCGCATTCTGGGATTCCTCCGGGTACGGATGAGCTCGCGAACCATTTCGCCGGGAGAGCTTGGGGGCAGTTCTGGATTTGTATTCCGGATATGACCATAGGGACCTAGCAGAAAACTCTCGAGATTTCACTACATTCCAGACACCCTTTGGAGCACTGAGGTTGGTAAAGCTACCCCAAGGTGGACCAACTCAGTACCCATATTCCACGACGATGTTACTACATTTTGAGGGATGAGATCCCACACGTCACGATTCCGTATATCGACGATGTTCCGGTCCGAGGACCAGGAAGTCGGTATATGGGATTGGACGGAAAATATGAGACTATCCCTGGAAATAAAGGATCCGTCGATTTATCTGGGAACACTTCCAAAATCTGAACCGCGTTGTTCAACGCGTTAAGTATTGCGGGGTACCTTTTCAGGGACCAAGGCCTTGCTCTGCTTGGACACTTTTCCGGTTGTTGGGCATATGTGCTCATTCGAAGGAAGGAGACCTTCAGAGGATAGGATTGGTGTTATTGAAAGGTGGCCTGCTCTGGAAAATGTCTCAGAGGTCAGACAGTTCTTGGGAGTAGTAGGACGATGAGGATGTTCATTCAAGGCTATACTGTGATGAGCCGCCCTTGACTCGCCTTTGCGGGCAGATGTTGATTGGGAGTGGGGCGAATTACAGGATGCATCCATGGACAAATCAAGTACGCAGTCAGGCATTGTGAAGCATTAAAACCCATTAATTATGAGTGGGACTCTGATGTTATAATGGCTGTGGACACATCCTGGATGGCTGTTGGTCTTGAAGTTTATCAAGTCGACCCGAACGACCTACGAAAAGTATTATGCAAAGTTCGATTCCATACCCTTGAACGAAAGGAGGCAAGATTCTCTCAGCCAAAAGGGATTATATGGTTTACTAAGGGCCTGCATCATATGCAATACTGGCTGTTGGGATGCCGCAAACTTGTGATAGAGACAGATGCCATGTATATCAAAGGCATGCTCTCGAATCCGGGAATGGGACCCAACGCAACAATCAACCGGTGGATAGAACAAATCTAATGTTCCACTTCCAGTTGAAGCATGTTAAGGGTTGACGTTTTCACCTGATGGATTATCCAGAAGGAGGAAACAACCGGGGGACGTTGAACATGTAAATCCGGAACAGGTATGGATGATAATCCACCTCCGGAAGATCATGGGGAGTGGGATCACGATATTGCGCAACCTTTGGAGTTTGATGAGTTCAAATCATCGATAGACACCAGGGGAGGGTATATCCAGGAAATATATGTTCCGAATACGGCACTTCCGGATTTACCTGACGCAATTGAAGGTTTCACCGAAGACTGCGTGATAGCAAGTCAAGATCGAGATGCAGTAGACATAGGAGTGCGCCGAGCATATGAAGCTGAGGGAATAAAGTTGCCTCAGTATCTAATGTCTCAGATCCAGGATGAGGAAAAACTCTTGCCAGAGGACGATTTTAAATACGACCCCAATAGGCGAGAATCTTTCCAGAAGATCAGCGCTCTGAGTCCGCAAAGGCACAAGAAGAGAAACTTGACAAGGTTAGGTCTGGTTAAAGGATCCTTCCCGCAGACCGGCGGTATGTCAGATAGGACATACAAAAGGTTCATGCGCTACGCAACACAGTACTTCTTGGCAAGAATGGAAAGATGTACCGGAAGAACGAAGATTCGCAACACCAGCTGGTTGTGGATAAAGAATACAGGATGTACATCCTGAAAGCGTCCCATGATAGTCTCGGACACAAGGGGGCCTTTTCGAGCAAAGCAATGATCGAGATAAGGTTCTGGTGGCCGGAGATGGATCGAGACGTTGGATGGTACGTCAAGACTTGCAGGCTCTGCCAGTTGAGGCAAAAGAAATTATTGCGGATTCCGCCAAGGGTTACGATGACGCCGAGCCTGTTCCAGAAAATCATATAGATGTAATGATTATGGGTGTGGTTTCAAATGGGCATAAACTGGTTGTCGCCGCTAGATGCGCTCTAGCACGATGGTTGGAAGCCAGGGCCTTGAGGAGCGACAATGCTGAAGCCTTGGGCAAGTTCCTTCTAGAAGAAATCATATGCCGCTGGGGGTGTCCACAAGTGCTCGTTACGGATAACGCGAAGCAGTTTGTGGCAGCTCTGGAATGGTTACATTCGAAATACGGAATAAGGTATCCGGATTTCGCCTTACAACTCACAGGCCAATGGAGTCGTTGAGACTGGTCACTGGGATGTTAGAAGCAGTCTGGAAGGCAACTGGGGGAGACACGCCAAGTGGTGGTGGTTCTTGGTTCATGCTGTATGGGCAGACCGGATCACTACGCGTGGTTTAGGCTGCACGCCTTACTTTGCGGTTACGGGTGCGCATCCAACCATACCTTTAGATATAGTAGAGGCAACATGGCTGGTGGAGTATCCAGATACCATTATTCCGACCCATGAGTTGATTGGGTTGAGAGCAAAGGCCCTCGCTAAACATGCAGACCATGTAGAGGAAATGCGTCAACGAGTTAGTGCAGAGAAACTCGCTGCGGTCAAACGGTACGAAAGAGTTCACGAGGATACCATTGAGGATTATGACTTCCAACCCGGGGATCTTGTTTTGGAGAAACACCCAGGTTGAGAAATCCTTAAACTCCAAGATGGATTATCGTTACATGGGACCAATGGTGGTAGTCCGTAGGACTAAACCAGGAGGGTCTTATTTAATCTGTGAACTAAATGCAATGATGAGCGGAAAGATCACCCAGTTTCGGGTGATTCCGTATGAGAGCCGCAAAAAGATAATCCTTTCAGACAAAATAGAAAAGTTGATCGACCTGTCCCCGGAAAAGCTCGAAGCACTCGCACGTGCTAAGGAAGATGCTGAGTACAAGGGAAAAGATCTGCAATTCCATAAAGTCTCGAAGTTAAACCCAGATTGGGCGGTTATCGATCCGGAACTATTGCCAACTGAGTATGGACCTGAACCACCGAGGAAGATTTGGGCCCAGCTAGAATCTATGACGCCGATAATCCTCGACGTTCGTCCAGAACAAGGAAATAGGCACCTCAGGCTACCTGACCTGACCCCCATAGGGCCAAATTTTTTGAGTAGTTTAATTGGCCTATGGGGGGTTTTTTAAGTGGGTGCCCATCCACATGGACATCCATGCTTTATATACTGTTTTGGCTTGGACGTCCCATGCAGGTTCAAAATTGTGCCTGGGATATCCCACTGGCCCATTTGGCAGGTAGGACCTCTGGCACCAGCTGGGGAGAAAAAATGCATTTTTGGGCCATTTCTGCACTGATTTGCATGATTTATAGTGATTCATGAAAGCTGTTAACCAGGGCTCTCATGCCATGACAGGTGCATTGGGGTGAATTGGGGTGATTTTTTTTTCTCAAGCAATATGGTAGCCGACCCACCCTCGAATACCACAATATAGGTAGGCCAGCCCATGCTTGAATAGCAAAATATGGGTATGCTGGCCCACATTTGAATTAGCAAAATATGGGTA